>CM060470.1:15647355-16077355 GCA_030544235.1 Lepturacanthus savala | reverse complement strand
TTGAAGCACAAAGGAGTTTATATCTAACATTCTCAGGCTCACCTGACCAACTTGAGTGACAGAACGTTATCATATTAATATACTGGTAGGCTTGTTTTTTTTGACTGGTTTTGCAGGTGTCACTAATGCCTCACATTCTGAAATCATGAGCTATTATAATTATTTTTGTTGATTAAGTTGTAATTTATCATCTAGTGGTGATTGTTTTGCCATTTTTCTTCTGGTTTCTGTGTAAATGGTTGTTATCGTTTGCTGTGGTTGTTAATATTTAATACCAAAATCATTGTTGCAGTTGATTCTACATCTGATTTGGGAATCATTTGTCAGTTGTTGTTTTGCTGTTTAATCACTGAACACTGAACATGAGTTTTGTTGCTACTTCATCTGCATGGATGACTTGTTAAAGGGCAGTATCCTATGCTATCTCCACTGATTTGGAGGGAAATTTCAACACAAAAGTTCCATTTCCTGTAAAACATATCTGATAATATATTTTTGCTGAAGTCCTACCAATGAAACCAGATTTGTATGATTCCTTCAGCATAAGCAGTAGGTGATATGAGGGGGATTCTATCTCCCTTCTTAGCAAATGACCAAAATCCATCCCCCCTCTCCAGACAGTACAGGGATAGAGGAGTGATTGAGTTGAATATATTAGTGTAGACTCATTGATCCTTTATCTGGCCAAGGTTTGTGCAAGTTAGAATCTATGTCTCTGAAATATCAGTAGCTAAACTGAGCTGTGTATTGATGAATGCATAGTTATCACATATTTTTCTGTTTGGCCCTTCTGTCAATTTCATCTTTGATCTATAATACTCTAAAATATATACACTAAATTCTCAATTCTATACTATAGTATTGCCAGTGTTTTGAGAAATTAGCATTATTAAAATACCTAATGTCCAATACGTCACGCATGTGGGTCCTGGCAAATGCTTTTTGGTGATGGATGTAAATCAAATGAGCTAACTCAGCCTTTCAATATGTACATAGCGACTTATATTTACCAAGAAATGAGACTTGTTTCTTTTTCTTGAGGCATGATGGTTCTCCAGGCTGCTGAATAAGAGGGAATATTGCAGGAGGGTCAGTCTGAAAATAATGAATGTTAATTTTTAACTACAGTTAATCTGAAGTCAGACAGATGGGGGTTTGGAAATGTGGAGGGCAGAATAAGAAACTAGCAACCGTGGAATAATCATGCTAATGCTTCTCCTGTTTGGTCAACAAGTATATTGCCAACATGAGAAGAAAAAGTTAATGTTATTTACTGCCAAAGTACTTGAAGCATACAGATTTCACAGACTTTGAAGGTGACCAATTAAACCAGGATGAACACAAAGTAAATACAGGGATTACAAGATATATACATTTAAGCACAGCAGTGTAAATATGCATGGATGTGAGTGGGGTACTTGATTTTTTTTTTCCATCAAACACTTAATTTCTTGCATTCTAGTGAATCTTTATGCACCGATGTGTCTTTTCTGCATTATTTTATGGGGAAAATGTCTTTATTTGCATAAAGGAAAACACAAAATTAAGGCACCAGGGGACAACTGACCATATAATGTAATATAACGCATCCAAGCTCTCATTCTGTATTATTTTCAAGCATTTATTCTTCTGTCGATCAACTTTACCCATTTAATATGATTCCTGCTGAGCCAACACACACAGGCCTGATTTACTCTTTTTCAAAATAAAAGTCCTCTGCTTCTTTCTTGTTTTTATTTTATTTTGTGGGGGGGGGGGTCATGAAGTTAGATTATTACGAATGATTCAGTGTCTACGCAGCATGTTACTGTTGTAGTTGTGGTTCCCAACCTAGGGGTCAGGCCCCTCCAGAGGGTCATCCGATGAACGTGAGGGGTCATGAGATGATTAATGGGAGAAAAGAAGGAAAAAACAAGTTCTGATACAAAGATATGTTTGCATTTTTTTCTTTAATTTTTTTGGCAAAATATTGGATCATTTATACATTTATTAAAATGAAACCATGTGAGAAGTTACACTACACTACACTGCTGTTTGTAAGACGTTTACAAAAAAGTTTAAACCACTGGCTTCATCTGTAACTATGTGTTGTATTTTAACCATTTTTTTTTTATTTATCTGTTCAGTTAAATCTGCAGCTGAAAAACAACTAACGCTGTCTGATGAATGTAATGGAGTAGAAAGTAAAGTAGCAGCAAACAGAAAGTACTCAACGTACTTCGCTACCTTCCATTACTGCAGGTCTCTGGAGTTCAGTTTAATGTAGTTTAATGTATATTGGATATTCAACAAATTCAAACTCATAGAACTTGTGATCCATATCACAGGTTGTTTTTTTTAAATGTCAAACCAATAATGACCTCTTAATGACCATCTAGGGCATATATCACAAGACAGTAATTATTTTAATATGAACTGATTTAATGCATTTTTGTGAATCCAACACTCATTTACATGTGATATATGTCAAAGATTTGTTTCAAGCAACTTGTCAACTTATGTTATCTAACCTTTATTTAACCAGGTGATAAACCCATTGAGATCCAGATCTTTTTTACAAGGGTGACCTGGCCAAGAGGTCAGCAGCACAGGTCACAATACAGGATAAAATAAACAACTACATTAATTTAAATACCAAAATTAAAGCGAAAGTGCAGCAGTAAAATTTGATGGTAAAGAGCAAAATGTGTTAACATTTAAAACATAAGTGTGGTAGTAGAAGTAGGATATTAAAATACAAGGGTGTCTGTTTAATAATCACTGTCTTGTAATATATATCCTAGATGACTATGAAGACGTCACAAGTTTGAATAAAAAAATCAGCAGTTAAATGAGTGTGTATAGGGCTGTATCATCCATAGCGTCTTTCTACACATGCATATCTGTTCTCGCTGTGAAAGTCCTCATCCCTCCTTAAGGAATGAAGGAAGGGGCCTGCAGGGTCTTACCTTTTAAGGAAATAAATGCGGTTTCTAGTATGACGCAGTCAGGGGAGGAAACAACAAATAGTAGATTCTTTATCTGCCACTGGCAGAAAACTTAGACATTCAATAACGCTCATATCGTAAACTCTCAGTGAAATAAGAGCACGTCGCTACTAATGTGATGCGCTTCTTCCCAAATAAGTTTTTATTTCTTTTCCGTTAAGTTTGTGAGATTTTTCCCACCGTCACAATGAACTTCTGTAGTTTCCAGTGGCAAGAAAATGAACCCTCTGACTTTCCATAGGCTGCGTCCTTACATGACGGCCCAGATGTAATGAGATTACACAGAGGAGGATGCAGCAGCAGCAGCAGCAGCAGCAACAGGCTACATCAGAATAATCCCTGTTGATGTTGAGTCTGGTGATGAAATCACACATCGAGAATTAACTTTACAGGGCGGGTCTCGTCTGTGTTTTTTTTCTTTTTATTTTTGGCATTAAGAGCATGAGTAACACCTCGTAATCCTGCAGCGGTGGAAGATCGCAAACTGCGCGTCAAGTTGTCACAGATGCGTAGAATAAAATTAAACTGGCGCGCTGAATTTCAAAATAAAAGTAGAAATTAGAAAAAAAAACATCTATGGATGGCTTTGCCTTTTTTTTTACAGCAGACATCTAAGAGGAAAAGATTTTTTTTAACTAATAATATTAATAATGACAAGTTTCAAGAGTAAGTCTGTGGTGGGAAGTAAGTACTCTTATACGTAAGTACCCTTGTACTTAAGCCTAAAACAGGCAGGGGTGTTAAAATAAATTGCAAAAAAAGTCAATGTTATTAGTGTTAACACACTCAATATTTTTTGAGTTGTATCTTCCAGGATATGTTGCCCTATTAAGGTATAAACACAGCCCAGATGGTGAAAAAATTTAGATAAACTATACATTGCTGAATTTTGTCATTTACATTACAAATAGCACTTTCAGATGCATTTTTTTATATTATTTTCTGTTATCTATTCTATTAAACTGTATAGTGTATCCAAAGTAATTTAAATTGAATCTCGATCATATTGATTGATAGCATATAACATTAAAATGCTCTCATTTATTGATTTAAAAACAAGTAGTGTAATGTAATATAATAATATAACAGTATTTATAATGACTACTTTTACTTTTCATATTTAAAGTACATTTTACTGATAATACTTCTGTACTTTTACTCAAGTAACATTTATTCATAACATTTACTTGTTATTGAGTATTTTTCTGATGACAGTAGGCCTATTTCTACTTTTATTCAACTAAAATATCTGAGTAAATTGTCCACCACTGCTTTTGGTGTAGAATATTAGTAAAAAAAAACAAAAACAAAAAAAAACTTTAGTATAGTTGGAATCAGTGCTGAAAGAAATTCTGTCATCTAAAAAAAAATATTCAAAAACAAGCAAATATGAATTGAAAGTTGCTTGAGTAAAAGTACATAACTGTGTCACATATTACTGTGTTATATATAAATTATAGTATACTGATTGTTTTTATCAATAAGAAACACAAGAGCACTTTAATATTGTATTTCGTCAATGTGGAACCAATTTCAGATATTTTAGGTAGATTACTAGTAAAAGTACTGCATTTGTTTGTCTGTCTGTTTGTTATGCTTATTATTCTATTTTTTATTACTTTTTCCCCTGCTCATTATATATTTAAAATGGGTTTTAATTGCCTTATTATTATTATGTATAATAGTATACTACTAGTACAAATTATTATAATAATTATTATTAACTACACTAATAATCATGATAATTATTTGTAATAAAGCTGTCATATAATTGCAGTGTAGTAAAACGTGCAATATTCCCCTATAACCATGTAGTGGAAATATAAAGTAGCATCCCAATTACAGTACTTGAATGCATACTTTCTTTGAGTCGCTTGTTTTATTTTGAAAGTCCTGGGCGGAAGTGCCGTAGAGTGCGGGCTGATGAGGCGAGGCCCGTCTTCGCCATACTGCCGCTGCTCCAGAAGCCAACAAGCTAAACATCTGGACGTCTGCAACTGGAGAGAAAAAACACGAGTGTGGTTCGACAGAGAAGCGGCAGCGATGCTCGGTATCACCGAAATGACGAACGGGTGAGTCACAAGTTTTTTTAAAATAAAACAAAAGGATTTCTTGAAGGAAACATTTTGCCGGAAAACTTCGGAAGTTGACAATTTCTCGCTGGAAGAAAAAAAAATGTTCCAGTCTCTCATGAGCTGCTGGGAAAAAATAATTGAACCCTGAAAACAAACTCGTGAAATATTGCCAGTTTCTTATCGCATGTTATGTATTTATATCTAACTTATATGCATCGAAAAATACTGTAATAGCTGAAATTTACGCGGAGTTAATACATTTAATTTCTGTTTAACTCCAATCACAACTCGGTCACTCCAGCTGCTCTCTGGCGCCCCCCAGCGGTTCCTGGAGGCAATTTATATGGAAATATTCCTGAAATCTGAAAATGACTGATTTTTCCATTGGAATTTGATAAGCTGCTGTTTTTAACTGTAACATGAATGATGGAAGAAGTAAGATGAGAGTTTTTTTTAACGTAATGCATTTCAATAGTATAATCCCAATAATATAACAGCAACTGCACAAATTCCACCACCACAGTAATTTAAAGTATAGCCATGTACATTTGTTTAGTTACAGAGGAATTCACATAAATTAAAATTCATCTGATGTCAGTCATTAATCATTTGTAAAATTTTAAGGTTTTATTGCAGCAACACTTGACCTAAACAGAAAGAACCTGAACCTATTACAGACATTTTGATTTAGAAATAAATAAAAAATATTTGAATTATATCAATGATTTATGACATTTGTGGGAAGTTATTATGATTTTGAAATCTGAAGAGTTTCACCTTTACTTGGATATAAAAAAAAAATCCCAGCAAACTTAATAGTTATTACAGTTGCAGTAAATTACACTCTTGGGATTATTACATTAAAAGTTGTGGATTTTTGTAAAATATGATGGTCTAACATGCAACTATCTCATCAAGGGCATTTGCGTTTATTGCATTAACAAATGAATAATTCTAAAATTGAATGTAATAATGTAAAAATATGTGTTACAAGCACAAATCTGGATAATCTGACTGCAGTAAAAGTATTGCTGGGAGTCAGTGGAGCTAATTTGAATTACTGAGGTATTTTAGTCCAGAACTTCCTGTTGTGGGAAATTTATTGCAGTAATTGTAATTTGCATTTGCAAACGGATTCCCAGCTTCTTGAACTGAGAGACACTGTATGAATTGAGTGATCGTATTTGAATATGCAGCCATATGCGTGTGGTGTGTGGGTGTTTTTTTTTTTTTTTTAATTCATACAATTTCCCTTCTGTCCTTTCATAACCCGTATCGTAGTTTCCTCATCTGACTCTACTCTGCTGAGAATACAAATTGAAGTTTGGAAAAGAACCTTCTTACATTATTCACACAGCCATAAGTCAGTATAACATAATCATATGACATATTACATAAGAATTACATAAATTTCCATTACCAACATCTACCAACCCCTCCCATGGGTCACTAGATAAATGTGATCATCTTTGTTTTGTATTTTAAAGGCTTGTAACTAACTACTTTAACTAAAGCGTCAGATAAACGTAGAAGAGCAGAGAATATGATATTTCCCTTATTTTCAAGATCACAATAATTAATACAAATTCAACCAAACTTTAACAACAACAATTGATGTAAAATTCACACTAATTCCTCTGCAAAAAGTTTAAATGCATCGCAGAGAATGTTGCGCGTTAACCCGAATGAGAGAAATGAGTTTCCATCTCCCGTTGCCTTGGAAACAGTAAAAACAGGAAGTGATGGGAAGGACAGTTATGTGACGCATCATTGCCTTAAAGCAAACCTTCATTTTGCAATAACATTAATAACAAAAGACCATAAAGTTCATAAAGTTTTACACCAAACTGGGACCAAATTTGATTTACAATAGATGCAAAGATAAAAAAACTAAATAATCTACCACGTCAGCTGTAGGAGCAGATAGAGCCATGATTATCCTGCTGAAGGACACTGTGGTGACATTTATGTGAGGAGACGGAATCTGAGCCCTGTCGCCGCTGTGATTTACAGTCAACATCAGCATTTCATGTGTCTAGTAACTGTCCTTTCAAAATAAAACACCTCTGTGTCCATAGTAAATAAAACATAAGCAATTTAAACACCTAGATTTATGACTGCACATTTTACACATATGTATTGAGGTCATTTACACTCCGTTAACATTTAATTTAAGAATTTCTGCATTCAAACTAGTGTCTGGTTGTGGTTTAATTGGCATTAATCGACAACTATTGATAAGCAATTGATACTCAATAATTGATTTGAGACATTTTTTTTAAACTCAACTCTTCAGTTGTTTTTCAGTGAAATTATATTTCAAGTTGAAAGGTAATCCTCTGTTAAAAAGACACTGATGATGATCTCAATAATCACCAAAATAATCTTGCTTATGATTTTTTTTTATCGAGCAGCCCTAGACAGCGACATAGGAGGACACTGAGGCAGAAATCGTAAATAACGAAGGAAGATGTTGCTCAGTTCCCTGCAGATCGTCCTCCTCCCTGCACAGGAATGTCCACACAAACTCACTAGACACTAGTTATTGCTTCCCAAACCACTTCCTGACCATCCGTTCCCCTGGCGACTGCTATTTAAAGCAATTTTTTTCTTCCTCTAGCGTGAACGATATTGTTTTCACTGCTGAGAACCTTAGTTAAAGCACTATAGTTATTGAATGTTGTAAGAAGGGCCAGACGGTCGCTGCATTCTTAACACATTACATTTTTATCTGATTTCACACTGTGTTGATATAACTTGAGCTCAGACAAATGTCCCAGTCTCTGTTGTGGACTTTTCCTTGTTTGGAGTTGTAGTGAAGTTGTGTGATGTAGGAGTTGGACTATGCGTGTGTGTGTGTGTGTGTGTGTGTGTGTGTGTGTGTACTACACCCCCTGATGATAACTGCCTGATCGTTGCAGAAGGAAGTCTGGAAGAACAAGATCTGCACCGGACCCCTAACATGTATTTACAGTAGTGTGTGTGTGTGTCCCTGCGTGTGAGCGTGTGTATGCGTGTGTGTGAGAAGACTTTTAATTTAAGGCTATTAATCTTTACATTGCTGCTATTATTTTTCTACCAGATGTATGAGGATCAGTGACAAAACTGCCATGTGGTGTAACCCTAAAAACTTGGTACCAGATAAATTTAACTCTCTTAAAGTAGTTTTATATTCTAGGTTGATTATATATTTGAAATTTATCATACTTTTAAATGAGAAGAAACCAACATGCCAAATACGCCACATAATGGCGTGTGAAGCAATGATGCAGTCCAACAAGGTACAGTAACACAATGACATGGCGCCTTCATTCAAATGACAGTAGTGTAGAGGTATTTTAAAGTGTTGGAGAGCAAGAATAGAGTTGCAGTTTCCAACGGGTGTTCAACCAAACTATCTAGAGCGGGTTCTACTGCAAAGAACTTTAGCTCTACTGCTTTAATTTGTTATTTTAAACTCCAAACACCCTGAACAGCAGCTGAGTACCAGACAGAGAGAGAGAGAGATGGCTGCAGCTGCTAAAACTGGTGGACACAGCGGTGCATGAAGTACTCAGATCCTTTACTTAAGTAAAAGTAGGAATCAAAAAATAATCCTGCCCAAGTAAAAGTCATCATTTAAAATTGTAATTTAAGTAAAAGAGCTGTCTTACTTCTTGTTTTGAATCACTAACGTGACAACATTTAAATGCTTTAGTTGATCAATGTGGACATAATTTGAGATACTCTGGCTAGATAGTAAAAATAGTAATGCACATTACTACTATTAATACTGCATATTATGTAAGTGTATAATGTGTTTTTTTTAATAATAATAATAAACTGTATTCATATAAGTTTTCACTCAACTTAACAGACAATTTAAACATCAGTTAGAATATTATTATATAATTCTATAAATATTTTATATAAAATAACTAGTAATTAAAGCTGTCAGATACATGTTGTGTAGTAAAAATACAATATTTCACTCTGAAATGTAGTAAAGTATAAAGTAGCATCACACAAATACTCACATTAAGGAAGTACCTCAAAACTGTACTTAAGTACAGTACTTGAGTAAATGTACTAAGTTTCTTTTCCACCACTGTGCACACACACACAAACGCACACACAAACACACACACACACCACAGTAAACAGGAAGTGATGTGGCCATACAGGCTGAGATAGCGGCAGTAGCAGAGTTTACAGTGACAGCAAAGGGACATTAGCACCTAATATACCACCCTCGCTACAGTTTGACACAACACGTTGGTAAGATGCTTTTATATATTATGAATATATGTGTATTTCTCCAAAAAAACCATGAGATGGTCAGTTTGATGTTAGCGATATTTTTACATACATCTTTTTTTTTGTTGCAGTGTCTCAACATCAGAAGGGTTTCAACATTTATTAGTGTAGTTCCTCTTGTAGTGAGTGATGGTAATATTTCTCGCAAGGATTTGCAACACAGCAAAAATGTTTTACGGTGTACCTTAATGAAAAGCCTATTTAGTCGTGAAACATTGCTACTTTTTCTGAATAATAAGTAAATACAAGAGCATCCTACAGGGCTGTGACTCCTTGCGAAGCTGAAATTACTGTACTGGACTCAGCACCTAGAAAAGATATGTGTGTTAAATTTGATTAATGTACTGCAATTTATTCCAGTATTAGCAGGTGTAATAATATAATAGAGCCAGGTTTTTAATATGAACCAAGGGATGCGACCACGTTACAGCCATCTTTGCTGCACTTCACTGGTTACCTGTGACTTTTAGAATAGATTTTGTGATCTGCTACTTCCATCTGAGCTAGATCACTGCCTGAGCTCCTCCATCATGGGTCATCCTCCTCACGGTTCTTAAATCCCGACTTGTCACAAAAGTTTATTTATTTTTACCATGTTTAAATCATTTTACTGTTGTAATTGCTCTGCAAGTTGTTTGTTTTTATTGTAAAACACCTTGAAACTTTAGCTTTTGAAAATTTCTGTACAAATAAAGATATTATCACTAAGATAATTGAATATTCAGCATACCCAGCGGACCAAGTAGCACTGTGTAGAGCACATTTTGTAGCCCAGGCTACTGTAAAAAAAGGACAAAGCTATCATTGGATGAATGAGTCACGCAAAGCTTTCCAGTATAGTATCATTTAGGCATGTCCATGAGTAACTGTTCTTGCATGCATTGTATGTAGGCTAGTGGGAAATTCTTATTAACTGCAAATGTGAAGCTATGCTATTATTAACTTTTGTATGAATGCTGGCGGAAAAATTGATTAATGCAACAAGGCAAGTTCCTCAAAACTATAGATTTCAGCAGCACTGTAAGACCTTGCTTTAAATGCAAGATGTGCCACTTTCTCAGAGAGGGGATCTGGTACGTTATTATGATATTAACATGAGGTCTGAGTTGTACTTGGGTTGGCTGAGCCAGAATGTTGAGCCATGTACCAGAAAGACAGAATCGTGTTAGAAAAAAAAAGTGGTGAAATCAATTTGTGGTGCTCGGTTTTCATTCTGTGGCCCTGTACCACAGATTGTTCTATGTGTGGGAAACACTGATATTGACTTAATGTTTATTTGCATGGGGTATGCCACATAGCACAGCGTTTATAGGCTAAGATAGATTATGATGCCTGTCACTAGGTGGGATTTTCCCCCAAATTCTAATTAAAAATATTATCTTTTAGAGCATTTATTTGCAGAAAATGACAAATGGTCAAAATAACAAAGAAGATACAATATTTTCAGACCTCAAACAATGCAAAGAAACAAGATCAAATTCATTTTAAAACAACATAATACTAACGTTCACACTTAGGAGTTAGGAAATCAGTATTTGGTGCAATAACCCTTATTTTTAATCATAGCTTTCATGCGTCTTTGCATGCTCTCCACAAGTCTTTACCATTGTTCTTGGTTCAGATTTCACCTACACAGTCCCTCTTTAAGCACAATGAAGTTTGCATGGAATGGAATGGAATGGCTGGAATACATGTAGAGATTTTGATTTCAGAAAGTGATCCAGAGCTGTAAATAATTCCTATGGATAAAACAATTATCATTGCTGCAGAGAAACAGTCATAGAATATGACAAATATATTTTCTATAACATTTATATATATTTTATATATATTTCTATATCTATTACATTGTTAAAAATTCAAATTCAAATGAGTTCCTGATTCCAGGTGTTGCGCGTTTAATTATATACATTATATGACATGGTTTTTTTTATAAGTGATAAACTGGCAAAGAAAGTTTAACTCAGAAGTAACCTGCAGTGAGAGTGTTACAGGTCCACGTCAGTAACATAGCTGTAGTACAGCTGCTGTCCACACTGTGGCAGCACACTCATGTGTTAGACAGGCTGGTTAGTGGTATGAAGGACTCATCACGAAGCTGTTTCTGTGGGACAGGGAGTGTGATGATGAGGAGGCATCAGTGTAAGCACTTATAACCACGTCCATCTCTCAGCATATTTACTCTTTGTCCAGTTTAACCTCCAGTTGCTATGCATGGTGCCAACGTCACTGCCAGTTTATCAGTTACGACGGATTGAAATCCTGTGATGTTACTTCCATTAGCTACGAACGACTAGATGTTAATCGTATGACGAATTCTGAAATAAAATTGTGAGGAACGGATTGGAAAGTACCTTGAACACACATTCATGGCATACTCAGACATGTCTGCCTGCACTGCTGTGACCCTGTTGCAACGTCTTCAGGATGTGACGCTGATATTGAAGTTCAACATTCACATTCTACGCTTCTCACGCGCTCTGTGCGTGTGTGTGTGTGTGTGTGTGCGGTAGTGAAACCGGTGTGTGTTAGTCAAACCTATGTGGAATGCTGAACAGGTCAAGGCAAGCTGCTGAAGGTGATTGGAATGGTTCATCGGACATCTTGTCTATACAGGAGAGACACGATTTCTGTCAGCTATTGAACAACAATCAAACTTCTGCATCCCTTGAAATATCCTATCTTATTTTGATAATCAAAGTTGCAAATAGTCAGAGTCAGGGCTGGGCATGTTTTTAATTAATTTGATTTACTAATGCTTTATGAAATGGTAATATTGCAAAATCGCATCTTTTAATACACACACACACACGTATATATGTGTGTGTGTAAATATAATTTAGACAGGCAAATAATGCATTAAAGGCACATGAAAAAATGAAACAACTGGAAAATGTATAAATAAGTGAATAGAGACTAAACAAAATGAATAGAATCCCTTCAGTAAATCAAATAATTAGCTTGAGTACATTTAAAAAAAAAAAAAAAAAAAATTTGTAAAACAGTCATGTTTTTCAATTGGATTTAAAATAGAGTTCTCTGCACCTTAATGCGAGCCAAGTGGTGATATTATTTTTTATTAGATTTTTTTAATAATGTTTTTTTTTTTTTGAAAAGCTGAATTGTTTGCATAGGCCGAAATCATGAAGTCATGTATTTTATCTGTTAGTAAAATATGTCTTTAAAATGTGTTTTTTTTTTTAGAGAAAAACAGAAAGAAAATCAAGGTTCATTTTAACTTTAGTTGTCAAGTTTACACCTGTTGTTAGTTTATACCCGTTTCTTTGTTGTCTTTCCTGAAATGGCTCCATGTCATGTGACTGATCTCTGGTCTGATCACATCAAGGCCTCTTGATTTTCATTTAACATGCCTGAGAGGCAACTTTCAGCTTGGTCTGAAAATGTGCATCTGTTGTGTTGGAGAGGATCTCTTGTTCCCACATAACATTGTAATGAATTATTCATTTGCTGACATTTTCTCTTTCCTCAATAGCTTTCTGTGTCTGCTGGGAAATAATCTCACAGTTTACAAAAGAGAAGCTCGAGTCAAATGGAGAGAGCGATGTAACCCTGAAACTGAAACATTTGCAAAATGCTGGTAAAATGTGAAAATTGCTGGTAGATTTCAGACACAAAATAATGATTCACAGGATTCCTATGGTCATGAAAATCCTGGAATAAATCTTGAAAATTGAAAATAGCAATTTCCAGGCCAGGAGAAGTTTTGGAAATATAAACCACCAAGAACGTTTTGTAAACCGCTTCACAAATACCTGTATAATAGAGTGTGTGGTTCAGTACAGATGGACTGAAAAGTCTGAAGTGGTTAAACAATACTTAAATCTCAGGACAGATCAGTCACGTCACTTGGGATGCAAACACGCACAATGCCAGGAAATTGCTGCTTTAATAATGTCTGGTTTCACTTGGACAAGAAAGTGCATGGCTTGAGAAAGTTCAGTTGTCATATTGGAATTTTTTTGCTTTCTTTAGTTGTTTTTTTTATAGTGAACTAAATACCTTTGGCTTGTGAAATAAAAGAAGCAAACATCTGACGAAATGACTTTCACATTTACAACATTTTTTGTCACTTTTTTGAGAAACGTGCAACATTAAACATGAAAAATCAGTCAGTTTGGTATTTTACTGATAAAATGTGGCTATTAGCCCTGTATTTCATTAGAGCTTAATTTGTAATGAACTCACAATATAGTATTACATATGAACTGTGTCTCTCAGTATTGACTGTATTGAGAATTTATTGTGTAACTGTTAAACACGATTCCAAAGTGATCAACAGCTTGATGACCAAACACAAGGGATCGTAAATGATCAGATTCGATGCCAGTCATGAAAAATGCTGCATCTATGGTCTATATGCACATACGGTAACACGTGTATATTTCTGTGCTGTCAAAGTCGCGTCTCTTTGTCCTCCTCCTTTTTTTCTCACTGTTGTTCATGGAATTTTTTTTTCAAGCAGAAAAAAAGAATGAGCCATTGAGAAGTGGGAGGCAAATAGAGACAGAGGAGGCAAAGGCCAGAGAGGGCAACGTGTCTCCCTCCTCTCGCCCCGTCGCTTTCTTCTTTCCACAGAGGCATTCCACCCTTCTACCTGCTGCAGAAAGAGGGGGGAGGAGGGGAAGGAGTAGCTGATAGGTGTGCAGGCTGTAAAACCACACCTCTGTGATATGTCCTTCCTTAACAGCGCCCTAGAGGTGCGTTAGCAAAAGAGCGAGAACAGGAGGGAGAGAAGATTTCATCTTCATTATTTGGATAAGACATTAACACGCATGCTTTCTTTGGAGTATTTTTTTTTTTTTTGTGGACTTAGTTTTTTTTTCAGCAGCAAAGGGAGGAAGGAAGTAAGGGAGGAAGAGAGCTGAAGGGAGATGAACTCTCTGAGGCTGAAGGAGTTGTCAAACTCCGACTTGTACAGGCGAAGGCAGGAGAGGCCGGACAGCTATGGAAGTCTGGCTAGGGACAGCCTCAGGTGAGTCCAGCTCAGCAAAGCTTTTAATCATCCGTTAGATATCCGATCTTTGATAAGGACACATCAGAGACGTGTTGATTCAACCCGTATGGTGACTTATTTCTGTTGGTGTTTCACTCACACGTTGTCATTGCCTCAAACCCGGCAGTATAAACTTTTTTTTTAACTCTTAAAATATGTCCTCAGGTGTTGCAGCTGCTGCAGCTTTGAATACACAGAAACTTCAGGAAGTGATAAGCAAATGTTAAAGAATAACGGAAATAACAATATTGAGCTGTACCGTCCATGCACTGTCTAAGAAACTGGTAATTTCCCTTTAGATCCTTGCAGAATCGCCACCTCTGAAGGCTTCTGATAACCTTTAACAACCAGCGTTTTTCTCTGTTGCTCATTATATTTCTTCACTGATTGTTTGATCAGCTGTTAGATGATCCCTTTTTGACTTCCCTTGATAAGTTGATACTCAGTAATAAATTATGTTTTTTTTTGTTATGTTTGGACATTTAATCAAAGTGCGATCACGATTGTGATGTTATAATTGCAGCGCGGTGTCTTGTGATGTTTTTGGCCTTGGTGTGGTTATGATTAGCTGGTTATCTGCTTGGTTAACACCGGCCGAGACGTGTTGAAATTGTTGTAAGTTTTGTAACGGTTTGCAATCGGCTCGTTTGTGTTGTTACCCATTGCCACGGGAACCTTCTTAAGAAAAGCCCTTGTCAGTGTGTAGCGTATTGACAGGGATAGATAATGTGAGATCTGAAGTATTTGATCAGTAAATACTGCAGCTGATGGCTGAATTCCTCCGACTTGTGTGACATGTTCAATGTGTGCAGACTTTTGCAACAGTGATTTCACAATACATTGACATCAGTCTGTTTTATATGTTCTTTTCCATCTTTCATAACCCCCCAACCTCTCTCTCTCTCTCCGTCTGTGTGTGTGTGTGAACCTGAAGTGATTAGAGGAATGTAGTAATGTGAAGAATGTGGACAGAAAGAGGGGTGTCCCCAGTTGAGCTGAACACACAGCTTTGTAGCCTCCCCTGTTCCCATGCAATACAATAAAACAACATTTGTTTTTAGATATGTTTGTCATGCAGGTTAAATCAATCATGAGACCTATCTTAAGCACAGTAGTTGAACTTTGGTAAAGCATGATGGTAACGCAGATTGAACAAGACCCATACCACTATATATTTGAGGAATATAGCGTATCTGCAGTAGGCACATATCCCTTTATGTTTACACAAATGCTAATTTTGTCTGATTCTGCAGCACTTTAAGGAGTAGGGATTGTCTGCGTCAAATCAAACACTTTACAACAGGCAGATGGAGCAGAAACAGCTGCCTGTGAGAAAGAGACAGAACAGGAACGCAACTACAAGAATGGGACGGATTCAGGAAAGCCTCACGAATGAGGGAATATAAATTGGTGGGGGAAAAAAAACCAAACAACATCAAACCAAAACAATTTTTCTCTTGTTTGAAATAATTTCGGATTTGCACAATGAAAAGTGCATTCTTTTTTTCATCACGGCAAAAGAGAGTGAGATGCCTACAGTAATGGAAAAGCTGCCAAGGTGTTGAAAACAAGCTGAAAATTCCTTCCTTAAAAAAAAAAGATTAACAAAGGAACTGCTTGTAGTTGCTACATTATGATAGATGGATGGATAGATGGATGGATGGAATGATGGAAGGATGACTTTATCCATGTCTAATGGGAAATTAGGTTGTCATAGCAACAGTCTGGCACATTTAAATACAATAAAAACAATGGCATAAAACACTGAGGCAGAAAGAAAAAATAAATAGAAAAGAAAAGTAATAAAAATATGGAATGGAGCAAGGGCAGGGTGGTTAATCAATTTTTCTCTGGTGTAACAGAACAGAGAAATTATTACTTTACAGAGACTATAAAGGGGTCATAATATAAGGAGTCATATAAATAAACCACTTAATTCTCAGTTGCTCTCTGTGTTCTGGGCTGTCTTGTAGACTTATGTTGACTGTGATAGTGCAGGTCAAAATGGGCGTGTGGAACAAAAAGTGCAAAACAAAGGAAATGTTAGTCATGAATTATATTTGCACAGTCACTGAATCTGTGTGTGTGTGTGTGTGTGTCTTGCTGTTACACGACATGCACTCGGTGGCTTGCCAAATGAAAAATGGCCCAAGTGACCTGAATGTGTGTGTTGCCAGGTTGCTGTTGACACTGTGTGTTTGTGCATATGTGGATGTGTGAGCAGGGTGTATGATTCCTGTCTTCAGCCTGAATCTGCTTGTCTTGCTTGTTCAGCATGTTACAGACTCCAGTCTGAAAAATGTAGTCTCATACACCCAACATCCAAAATTTATTTATCCTATGATTATTTTGGCCACAACAAAATCTCCATACAATCTATAGATTGAACGACATGGATATAAATCAATGTTTTATTTATTTATTTCGAAATAGACAACTTTTCAATTCCTTCAGCCTTTTTCTTTTGGGCTTATTGTTTGTGCTGTTGTTGTTGTTGAACAATGGGAACAAGTGTTATTGTCAAAGTTTTTTTTTTCCATTGATATGTGTTCCCCTCATAGACTATAAATACTGGATGTAGCCTCCATGATATCACCTGTTGGTTTCCTAGCGTCATTGTGGCTGTTGCCATCTTTTTTCTTTTTGAGCCAGCGTCTCTCCCAGGTTCTTCCATGATCATATTTGGATGAAAGTGTGGAGCTGGGGAGGAGTTGAGCTTAGCAGACAACTCACTCAAAGTGGTAACTCCCATTATGCATAGTATGTAATTTTTCTGATTAAAATGTGGATTAACATGTCTATAAATGACTAAACCTGTGCAAATACAGTGTACTTTAATTATCCCAAATGTTTTCAACAATTTTGGAGTTGTGCCTATAAATATCCTCTTTGCACATGTTTTCATTGTACACATGTGGAGTGGTGGGATGTGTCCATCCAAAGCTGCCCTGAATTGAGTTTTTATTCAGTTTTAAGTCACATTTTTATGACACACTCGGTGCATCTTGGTTATTTTAACCATCTTTAACCAGATGAAGGATTTTAGTCAGGGATGTACGGATCTTAATTTATCAGAGCAACAAACTACCTTCGGTAGCAGCACTAGAACACCTTGGGCAAACACAAAGTGTACATTCATTGTTTTACTTTTAATCACCGGGTCTGTTAGCTTAGCATTACCCATGATCCCACGCTGATCTCATCGACTTTCACTTATATTACTATCACTGATATTGGTCAGCAGGCAAGATATTGGTCAGCAGGCAAGTCTAATAATAGTTTAATAATAAAAAAAGTCAACCCCTCTAATATTGTCTTGGATAGGAATTATCTACAAGGACAAGACATTTGTCTTACCATATTTGTTTGATGTAACGTTGGGCATTTTACCATGGAAGTCTTGCTTTTGGGGCCAACCTCAAGTGGCCATTTAAGGCACTGCAGTTTTTGCTACTTCTGCATTGGCTTCATTTTCAGCCTTGGTGGTGCTGCTTGGTTTTGCGCTTACCTCAACCTGTCCCCTGCACCAGACTGTACCTTATCCCCACCATGCTGCACTGAGCTGTGCCAGAGCTCAGTTCGTATTACCTACATCTTGAGTGACCTGACCTTTGACCTCTCTGGTGACCCCACAAGGAAGACTCACAATCACGCAGAGGGAACACACCAGAGACACTGCTTCTCGTCCACTGCTGACAGTTGCTGTAGCCATTTTTAAGGTCAGGTTCATATATATATATATGTGTGTTGGCACTCATATTCTCTCTCTCTCTGTCTCTCTCTGTCGCTCTCTCAGGCACTGAAACTTCTGCTCTCATAGCTAAAATTTCTGGTTCTTACTAATTGTTTGATTTACAGAGGGGGTCTCTTTTATACCTGCTTGTTTGGGATGCATATCAGGTTATAGGGGGATACCTCTAACATGATATATGTGCAAGTTAAAATACAAAACTTCAGTTTTGCAAGCTCAGTGCCTTGCTGGAGCTCCTGAAAGCACGGGTTGTTTTTGGTTTGCCTTATAAAAATTAATCATAACTCCCATATCTTATCTGGAGTAAAAGTCTCATAAAAGTGGGACCTTTAAATACATTTTTTTTAGATTCAGCCACTTCACAAATCGTAGAAAGGTAAAATAAAATGAAATAAATTATTGGCTATGTGGGTTTTTAATACAATATTTTTTTTAATATAATATGATATTCCAACATCTCTATACCATAGTTGTCACTATAGTGAGAAAATTCCCAATTGATGTCAAGTTACTGTGAGATTGCCCAGCACTGACATAACAATTCTGCAGAGTGAAAACAACCTGAATATTATGACTAAACGTGTATTCTAATTGTATTGTGTCCAATATCTATTTATTCACTAATGTTAATTTGACAGTTTATTGTAGCCTAAATTAAATCTGCAAAAAGCACATTCCATCATTTGAGGGTGGAACATGGCAATGGCTCTAATCAGGAGGAAGGATTGCATGTGTTTCCTGTTGAGCACCCACCCTCTGACCATTGTAACCCAGTCACTCACCACTGGTTCCCAGTAGAGTAGAGTTCCCACAGAACCACAGCTAAGGACAGGTGACTTTTCTGATGTCATTGTTGGTTTAGATGGTGCCTGGTGAAATGGGTTGGCTCATTATGTTATTTCAGAACTTAGACTTTCCCATGACACATCATTTAATTTAGGCACTTCTCCTGTCTGAAAACTAGGAATACAATTACAGATTTTTATTGTATATTTATAATCTGAGGAATGATCATGGTTTTACAGTCATCACAACTATTATGCATTAATAACTAACGACACTACTAATGTATAGTCTTTATAGATGTGAATGTATCATTTATAGGGCTGTCAGACTACAGAAATTCTTAGTTGATGAATAGTCATTTGACTTATCAACTATTCAACTAATTTTCAAGTAATCAGTATTAGTCATTGTAAAATTTGAGTTCTTCACATGTAGAGATGTGTTGAAAATTTTCAGGATATAACTAATTCAATACGAAACATTAAAATCAACTGATTGACCAACAAATCCTTAGTCAGCAAAGACCAAACCGATCAATTATTTTACTAATAAGGGGTCGGTTCTAGTCCTTTATTGTGTTTTTTTTTACTTTGATTGTCATATAGTCATAGTTTGACTTTATTTTTAATATTTAAAAAATGTATTTTTTAGTATTACTAATAACATAAGAAAGAGATTAACTTTATTAATCTCATTATCTCGTTATTGATGTTACCTGTATTAAATTAATTTTAAATAATCTATTATGAAAAAAAATAGTTGAATGTACAAACTGTCAAAAAAATAAGCTGCATGAAGTAATATTGACTTGTGGTTTGGAAGCCCCTTTCAGAGAAGGTAGTGTTGGCTCCTACTAGAAACTCACAAAACAGCAGCTGCCAGCACCTAGTTTGGAGTTGAGTCTCATTGGGTGTCTATTTGTAGAATGATGGATGGAGTCATGTAGAGGACTGTTTAACTGAAGAGTATAGGAGAAGAGCTTCAGCTGGGACACACACATAGAGGAGTAAAACAGTGTGATACTGACTGTTTATAGATACACATGTTCATTGTTCCTCCTTTTGCTTTTGCAGGATTAACATGGTTGCTGCTGCTATTTCCACATATGGCTTAATAATGTTTTTGGTGGTTTGGGAAGTGGTCATTAATTTGAGATGCCAGTGGAGTTTAACCACATGAAGGGCTATTATTTACCCAAAGCAAAGCACAAATGGCTTCATAGGAACACCTTCTCTATGCTCAGACCAGTGTGGGATTTATGAGGACAATTAACATATTTCAGCCCCCCATAGCTCTAAATAGGCGTTTTAAAACTGATACTCAGGATGTCCTACTTGGAGGAGACTCGTTTCTATTACGTCCCGAGTTTGAATCCTGCCAGGGTCAGAAATAAATAGCCCATAAACAATCTCATGATATTTGTTTACCAGTGAGGGAGGGGTTTAGAGTGTATTTGGAAATTGCAAACGTAAAAGATTCCAAGTCAGCACGCAAATATCTGCACGCTGCGGCCAAATGAACCAGCTTTGTCTATGTCTACATGTCAAATCACACACTGGCCTGAAAAGGTCGTAATTTTAAGTAGGTGAAAGACGTAATATAAAAACGAGAATGCATGCTGGCAATTGAGAGGAGTTTCAGTTAGTTACCTAAAACATATATATCCCAACTCACCCAGTATCTGTTGCCACATATTGGTCTTAACCCAAATGATGCTTGGGATTTGGCTCCAGCATGTTTATTCCTCAATGTCAAACATGAGGTGAACATGAGGTGAAATGAGGTGAACATGAGGTGAAAATGAGGTGCAGATAACAATAATTTGTTATCTGCACTTTGCTGTGTGGTGTCTCCTTTTGCGCAAGACTGTGTTGGAGGCACATTGTTTTATCTCCCAGGGATCCGACACTGTTTTACAAGCTAATGTCACTGGTGGATATTAGCTGTAAGCTGTTGATATTAGGGAATAAATACAATAAAATGTACACTCAAGGGTTCTCTCTCTCTCTCTCTCTCTCTCTCTCTCTCTCTCTCTCTCTCTCTCTCTCTCTCTCTCTCTCTCTCTCTCTCTCTCTGTGTGTGTGTGTGTGTGTGTGTGTGTGTGTGTGTGTGTGTGTGTGTGTGTGTGTGTGTGTGTGTGTGTGTGTGTGTGTGTGTGTGTGTGTTGGTGCCATGGCACAGTGACCTCTACCCAGACAGGCGTCAGGATGGGCTCTTTAATTTCAGTAACGTGCCCAAGAATAGACAGCAAGTGTGACAGGAGGGGAGACTGTGTGTATGTACGTGTGTTAGAGGAAAAAAAAGAGAACGAGTCGATGTGGGAATGAGGAGAGAAAGAGGGAGTGTGTCCGAGAGAGGGTGTGTGTGTGTGTTTGTATGTGTAAGAGAGAACAAGAGAGGGGAGTACTCCCAGTGCAGTCTGATCAGTGTTTTGGACTCTCTCTTGCTATGTGGATTACAGCTCCCACTACTTACTGGATCCTGATTACCGGACATTAAACAAGCTGAGAGGATTTTTTTTATTGGAGCGTTTGGATTTTTTTACCTTTATCCAGGTGGAGGGTTGAACTTTTGCCGGTTGTTGTAAGTCTTTAAGCACAGAGATGAACGGTTGTGCTCTGCCACCGTCGATACCTGAAGATGTGGAAGCCATGGACCAGGTCGGGGAAATGAATGGTTACCACCAGCAGCTTCAGGAAGGTGATGGGGGAGAGGCCGAAGTCCCGGTCTCCAAGTCCCAGCGGCGGAAAAGTGATGTCAAAGTCTATAAGGAGTTTTGTGATTTTTATGCTCGCTTGTAAGTACACAGTTTAGCGGACAAGAAAAAAAACATTGTAGTTAGTCGATGATGATGAAACTTACCTTCAAAAGCAAAAAAAACAATAATAGTATTATTGGAAGTTGCTCCTTAAACCTTGAACCATTATTATAATCATAATAATTATTATTATAACTTTTATATATGAGATATGTTAAAAAAGATTTTACCCTTCTTTTCCCTTTTGCAATTATTACAAATTACTAGACATGCCCCATTGTAAAAAAAAAAAAAAGAAGACAAAAAACATTGGGTACAATTAGTGAAATATTGACTAGATAGTTAGATTAGTTAAATCATTTTTGCTTATTTCAAGTTTTTCTTGTTTTAGGAAAAAGTGGAAAAATGTGAGATTAAAAAGACATTATGATAAAAAGTCAAACAATTTAGTTATGTAAAATCAAGAAAAATAAATTTGATTAAGATCATTCAAGAGAATTTTACTCATATTGGGCTACTTGTAACAAATACAAGATATTTCTTAATTTTTTTTTTGCTGTGACAGTAATACTAGTCCCCTGCCAATAGGAATTAAAGATGCATTCACACCAAATCTGGCAATGTGCTAAGCCATATTTGTGCAGGACTAGTATTACTTTTTGACCTCGAGTAATTTGTAATTGCTACAGAGGTCATCTGTGATCTTAATCCTGTGCGAATCTGCCATGTCTGTGATTTGTAAAGTAATCGGTGCGACTGCCGCCTTAGAACCTAATAAGAGAACCTCTATGGGAGTATCGTGGACCATGTGTTAAGGGATTTGGTCTGCTGATATGCTGACATGGTGCTAGTCAGTATGCTCTGAGCTTACCGTAGTGTTACAGAATGTGAAGAATTCTGATATTCCAGTAGCCGGGTTTTACCAGCCAGTGTGATTCGCTTAAGCTGCCTTAGGTGCCATGTTTGTGCAGGGGCAGCTCTGTGCTATACATGAGGGAGCACACAGGAAGGGCTATTTTCATGCCAAGGGGGGAGGGGCGGGGGAGTTGTAATGCAAAGTAGAATATGCCAGCTGGTATTCCAACTATGTGTGCATGACGAAGAGGAAGGCTAAATATACGCGCTGTATTTTTGACTGTCTTCATCATAGACGTAGGGTCATAAAACTCAGGTGGTAAAAGCAAGTGCCAGCTATCCCTGGTCAATGTAAACTGAGCTGATAAGATTTAAAAAAAAAAATCCTGTTAGTCATGGGAACATTAAAGTTCCATGGTGTGGGACTTAGAAGTAGTAAAACTAGTGGAAGTGCCTGTAGGAAGCATGTATTACTATAGAAAAGCGGAAGGTAGATTTTAGTAGTAGTAGTTTATTAGTAGTAGATTTGTCATGTTTGACCAAATGATTACTGTAACAAGGAGGACATCCAGCGTAGGTATCCACACCCACACAGAGTGAGCCACACTACAATTTATGTTGAAAGTGCAGATTTCAATTAACATATCAGTTTTTAAATTGTTTTGATAAACCAAGTATGTGCTTTTTCTGGTTTTGTATTTTTTTCCCACCTTCGTTATGTTGGCTCCACGAATCGGTGCAGGAAGAAACCGGACAAAAAAGGATACACGCCATCATGCCATGTACCGGCTGTATCTTAAAGCTGAGATTGAGCTGACAGTCAGTGAGATATGCGAGCCACAGACACATAGACGCTCCTGCCTTTATAGATAGATTAGTGACTCCTACTGGAAAAAAAAATAAAAACAGTAGTAGACAGTTCATCGGACACTTTTATAGTGTGTGGTCTCTGGTAGGTGTTATATTTATCTATATACCACCTGTAGACCGGTCCTTATGACTTGGATCAATACATGTTTGGACCATAGGGACTATACAAGCCATTCACAAAGTGGGAAGCTTCAACTTCTACAATGATGAAAACACAAATATAGTGTGGCGTAGTAGTCAGTAATAACTTTTTGATGCCTGAAATATGAGGTGACAGCAGGTTGAAAGAGTCTGACTGATGAGACAGTAGTGACTGAAGGACACAAATCATCGTTTTCCACGATATCGTCATAAGTGTTAAATTATGTAGAGAAAGTCATGGAATGAGAGAAAAACACGTAAATGAGACGGAAAAGAAAAGAACAGAAGACAAGAGGAGACTAGAGGGGAAAGGCTGGAGGGAACAGCAGGTATTCATAACACATGTGATAGTCTGGATCTTTTCACTGTGCTGACAACCAGCCTCCATTTATAGTCACAGACCTACGTGGTGTGGTTAACAGGGTGGAAGGAGAAGCATATGATTCTCCCAAGCTTACTTTAATCTGGCTGAGATACCTGTTTTTGCTCATAAAAATAGTTCTTATATTAATGGTATAAGATTATATACATGGCTTATTTCATACTAACACATACAATTTGATGAAGAATCATAAAACATGGGTTGTAGTAAAACTAATAGTACAGTAGTAGTAGTAGAAATCTAATCTCGTGAAAAATTGCGTAGCAAATCCAAATCTTGAATTATCTTATTCTTTTTTTTGGTTGATTTTGATCAATTTTATCTCATTATTTTAAAACAAAACAAAACAAGAAAAGAAAAAATGAGATTAAGACAACAATTATGATTAAAAGTGAAAATGTTGAGATAAAAAGACAAAACATTAGAAAGGAGAGACATAAAGACAAAAATGAGATAGAAAGACAAAAATATGAGATAAAAAGGCAAACAATGAGAAATATAAAGCACAATTATGAGATTAAAAAAGACAAAAATGTGAGAATAAATTGACCAAAATCAAGAAACAAAACAGAATACCAGTGTGTGTGTTATGCTTCTTATTCACTTCAATCAGCAACTGTGTGAAACCTTTTGACTGGTTTCTTTTTTATCACTGTAACTTTGGTCACATACATTTCCTCTTTTAGATAATAAAGATAAATTTGATTAGATTACAGAGTTCCTTGATAAGTCTTAAATTAAATGTTCCGAATTTACGGTCACAAAGTTTCTTAAAAGCCTGACCAATAGATCATTATTATTTTACAGAGTTCATTGCATTTGCTTTTTTAACGTGGTTACTTTGTGTTATTTTACATTATGCTTGTTATATGGAGATACAAAACAGAAAAAATGTCCCTACTAATATTAACAAACTGCACACAAATGTCCATTTGTTTTGCTGTAGAAAGGGTTTTAAATATTCTCTGTCCAAACATTAAAAACATCAAAATGTACATGGTACAAGGTGTTTTCTGTCATTAATTTAAAACAATTGTATCAATTCAGCCTTAAAGTCTACCTGAAACAACATACACACACACAGGCAGCAAAACAAACATTGTGAGGAATTTGATTGGACCATTGAAAAGTGGACGTATCTCAGCATGTGCAGGATGAATCATACATTCTTTTAAGGAACACCACAAAAATACAAAAAAGCATGTTATTGGTTAATATAGTATAGTGTGATTTAAAAAAAAACATGTTTCCTTTTAGTAGGGCTTTTTAACAGGACTTTAGTCGTTGGTGGTGCAGTGGAAACACACTTTTCCACCAGTGCTGCACCCAGCTGACCTGGCAGCATTACTCCTGCCTTACCACACAAGCGGCAGCTGGTGTGAAGGTGATAAGAGATCGTGCCAACACTAACGACTCCTCCAGACTAATTGGTCCTTCTACACTTCTGTCTGCAACCTCCTCAGGCCAAAGTTGTAGAGTTATCAGTAGCAAAGGCTGGGAGAAATGACCAGCGTGTCCCGTTTTGCAAGGAAAAACCTATTTAGTTTTAGTCTTACAACAGCTTCCAGGCTTGTCTCTAACTCACGCAGGGTGCTGGAGGCAGATAGGAGGGTGGAAATGCCTCAGAGATGTATCACTTCCTCCCATAAATCCTCTGGACAGGGCAGGGCTGTCAGTGTGTGTGATATCAGTCTCAGACTGGCTATTTAGAACAATTATGTGTTTGAGACATTTGTGAGGAGAAGGAAGCCGTGCTTATTCCAGCATTTTGTCTCTATGTCGTCGGTGTATTTGAAAAAGGGGGTGTGTGTGCCCACTCCCTGTTTTGATAATGCAGATTCTTGGAATTGAGATATGATTTTTAAAAAAAAGTAGCTAAGAGTATAAACTGAGAAGTGAAATGTGAAATTTGTCTGGGATTAGTTGGAATTCTCACTAATTCCTAATTTGATCTATTAAGCAAATATGCTTGTGTGTGTGTGTGTGTGTGTGTGTGTGTGTGTGTGTGTGTGTGTGTGTGTGTGTGTGTGTGTGTGTCAGTTACTTCAGGTATGAGGTCGTTAGGCTAATTGATCACATCCACATTGGTACATTTTTGTTGTATTTTTGTTACACTGCTCGGTTAGAAATGGTTAAATACTCTTTTTTTTTTTGGAAGTGTTTTTTATTATGATAGTGTCATTGTGGATTGAGTTCCAAGGTTCAGCCTAAGCCTGTAATAGATTTAGGGTTTGTAGGGTTTGGTGATATGACAACATACTATGAGATGAAAGAGAATTCTAAATATTTTTCAGGACCACATCCACATTTCTTATGTGTGTTCCTCATGCTGTGTATGCTGTATTATTTTTATTTTATTTGAAGCAATTGTCCAGTGTGCCCAAGACAACTTTACCTCTTGGGGACAATAAAGTACAACCTTATCTAACCTAGTTTTCCAAAACCTACAATTTGAGAATTCCTTCAATTATTAATCTATTATTATAATTTTAAACACAACCTCGAGCATAGTTTAAATGTTAGCATGACACGCCTTCTCTCTAGATCCAAATTTCCCCCAAAAAAACACCTATAAAATCTAGGTGGTGGAAATGGAAGCTGACGTATGTTTCAGCAACTGCACAGATCGGATTCAGATTTTTTTTTTTTCAGTTCATTGTTTTCTGGTTTGAAAATCAGGAGAAAACAAAGTGTGTGTGTGTGTGGTGTGTCTATAATTTTTACTAACCACTAACATGTATATAACTATTGCAGTTTTTTAGGGTGTGCCATATTTTGTGCTGCAGTAACTGTGTCCACTGTAAAAGGTTATTAGTCTGGGTCCCTGCCCTGTTGATATATTAGTCATATTGTACACAGGTGCAGTAACAATACTGATTGTTTAATAGCATGGCAGTAATGACTTCATATGTCATAGTATCTCTACATCTCATTACCAAGGCTGGTTCTTAAAACTGGTGTTTTTGGCAGTTTGTTGCAGCATATTAACCCACATCTGTCCAGCCACACACACACACACACACACACACACACACACACACACACACACACACTCACTGACAGATTCACTGCTAATCTGGACATCGGAGTAGATGGTCCAATGGTGGCTGTCAGCTTTTCACTCAAAAGTCAACATGTAGGTTTCCCGACTCATTTATTTCCACACCCTTATGCTCAGAGCCCAAATCATCAGTCAACAAAGAACCAAGGGTGTGTGTTGGTGTGTCTGTGTGTACATATGTGTGTGTGTGTGTGTGTGTGTGTGTGTGTGTGTGTGTGTGTGTGTGTGTGTGTGTGTGTGTGTGTGTGTGTGTGTGTGTGTGTGTGTGTGTGTGTGTGGGTATAACCCTCTTACATCACATTTTCCCTCACTCACCCTTGTTCCTTATGTTGAGTACTTCTTCCAGCTGTTTTTATAAGGAGAAAAATGACTCGACCTTGGTGCCTTGCTGGATCATTTGAGAATCCGAAACACTGAAGGTCTATATTCAGAAACTGAGCCTTAAAACAAGCTGCCTGGACTTCTGTTAAGTTGTGATGTCACAACTACACACCCATCACCCACCCCACATTCACAGCCATTCAAATAAACCAATCAGAAGGCATGCTTATTCATATATCTTATCCGGGATGTCACAGCTTCAAATAAATCCCAGGAAGAGTAAACAATAAGGGACCTTTATTAAATATAATAAATTATAAATGATTTTATGTTTTATGACATTACAGCTAAATATCTTTTAAGACACAGACATTTTACATTTACCTGTGGTTTTCAGTTAAATATGACAGCATTTAACAGTAAATGGAAATAACAAAGATACAAATATATATTAATATTATTTTCTAGAATAAATCAGCAGTCAGATCAAGTCCTACTCTTGAAGCTTCTTACAATAAATTTCATGAAAAGTTTTGTGTTAATGATGTTTAGTTTTTTCTGTAAATGTCACATTTTGCTGCTTCCGCTTCAAAGCTTTTACTGGTGTGCATTTCATATCAGTTGGTTTTTATTGTCCTTGGATGTTTCGACTTTGCATGTCCAAACCGATCGTGTTTTTTTCATTTTTCTTTTTTCGTCTCCCCAGCAACATGGCCAATGCTCTGGCCAACGCCATGTGCGAGCGCTGCAAGAGCGGTTTCGCTCCGGCGGAGAAGATCGTGAACAGTAACGGGGAACTTTACCACGAGCAGTGCTTCGTGTGTGCCCAGTGTTTCCAGCAGTTCCCAGAGGGTCTCTTCTATGAGGTAACTGCTTTTATTTCTATGTATCTTTCATCATCCGCCATTCTGTAGACGCAGCCACTGACAGATTTAAGCTCAACCGAGGGCAATGGGTTTGTTTGTCTGTTTTGGACTTTAAATTGCATGTGTAATTTATTTAAAGAAAAAAAAAACAAGAAGACAAATTGCTTTGATGGGTCTCAGCTTGTCTTATGAACACTGTAGCTTGCTGTCTGCAATGCTCATAAACACTTGCTGCAGGCCTGCAGTAAAGTTAAATGCACTCAGATCAAAATACACCGTTAATGTTGAAGCATGTGTGGACAGATCATTTAGTTCATGTGTGGTTCTCTTACCTGAAATATATTTAGATCATTAAATGATTAGTGTAAATGGAGTTCTTCTTTTTCTTCGTGCACAGCCCTGGAGACTGTTGAGGTAAATAAAGAGGTGTGAGCACAACCTTAATGTACTATTGAATTATTCTGAGCCTGCTTCCAGTAAGATGTTTAGTTACCAGTCACACGAGGCCAGACGTCTCCAGCTGGCCCCGGAGATCCTGATCGCTTCTGTTTTGTCAATCTGCCTCCAAAGCCCCGATCGATGCAAACATCAAAGCCAAGGGCATCACCTTACATTAACCTTTCATTTCCCGTAAATAATTTTGCCATCCATAATTCAATAAGTCAACAGAATATCAGCCCTCCCTTTGTGTGTTTGAGCTGTTGCAGGTACACAGTAATAACCTGCAAACACATGAGAAAAATTAATATAGTCAGTATTAGTATCCATAGTAGGATACTACTGTCCACATTATCTTCATTACTGATCTAAGCCCTTATTCATATTCTTCTTATTGGGGCCAAGCATTGAAGCTCCATAGTGTTGTTATGGTTTCTTTGTGTTATTATACCCATCTTTCTTCCATATGGGATGTCTATGGCAGCCCATAGAACCATCTGGTAAACACTTGTGAAATTTTGTACACTTATTGGGGACAGGCTTATGATTAATGTCACTAAATTTCATGTTGCTACATCAAACTCTCTAGCGCCACCAACTGGTCAAAGTTGGAGGTACATTTCTGCAAGTAACCTTCGAACTGTCCATCCAATTTTCAAAAACACGTCACAATTTTCAGACCAGTCAGACCTGCCTTTGGAACCGAAACCGTTCGCCTGTAACAGCCAATCGTAATTTGCGGTTTATGGGAATTGTGCATTAAATGACTTCTAGAGCGAATAAAACCTAGAAATACATTGTTAAAGAAGTAATTAGTATTAAGTGTAACTGTAGTGGAATACAGTTATTCATGTTTTGTACTTTAAATATGAATTGGAACAACATAAGGTTACATATTGCAATACAGTGATTATTAATGTAACTGTCATTCTAGCATGTATACATACAGCTGTGTGTTGGGATTAACTGTGAACTTATTTTAATTTGGTTACAGTTTGAAGGCAGGAAATACTGTGAGCATGACTTCCAGATGCTGTTTGCTCCCTGTTGCCACCAGTGTGGTAAGTGTCCAAGAAGATATTACACATTAACAGTTTTCTGGTGAACACTCACGGTAAATCACACGTTCTTCTTCTCTCAGGTGAGTTCATCATCGGCCGCGTGATCAAAGCCATGAACAACAGCTGGCATCCGGAGTGTTTCTGCTGTGACATCTGCCAGGCCGTGCTCGCTGATGTTGGATTTGTTAAGAATGCTGGACGGTCAGTTTAAGGAATACTTAACGCATAACATCTGTTTTATGTGACACTTGCTTACTCTGTAAGTAACAGGCATTTGCTTTTTCGGGAAGTATTGCCGCTCAGTATCAGTTTGTGAAACTTTATACGAGGACTCGGACTGGATGCTGTTTCTGCTGTTTCATGCATTTATGGATTTATTGTATCACAGACGAAAAACGACACCCAAATCCAAAACCCTTTTTCCAATATTCTGTGTTTGCTCTGTAACAGCTACATGAATTGATTCTGTCTCTTCTGTAGTCAACTCGCTTGTTTTAGATTTCTGCTGATACCAATATACATACAGTACAGGCCAAAAGTTTAGACACACCTCATTCAATGTGTTTTCTTTATTTTCATGACTATTTACATTGTAGATTCTCACTGAAGGCATCAAAACTATGAATGAACACATGTTTATGGTGCTATGTACTTAACAAAAAAAGGTGAAATAACTAAAAACATGTTTTATATTCTAGTTTCTTCAAAATAGCCACCCTTTGATCTGATTACTGCTTTGCACACTCTTGACATTCTCTTGATGAGCTTCAAGAAGTAGTCACCTGAAATGTTTTTTACATCATAGGTGTGTCTTATCAGGGTTAATTAGTGCTAGAATATAAAACATGTTTTCAGTTATTTCACCTTTTAGGTGAAATCCACATGTTCATTCACAGTTTTTTGTGTTCATTCACAAACCTTTGGCCTGTACTGTACATAACCCTTGGTTAAGAAAGAGCCAAATACCTCCCTGTCCTTCTTAGTTGACTGGCCTCGCAACACATTTAGATCGATCAAGTGAATTTTCCTGCCGTTTCCCTTGTCTCCCATCAGGCACCTGTGTCGTCCGTGCCACAACAGAGAGAAAGCTCGCGGCCTCGGAAAGTACATCTGTCAGAAGTGTCACGCCATCATCGACGAGCAGCCTCTTCTGTTCAAGAACGACCCGTACCACCCCGATCACTTCAACTGCAACAACTGCGGGTAAACAACAACTGTGCCGGTATCGCAAATCTTTCAGAGCAGGGAGTCTGTGCGATGATGGTTAATAGGAACATGCTGCATCCGGTTGCAATAAGTCATGAACTTTGATTTACTTTTATCAAAATGTTTGTATTATTTAAAAAAAAGAAGATTTTCCAGATCTTAGAAACATAGTATACAGATTTATGGACTATTTCTTCACTGGAGGAGCAGTGTTTATGAACATAGATAAAGAAACTGAAACTCCTCCACCCATCGCTGTTGTGTTGTGATTTGATGTTTTTATATGTTCTGATGCTCATATAGGACACTGTCTGTGGTAGCTCACACTTCTAAAAGAGATTCTCATTTCAATGTGACTTCCTAGTACATTTCCAGTTAAATAATATAATCAAATAATGTAAAATTCAACACACCAAAAAGTAAAAGAGTTATCACAGTAATGTTGTAATGAATGACCTTAAACAGAACTCTAGCACTTGGGGTTTCTAGAGAAAGTGAATCACGGCCCTTTTTTAATAAAGTTCCTCAGAAGTGGAGTTTCCTCCAGTTACAGTTTACACTGAAAATCTGATTAAAAGAATATAACAATACTTTTGACCTCACTGGTAAAACACAGAACAGCTGCACAAACACAGGAACGGGATCAGATTTTCATGGAAATAATCACTTGAGCTGAACTCAGACAGGAGGCAAAGAAAACAGCATTGTCCTTATATTTAATCATCTAATTGTGGGATAAGGGCACAGAGTGATTATATAGACAAGGCAGCCTCATATTTTTTAAAATCATTTTTTTGACTTATCTAATCATTTTGATATTTTATCTCATATGTAGTTTGATACTTTTCATCTCATGTTTTTAAAAACAAGATTCGATTGAAGAATAAGGAAAACCTACTTGAAATAAGCTGAATTATCCACCAATAGAATAAAATAAATCAAGATATTTCTACTTTTTCACCTGATAATTTTACATTTTATGCAGTGTACAGGTGTCAGTACACAGTGGAAGGTTAAAACCCTTAAAGACTTTCATGAAATTTATTATTATTTAGTTTTTACCTCCATAGAGTTGAATCGATATTGACTAATTCTCTATTTTTTCTCAAAATATTGTGATTTATGATGTCTTTGATTCTATTGTGTTACATCTGCTCAGTGAGCGAACATTCGACCGCATCATCGCCATTCGAATGAGTTGAAACGCCTCCTATATTAGTAATTTAAAAGTGTCATTTGTCTCCCTCTCTGCAGCAAGGAGCTGACTGCTGATGCCAGGGAGCTGAAGGGGGAGCTTTACTGTCTGCCCTGCCACGACAAGATGGGCGTCCCCATCTGCGGCGCCTGCAGGAGACCCATCGAGGGCCGTGTGGTTAACGCCATGGGCAAGCAGTGGCATGTGGAGGTGCGATGTTGAACTGTTTCACATCTTCAGTTACCTAAAGCTTAGATGACACTTTAGTATAAATGTCTATGCAGAATCGTCAAGGTTCCCAATAGTTACGATCATTTATAATTGATTTCTGCTTAAGTTTACTTGGAATTAGACATGATGTAGTAGCTTTTTTTCTATTCATTCCATTCCAGTTAAAGCTCTTCAGCATCTGTCATGTATATGATTCATACTTTTCCCAGTTTTTCCTCTTCAGTCATCTCCATCATCTTCTTTGTTTTCTTTCTGGCATCACTCCATCTCTCTTCTGTCTTTTTTTTTTTTTTTTTACCTTTTATGGCCATTTTCCTGTCTTGCCCCCAACATGTAGCATCACGTGTGCAACGTGTGTGAGCGCCCGTTTCAGGGCCACCCGTTTTATGAGCGAGGTGGCCGCGCCTATTGTGAGAGACACTTTGACATGGTGAGGAGGGAGTGAAGGATTGACCTGAGGCTGACTGCTGCCCCGTGTCTTACTTGTTGCTGCCTTGCCTCCTGACGAGGGTTACACTAATATAGAAATAAATCATTGCTCTTTTATTGAGAAGCTCTCTCTGTGATCCAGAGATATCTTAATGCCGGCTGACCAGATTGCCCTAAAACTATTGTTTTGGTGCTGTTTGTATTGTTCAACCCACTTATCCTAAACAAGTTAGTTCTCCTACCTTAATATTTATATGGTATGTTAAATGTAGCAACAAGACAGTTTACCTGAGATGACAAATTCAGACAAAATGCATTTTCTTTGTTACTACCACTCATTAACTTATTTCAGGATGATAAATTATAATATGATATTGGGTCAAACCTGCAGGTTTTGACCTTGCAGTTTCCCAGAGTCACAGAAAAACAAAACAGAAAACAAAAGGCATACAATTTGAGAAATATTGCAAATTTAATATAAACCAGTGGAGTCAAACATAGTTCATGTGGGCCAGACCAGTAAAACTAAGCATACAAATGACATCAAATGACAATAAAATCTACAAATTCTTCCCTGCCCCCTTTTTAAGTAAAGAAATACACAATCAATAGTAACACGATTAATTAACAAGGAGACATAACATAAGAAAAAAAAGCGCAATTTCAACAATATGATGTCTCAGTTATTCTATATTCAGTCAGCTGCTGTATACATTTCAATTCAAAATATTATTCACTGAACAATATTTATTTTTTTAAGAAGCAGGTAGAGTTGTCTACTGCCTTATAAATCAGAAGTGTAAATACTTTATCACTCGAACCCTGAAAGATGCTCACTGACTTTACATTTCTGTGAGGAAACAGGAAGTCGTCCATTTTTTTCTCACACTTTATACAGTCATCAAATGGGCCGGATTGGACCCTTTAGCGGGCCGGTTCTGGTATAAGCCATGTACTGATATAGCAGTGAACAATTAGCTATTAAATGGGTTAATGAAGGTCCCTGGAGTTCTATTGTTCAATCATTGCCCATAAAATCTGGTGGAGCTCTGCTGTTTATTTCGAGTATAGAAGTAAAAAAAATAGAATATTGGCAGAAACCATTAAAATCATAATTTTTTTTTTAAATCCGTATTGGTGTAACCCTGCTACTCATCCATGCTGTTCAGTCCGAAAGTGGTAATGAACTGACCGATTGCTGTGCTAACAATGTGTGTTTGGCCATGGGTTTGTTTGCAGCATTTTGTGTGTGCTAAGTGTGAAAAACCCTTCCTCGGACACCGTCACTACGAACGCAAGGGCCTGGCCTACTGTGAAACGCACTACAACCAGGTAACGCTCAGCACTATTATCCAACATGATTGCATTGAACATGGAAACTGAGATTAAATTTTAAAAAATGCTACTTTCTTTTGTATGTCATATCTCTCTTCTGGATCCATTTGTAGCATACAAATCAGTATCAAAATCAAGATTAGCAACCAACAGTGACATAGATACAATCATAATATGGACTTTTTATTGTGATTACTGTGATTTTATATATATATATATATATATATGGTCACCCTGTTCAAATAATCGCCTAAGTCATTTTGTTAAGTTTTTGGGAAAACACAAAAAACTTTATCAAATGCAGAGAATATTATATTTATTAACAATTTATGCAACACTAAACAATAAAGTGAATAAAGGCCAGGTTTAGTAAATTCTAGTGTGACTTTAGGCAGCTTTAAACCTGGTTTATCCTATCTATCCTTTCATTCATAGTGCAAACTCAAAATTTACATTAGCTAAACAGGTGAATCAAATTGGTCAGAAAGCAGTTGTCTTTTTCATCACTTTCTTCTTTCCCTGTTTTATTATGGAATGTTACTCAATTACATCATCCAGTTTTGACAAGAGCCTGGAACTTCCTTTCTTTCTTTATATTTGGCTACAAATGTATTGAATTTATTGATATGCACAGCACTTTAAATTATTATTAAAGTATAACTTGTTAAATTTAGACTAAAACATGGTAGCCATGGGCCAAAACCTCACTTCTGGCCTTAGGCCAAACTTAGGCCATTATTATGATAGAGCGACGATATGAGTTTCACTTTAGGAAATGATTGAGAAAAATGTCAATCTTAACAAGATTGACAAGATTGATGATATAGCTGTATGTAATATACATATATATATATATATATATATATATATAGTATATTACATACAGCTATATCATCAAAATTTGCACAATAAATGAAAGGATAGAATAAACCAGGTTTAAAGCTGCCTAAAGTCACACTAGAATTTACTAAACCTGGCCTTTATTCACTTTATTGTTTATGTGAATAATTTGTAACCTCACCACTAGATGCTGCCATAAAACTACAGTGTAGCTTTTGTAGGAAAGGTTTTCCCAACTCAGTAATCCAATCGGTGTAATGACTCCACCTGGTGTTTCTTTCAGCACAGTGGGATTTAAGGATGTGCTTGTTTGCATGGCATCTGAACGTTGCATTCAGTGTGAATTGTGACCAAGAACGCTGTTGTCTGACGTCACTTCACAACTTATGAGATGTGATACTGTGTTGCTAACCCTCTGTTTCTCCTCCCTCGTCACACTCAGCTGTTTGGAGACGTTTGCTACCACTGCAACCGTGTTATTGAGGGAGATGGTGAGATAACTTGTTCTGATTGAAAATACATTCTACAGACTGTGTTATATTATTGTAGTATAATTATATTGCTTGTGTTTAATCACTAAATACATGTGAGAACATTTTATTTAATTTATTTCATTCGTCAATTTGGAGATACATTGGGTAGATTAAGAGTACAAGTACAAGTACAAGTTTCACACAAACTCTATAACAAATAAAAGAAAAAAAAACAACACTATGAATCTGAAAAGTCACTAAAATCGTCAGCTAAATGTAGTAGAGTAGAGAGTACAATATTTCCCTTTGAAATGTAGTGGAGTGAAGTATAAAGTAGCATCAGATGGAAATACATGATGTAAAGTAAAGAGGAATTGTACTTAATTGTACTTTACTGTTTGACTGCAGCTTTCTTGGAAAGGCCCCCTTTTTTAAAATGATATTAGTTCAAGAATAAACGGTTGAACTCACGTGATGGTGACCGGGGACAGTGTCTCATGTGATTCATCTGGTTGTGTCTCCTTTTTCTTTTTCTAAGTGGTGTCTGCCCTGAACAAGGCTTGGTGCGTCAACTGTTTCGCCTGCTCCACTTGCAACACCAAGCTCACCCTCAAGTAAGTAAAGCACGAGTCTCAGAGATACACGCCATTCACAATAAATCCTAGAATAAATCCTCACGTTTGAACCTGGATCATGTCCTGAATCTGGATTAATTAAGCTCGCTGGAATTCATCTGTGACTTGGCCAATCTCTCTCTCTGTTTACTGCTGTAAATTTTCCTCTTTCTCCGCTGTGCTGCATCCGGAACTATTTGCATATCTGAACTGCCTGATTTCACTCCTGTTCATTCTTGATTTTCTCACGTTTCTTTTATGACCTGTCTGTGTGGACTTTCCTCTCCTTTTCCTCTCCTCCCTTTTTTATCATCCCTCTTTTTGTCCTCCCGCTCACCTCTCTGCCTCCTTTCCTTCCTGTTCCCTGTCTTCTCTCTATCCATTCCTTGCCCCCCCTTCCCCTTTCCATCTCCTCTCTCTCCTTCCTCCCTGCTCCGTCAGGGATAAGTTTGTGGAAGTGGATTTGAAGCCGGTGTGTAAGCACTGCTATGACCGCCTGCCGGACGATATGAAACGCCGGCTGGCCAAGCGTGAACGCGACTCAAAAGACAAGAAGAAGAAAATGTTACCCATATGTCTGTGATCCTATCTTTCTCCTTTCTCCGCACCCCCGCTCTTCTTCCTTTGGTCAGTTTCCATCTTTCTTTTCATCCGTTCCTTAACTTTTTTTTTCTGTTTCGCCATCAGTCAAACAACGCCACTGTTAATTCCTCCTGCTATTATTATTACACTCAGCCACGTTCATGATGCAAGCAGCGATTTAGGCAAACGCGTCAGCGCGACCTAATGCTGGGAAACGTTTCAATTATTCGGCTTCTTCTCAGCCAGGAACACAAGTAGAGATTAGGCTGGTTCTCTGGTAACCTCTGCTATGCAAACAGGAAAATCAGATCAGTCACATGCTGAAAAGGGACAGCTTTGTTTCTTGGGTCTCTCGGCCTGTCTGGGCTAATGGGGTAAAGCCTTAATCGCTTCCGGCAGCTTTCTGGCCTCAGCTGTGGAAGTACCCAGGTCCCAAAGGGGTTTAACACGTGCCCTAGTCCTGCCAGCGATTATCTGCTTTTGGGGGGGCCATAAAGCAGGATTTGTTTCTTCAAGGTTTCACAATTCTAAAAGAAAAAAAAAAGTGATTTAAAGATAGATGATTGTTTTCTCAGCTACTTAATGCACATAGTGGTAGATGATTTGTTTTCATAAGAATCACCAATGGAGGATAATAAGAAGTCCTAATGAAGTTTTTGAGATCTGCACTCATGAGAAAAAAACATAACCCTGATTAAACTGCAAAACACAACCAGCATGTGGCCAAACCACTTTTCATGGTGGTTAACGTGTTACTAAGGCAGACAAGATAAATGAGCGTGACACAACGTAACTTAGTCAGTTCTCAACAGCTGATTTACTGTTTGTTTTTCCTTCCGCAGGAACAAGTTTGTGGAGTTTGACATGAAGCCAGTGTGTAAGAAGTGTTACGAGAAATTCCCTCTGGAGCTGAAGAAGAGGCTGAAGAAGCTGTCTGAAACCGTCGCACGGAAGTAAACCGCACGGTCGAGCAGCGGCCGGAGCGAGGGAGGGAGGGAGAGCTTGATGAGACCCTAAGGTGGCCACGCAAGGGGGAAGTCGCATCTTCACAATCGACAATCACATATACGATAGCATTTTTGTGTGTTTCATATCAGTGGTATTTTTTCAAATTTTAGATCATTATTTCAGTGGAACTCTCCACTTTTTGTTTGTACTTTCAGTTACAGCCGCAAAGCGTTGAGTGCCATTTCACGAGCCTGAAACTGACAGATGGGTCAACAGAGTTAGTCAGTAGGTTTTACTTTAACCTGTTCAGTGCCTTTTGGCTCAAATACTGCACTGTACTGTATATATGTTCACATGCTTGCCTTATTTCACTGCTATTAAAACCAAACACATGATCTGGTATTTTATGATGATGTAATATAAACTTAGAAAGATGGCAATAATAAAAAAAACAACTTTGTAGACAGGTTGTTTGTTACTTATGTTACTGATACTCTTATAATAATAGAGTAAAACTCAAAGAAAGTTACGAAAGATTTATGCAGCTTTATTGAATGTTTATATAACTAATATTTACTGTTTTCCACTATTATTTCATGTATTATAAATGCTTATTTGTCTTTAAGATTATGCAAAATAAGTTTGTTTTTAGCTCTTAAAACAGTTTTCTTTTTGCATCGGTGTTTTTTGACAGTATACTGTACCTTCTTCTAATGGATTCAACCATCCCTGATGTTTGTTGGTTTGTTGGACTATCTTATGCGCTTGTATATGTTGAGCAATATCTATGCAAACTGTTATTTACAGTGAGTTACCGGTTATTAGGTTCACTTTTACAATCTAATATCATCCAATGCAACAGCACTGAAATAAATCCCAAGTTTATAATGTTCAGTTTTTGTTTGGACTGCTGTCGTTTATAGTAAATACTTGCAGTCAACAGAATATTACAAACACTTTTCTAAGTGGTGGTGTTGTACAATCCTGTCCAACACCACCACTAACTACTGTACCAACAGCCTCAGATATGACCTTTAGAGTAGAATCAACACCTCTTACATCGTGTTCACAAGTACTGAGCATAATAAGCTTCACAGTGACAGGATTTATTGCAGAGCAACTGGTAACTCTTGTGTTTTGCAACCGGTTACAACTCGATGGCTCGTGGCATATGCAGAGACCGGATGTGGGAGTAATGTTAGATATCAGAACATAAGTCTCCGCTGTATGTAATCCAAGGAAAGTGATCCTCTTAGGGAGATATACCAACTTCCTCAGAGCTCAGACCCTCTTAGGAAAGAAAGCCAACTCTTAACTGGTAAAAAAAAAAAAATCCATTCAAAAAATGTTCTGCTTGAGCAGTTTTTTACCATAGAAAGCTTGTCTTTTCTATAGCGGTTTTAATAGAAAAACATTCCACGATTTCAGAGAAAAACAAACCCTATGTTTCTGTTCTGAATTTCTCTACTTAGGCCACAACATTTCTCATATATCATGCAGAGGTGCAACTATCTTCTGGTCTGTTGTGAAGCAGAACTTCAGCACCACTAAAAATAGTCAGGCAGAAAGCTGTATTTGATATCGTACAACTTGGCTGACTGAGGTGATTCTACACAGATATACACACATGTATTTGCTTCTCACGTTGCTTGTCAGAACACAATATTTATTCATGTAAACACACCAAAGTGCATGTTTTAGACTTGAATGGAAAGTTATTTTTATTATATCAAAGATGTTTCTGTCAACTCACATGAATAAACATGTATTTCAATGCTGCATGTAGTAATGTGTTTGGTTTGTGGTTTCTTACATCTCCCAGAGGGTTACATGAGATGTTTGGCAGTTATAGGAGTAATTTGATAATCCCAGATAATTGATATCAGCATTTTTCTATTATTTTTTACTACACCATTTTACATAGCATTGTTTGTGGTTCTCTTTAGCCAGCCAGAGGTGGTGTAATTAAATACATATACTGTTTGACTGTAGCTATCTATGGTACTTAAATATATTTTTGAGGTACTTTTACTTGACTGGAGTATTTCCATGTGATGCCACTTTACACTTCCACATTACACATTTCATGGGGAAATATTATACATTATACTCATTACTCACTACATTATATTTATTTGACAATTATAGTTGCTAATTACTTTTCATATTAATATTTTACATTAAATAATATAAGTAAATATTATAACTAAGTGTTTATATCACTTTATTATTATAAGTATTATAAAAACATGAAGCACTTACAAATCATGTTGCAGTAATACATTAATAGATTCGATTTTTCTTTTCTTTTTTTTTACCACAGCTCAGATGCAGAGAAGCAACGACATTGAAGATAACAGTTTTATAAAAAAATATAGAAAATATCTAGAGGTAGAAGAAGAAATAAAATACACATTATACAAATTATATACAAAGAGTACAAATGTGCCAGTATAAGCATAAACAGTAAGCGTTATGCATTATAGTTGAGGTGGAGGTATTTAAATAAGTAAACACAGTATGATAAATATTTGCGCATGTTTTAATAAAGTGACTGCACTGGTGGATTGTGCATAGTCGGGGTAAGCTAATACTGGTAGTCTACTTAAAGTAGCTCAAATTGGCTCCACATAGACGAACTACAAAAATAACAAGCTCTTCCGTATATTTGGTAGTGATAAAAACAAATAATATAATATACTTTATCAATATAAAACTCTAAAGGGAGCTGCATTATTTTTTTGCTATTTATAATTTAGCTCATTTAGCTCATAATACATGCACATATACTTTTACTGAAGTAACATTAAGAATTCAGGACTTTTACTTGTAACTGAGTATTTTTAGATGTCAGTATTACTAGTAAAGGATCCTCTCCACCATTGCAGCCAGCCGTGCGTCAGCGTGCGTCATGAGTCTATCCTCGTCTCTGATTGGACAGCGGGCAGGATTCAAGTAAGCGCCCGTCCATCTGCCATTTGACGTTAACGAGACTGCGCAATGGTATCATGATGGGGAGTTAACGCTTCGGGAGTGACTATTACATGATTGTTAGATCTGTATAGTGTGTTAATTCTCGTGTTAGAAGCCCCGCAGTTCATTTACCGGTACTTGTTGTGCTAGGGGCCAGCATGCGGCGGAGTAAGACTGAAGTGGACCGGTACGTTTCCTCCGTACAGAGCTCTTCTCCTTCCCTCAAAGAGGTGAGTTCAGCCGGTGGCTAACGTTAGCATCAGTTCCCACTAACCCGGCGTTAGCAGGCAGGCCCGGGCACCACCGAAACACGGGCATTAGTGGCGGCTGTAATTGATTTTGATGCTTATTCGGTTAGTTTGACGTTATGAGTATTATCGGTCAACCGCCGCGGCTTACCCAACGGCTAGTGGCGGTAACGTTTCACGGTGACTCCTCGTCGTGTCCTCCCCTTCATGTTCGGAAAACGCGCGGCAGCATGGGCTGTTAACGGCACCTAGCTAGCTAGCTTAAACACACACGCACACACATACACAGAGTGAGAGAGAGCTCATGACTGCCAGCAAGTACTATAACATCTGAAGCTAAATAGACAGAAAAGCCTGGAAGTAGTTTTATACGTTCACCAATTCTAAGTTTATTCTTTTAATCAGTGTCAAAGGATGTACAGCTCATGATTCAGGGGAACCTGCCCTTTATTTCTGGTGCAGTGTTACCAACATACATTAGCTTTTGTATGAGAATACCATATTTGATATTTCCCCAGTGGGGAAAATGTGTTTTGTTGAATAACCCCATAGTCAACTAATGATTTTTATTTATTTATTTTTAATGAGGAAGGTTGTATTTGGGTCTTTTGGAGCTCCATCTGAAGTTTGATCAAAAACCTGATGTTCTTTAGTGACTTAAACATTTATTGACGTTTTTGTTTTTCTTTTTTGTACAATGTGTAAAAATAGGATGTGATTTTTGGTCAATATAATCTTTGATAAGATAGTCTCATTGATTTTTCTGAAGTGGAATTATTTATTTCAGTTTATAATTGGATTTTTTGTATCATTTCTAAGTTTCAGTTATATTATTATTATATTATTAGTATTATTTAAATATAGCTGCAAACAGACAGACGTCTTAATTTTTCAACATTTTCAAGTTTGTCTCCAGCTCCCTCACAGTAACGTTCTGCCAGCAGGCGTCTGTTTTTGTGTCATATGTTCACACACACCCAAAATCAGATGATTGAGTCGCTCAGGTTTGTCAAAATAAACTAAATTAGATTTAGAGCTTGTTTCTACCATTCATTTTTCTAATTAAAGCAGGTTTTTACTCCCTATATTAATCCCCCCTGTTCATGCTGGCTATGGAGCTTCAGCTGTCAAAACAAGTCGGATAGCTTTTATATAATCCATTTACTTATGCCAAACCATTCAGAAATCTGATGGTAAACCTAAGTATCTGACTTGCCTAACTATAATCAGTTGCTTGTTGTTTGTGCGTCACATGTTGTAAACATTTTATGAATCTAGTCATTTGGCTGTTTATGGGATTGACAAGAAGAAGGGACACTAAAAGTTAAAGAATGTTTATTTCATGTAATGAGAATGAGGGCATTGGATCACACACACGACTATAAACATATCAAGGATAACTGACATTTTTCTGTTATGGGGCTTCATGTAAAGATGGCCTAGATGCAGGTGTCCAGGTGTGAAAGCAGCACCATACTACAAAGAAGTATGTATATTATGTCAAGAGATTTTACTGTCACATGCACAGCAGATGGCAACTTTCAACCCTACACAAGTGGTCTTTGAGCAGGGTCTCTACTTAAACATATTATGTACCACACTGCATTATAGCTGTACAGTAATCACTTGAGCTGCTGTTTTCTACCATGAGCTCTTGACATTTTAATGTGAACATAGCCCTGTCTGAGAGCTCTGTGCTTTAGTGTTTCACCAAACAACTGACTCTAAACAACAGATCTGGACTTAAATTTATTTTATTAGATTAGATTTCTGTTGGGTCTCCAGCTAGATCTTGGTTTGATATCAGGGTGTTTTGCTCCAGATAGTGGATACAGAGTGTAAGTGAAAACACCTGGCCCGCACCAAGATAAATATGATTAAAGTTCAATAATCTTTATTATCAATGTTTTCTATCCACAGAAGCCAGTCAAAGGATTTTTATTTGCAAAACTCTACTTTGAAGCAAAGGAGTATGAACTTGCAAAAAGGTAAGCACGTCCCTGTGGATGACCGAAGGTTTTTGCCTCTCCAAAGAAATTTATGTTTGCGTAACAATCGTTTTTATGCTTCTAGGCATGTATCAGAGTACCTTAAAGTCCAGGAGAGGGATCCTAAAGCACACAAATTCCTTGGGCAGCTCTATGAAAGAGAGGGAGACATCAACAAGGCAGTAGGATGTTACAAGGTAAGAAGAATATGACCCTAACCCTATTATTTTGTCCACATATGAAAGTAATCCCAAATAGCTCTATGCCCAGACCTGTGTGTGAATAAGAGGTATTCAGGTTGAAAAGTTAATTTTCCATTGTATTCAAACATATATCAAGATATCAGTAATTAATTCTAGATAGTCTATCATTTAAATGTTTTCTCAATGTTCCACCACTTGATTAATCTCTACATTTATACCCAGTCAGTGACACAGTTTGATGGATTCCAGCACAGAACATCTAAAATAAAAGTGAAAACATTTAGCTTTAGAATCAATTGGCCTGTCACATTAACTACTAAATATAGAAGTAGATATCCTGACATAAAAATATGTAATTTGTGTCTATTCATGTCCTTGCTTTGACTAACTTGTTTATGCATTGATCCTTAGAATGTAATTTATTGCTGGTCGAGACAGTGTTGTTGCATTGTTATATTAAGATATTAGTTGCATGAAATGGTCTGCTGGTTTAAGGAAATTATTTTTGAAACCATATATTATCTAACAAAAGTAATTAAGAATGAGTAAAGAATAACAGCACTTTGTTTTAATTAATTAACCCATTCTACACATTGTTAGCCACACATACCTGTCACATCAAGTAGTAAACCCTACATCTTTGTGTTTGATGTGTTGCACACCTTTGTATAAATCTGCATCAAAAATAAGAAAATTATTTATCTAGAAGTGATTCCTACAGTATTTATTATTCACGACTGCTTTACAATCTGTGAAATACTTTTCCTTCAGTTCATTAAATCGCTGCAGTTACCTGAAGGCAGTAAGACAGATACGTTGATAAATCTGAAGCCTCACAATCACAAGTTACATTTCATTTGTTTTATTCTCGGAATGTATTACATCGCACATGCTGCAGTATCACATTTTATTAATAGAATTTGACCGTTAAAGACATGAGATACAGTTGAATTAGGTGTGAAATGTCGGATTAATGTGATGGTATCAGATTCACCAGTTTAATGGGTCAGACTTGACTGTTTGACATGGCTGATATGAGGAGTGTGACTGGCTGTCAGTGTGTTTATTAATCACCATACCCTCTTGACCTATATTCCACCCATGTCAACAACTTGTTGGTGCATTCAGCAAGCTCAAGTTTTGATGGTCAGTTGCCAAACATCACTGGTTAGCAACTCATTTCACTCTGCATTTCACAGTGTAAAAGGCTAAATTATGCCATTTTTAAAGTGTACGTCAAGCCAGTTTCAGTAACATTAAAGCATTTTTGTGATATTGTAAAGCTCAATTTTTTCAGGTTTGACTACTTGTATCTGACTTCACAGAGGTATAAATTAGACAACCTAAATAGTCTTTGTTACCATCTTTTACATTTTAGGTCATATTAATTATTTATTATTATTAATTAATATTAATAGAGAAGTCTTGCCTTTAGATGGGTTGTCTGCAGGCTTCTGTAAAAACTGACACAAGTATGTTTGTATTTTGGTGTGTATGCAGCGATCAGTGGACTTGAACCCAGCCCAGAGGGACCTGGTGCTGAAGGTGGCTGAGTTACTGGTTGGTAAGGAGGACTGTGACAGTAAAGCAGAGTTCTGGGTGGAGAAAGCTGCCAAGCTGCTGCCAGGAAACCCTGCAGTCTTTAACCTGAAGGTGAGGATCCTTTTCTTCTGAATATCCACATAGGTTGTGCATCAATCAACTGTCAAAGTCTAACATCACTCTTTACATTCAGATTGTATCATCATTTGTTCCCTATATTCCCCCTCTGTCAGGAATTTTCTTGTCCGTCATATGTAGATACAATCCAGGAAGGAGGTGCATATCTAGTAAAGCCAGAAAGGATGTGATGCTAACTCTTTAGAATATCTGTTCCCCTCTATGCAGGAGCGCCTGTTAAATCGTCAAGGTCAACAGGGTTGGAACCGCCTCTTTGACCTCCTCCAGGCTGAGCTGGCAGCGCGACCAGCCGACACACACGTCAACGTGAAGCTGGTTCAGTTGTTCTGTCAGGACGGCCGACTGGACGAGGCCGTTAAACACTGCCTGGCTGCTGAGAGGAAGGGCCTGCTCCGCCACAGTCTGGACTGGTACACTGTGGTGGTGCGCACACTCCAGGTCAGCGTGGTTTCTAATGCAGAAGGATAGTAGTGTATAGTTGGATTAGTGTGGATTTTTTTTTACTGGTATGGTGTTCGCTTTTATTTCATACCATTGGAACCTGTATGATAAATTCAAAATAAAACTGGGTGACCTTTGTTTCAGGAGTATTTGGCTCAGCCCAGCATCGCCAGCAATGAGAAGATGTGTCGGCGCCTGCAGAGAGACCTGCTTTTGGCTCACTGCAGCCTGCTGAGAATCACACTGTCTGGAAGTGGAGTGCAGCCCAGCATTGATGCCCTCAGATGGTAAATGTTTGGTGCAATTCAGTGAATTCATGACAGTTTCCATATCCCCGTTAGACATGTCTAAAGGGGATATTGAAACCCTTGTATGCATTTGTCTCATAATCAGATTAAATTCAAATAATGAATTTATAAAATTTCAAATTGTTAATCATTTGTAATAATGAAAGTACACAATATTTAACACAGGTTTAGATATTTTAATCTGAGAACATGTAGCTTTAAAGTTTGTACTTCCTTGATCTTTGCAATGTCAGACAGTAGCTCCCTTTGACTGTAGGGGCTCCCCACCTGCCCCCACCGTTACACCAGTGGTTTTGCATTTTATACAAACTTGTTTGTTTGTGTGTAGTTTTGACCAAGCCATGCAGATGCTGAGCAGCATTGCTGGCCACCACACAGACGATCTTTGCGAGGTGTTTGTGGAGATGCGTGGTCACCTCTATTTGCATGCTGCTGAATTACTGTTGAAGATGGCTCAGGATCGGCAACAGACCTGGAGGGCCGTCATTGACCTGGCTGCACTATGCTACCTGCTGGCATACCAGGTACTGACACACCAGTACAGAAAGCTGAACTTCTCAGCCGTCTTACAGAATAGGTTTTACTGTCTTAATAGACTTAATTTTCTAAATTACACAGATTGATTTAGGGATCACAGCCATAAGCATTAATAAAGATGAGTTTCTGGACCATTTGTTCTGTTTTTCCTTCCATCAGGTCCCCAGACCAAAGAATAAAGTGACCAAGAGAGACCAGTCAGCGCCGCAGCTTCTGGAGCTGCTGGCAAATGACCGAATGAGTCAGGCTGGCCACATGCTGCTCAATCTGAGCACTGACACATCTACCTTGATCAGAGAGGTCAGTCCATGCATTCTGAATCAGTGTAGTTAAAGGCTGTAGCATTTTTGAGCCTGGAAGGCTCAATTTATTAGGGTATATAAAGTAGCTAAAATTATCTTTTCACATGACAAATGCATTTCTACCTTGTCTTGCTAACAGTCAGTTTTCTGCATCGTATTGATTGCATGTTGACAGCAACTGGTGTTGAATTACTGTAAATTTATGTACTGACATCATTGCATTTTCTGTGTTTGCGTAGGTGGTGGAGGCGTTTGGGAACCGAAGTGGTCAGGACTCTCTGTTTGAGCTTCTGTTTGGACCGCAGGCCTCGACTGGATCTTCCTTTATTGCCAATGATGACATTCGTTCCATGAAGGCGCTGACTCCACCGATCTCTGATCTGGCTGAGTGTGACGCTGGTACAAAACTAGATATGGACTATATAGAAATTAAAGGCTGATGTTTGTTGTGAACTACACCAATGTCTAAACGGTTGATCTTCATTGTAGTAATGCAAAAATATAACGGGTACAATGGCAACATTTTTAGATTGGCAAGTTTAGTTTTATTATAAGTAATTCATTTTTTCCCATTTTATTTTAAATTTGTTTGTAAAAATGTTTTTAGTTTTTGAAGATGTAAACTAATTATTATAAACTATATTTTCCTTCAGAATGAGTATATACTAACAAAACAAATGAAACTATGAAGACAATAAATATAACCTGAAAATAATTGTCTTCCCTAACAAACTTATTAATCCTGTCATTTCTATTTTTATTATATTCTAACAGCCACATTATAGCCACTCCTTTTTAATGTAATAACATTGTACTTCTTCTGTAGGCTCCATCCTACTGCATGGAGGTGACTTGCAACATCTGGGCTGGTTGGGGCTGCAGTGGACCCTTCTTCCCCAGAGACCAGCCCTGCGGGATTGGCTACAGCAGCTCTTTCCGAGACTTACTCTAGAAACCTCCAAACTGGACACAAATGCACCAGAGTCCATATGTCTGCTGGACCTGGAGGTGGGTGGCATTGTGTGGGTTGTCATCATGGGACCATATCACACAATAAAGATAAAGAGAGAAGCAAAGTTGATGTAGAATTTTACCCCAATCAGATGTTCAGCAGATGAAGTTTCTATAGCATATATAGTAAAGACTTTATACAGTTATTGATGCATAATTATCTACAATTACTAAAGTACTGACAAATGCAGCTGAGTAATGGGGTTAGAGTAGTACTTTCACTTGCGAAAGCAGTCTCAGTTACTCAATTGGTTCTGAAATAGTTTGTGCTTCTACACTTTTTTCAAAATGTTAAAGTCTTTGTCTCTCCTCTTGTTTACGCTATCCAGGTGTTTGTATATGGTGTGGTGTTCTGTAGCCATTGTCAGCTCCAGGAGACTGCAAAGATCAGCAGTGGACTAAACCAGCAGCAACAGCAGCTCTATGAGCCTCGGTGCCTCCCCCTCCCTCTTCTTCGCCTCTTGACCACCGATAGACAGAGGGAGTGGTGGGATGCCATCTACAGCCTCATTCACAAGCGAGCTGCGTGAGTGTCACAATCTCTCTGATGCAGAATATGACCGCTAATTGTGACTCTCATAGTCAAATAAGAGTTATACCATAATATAGATTTGCAAAAATATAGGCAGTTAGGCTATTTCACCAATAGTTCCTTATCAAACTTATTAAAGGATATACACACTCTTGTTCTAGCATTTCCCACATGTAAATATGTCAGTAATTATAATCTGTTAAAAAAAAAGCAAGAATGAACTCTCAGTCAAACTTTTTGGCAACAGTACAATTCAAGGACATTTTAGGTTCGCAGGTGTGTGCACAAAGTGCTTTCAGGTCACCCTGCTTCACTGTTTGCCCTCATTTTAGTGACATGATCTGACTAAAACAAGTTTGAATATTATTTGTGAATTTAACATCCACTGTGTGTGTTGTGTGTCTCCTTGTAGTCCTGGAATGTCAGCAAAATTGCGGATGATTGTACAACATGGACTGAGCACTCTGAGGGCTGGAGAGAAACATGGTCTCCAACCAGCATTGGCTATCCATTGGGCTCAGTGTCTCAGTCAGACGGTATATGTCCACACACACGTGCACATTCACACAGTTCTTCACAATCTCAACAGGTAATCATACAAAAAAAACAACCTTTGGGTCAGGGCCTCTTAGTGGGGTTGCTTGACAGCAGATGAAGTTGTATGAAATTTCTGATACAGATATTCTACAAAGTTTTAGAATAGGTGTGCTGTTAATTATTACTTTAATATATGTCCTTTTTATTAGATACACAGTAGACTGATGACAGGAAATGAGGGAGAACAACACAACAGAGCACCCCAGCTTGGAATTGAACAGCGGAAGTTGCAGTGTTTTAAACCCTTTAGCCATGTGCTTCTCCTCCGTTGTGTTCTTAAAGTTGATTTTTTTTTTTTTTTTTTAAAGTCTGTCATACTCGTCTTCAGAACGGGGTCAGCGTGTGAGTTGTGCTCCTTCGCACACAAACACAAGCATACACGCTGTGCTGCCAGATAAATGGCACTTGCCTTTACACCTGCTCCTTTCTGTCACCCACTTCACGTCTGGTAAATGTGATGCACCAACAAGTTGTCCAAGCGACACATGTTGCTTCTCTGACTTGTCAGTTTGTTTAAATGGCAGCATGTGTAGTAACAACTGAAGACAACTGTCAGCTCTGCATTTAGCTTGTGTGACAGTCCACTTCTCTTCTTGACATCCAGCTGTGTTTGTATGTGTAAACCACACAGGGTGATGGCGTGAACTCATACTATGACCAGAAGGAGTACATCAGCCGCAGCGTCCACTACTGGAAAGTTGTCCTTCCGCTTTTGGACAGGGTCAAAAACAGACGCAGTATACCTGAACCCCTTGACCCACTCTTTATACACTTTCCCTCCAAAGATATTCAGGTTTGTATTGTAGTCATGATTTATTATTCTTATATCAAGTGTTTTCATCCGTCTGTTTTTAATTATTTTCTTATCACTGTATCTTGTAGTGTATTGCTTTTATTAAATGATTTATAGTTATGCTGTTAAAAGGAATAGTATTTAAGAACTTTGGTAATCTCTTGTCCACACAGATTTTCCCACAGTTTTCAAGCACTAAGTAGTTCTGTACGTCAGATGATAGGGCATTATAAGGCTTAGGGTTAGGGGGTTGATTCCTGCTGGCGCCACTACAGCAAATGAAATCTTTTGCAATATTTTTGACAGATCTAAGTTTTACCATGACTTACAATCTGTGTGTTTCTGTGTATGCATATCCATGTGCCTGTTCAGGTATCGTCTTTGAAGGGATATGAAGAGGAAGCCAAAATCGCACATGCAACTCTCCTTGACATTGAAGGCAAAACAGAGGAGGCCATTGCTACCTTGGAAACCATCAATAACATGTCATCCATCTGGCATCTGGCTCAGGTATGTAATTTGCTTCTACATAAATGGGATCTTCTCTTTCACCATTTGACTTTTACAATGGTTGTCTATAATAATGCCTTTGCATACATTTCCACCAAAGACAGTTTTTCTAAAGAGATAAAGAACTAGTTTCAGGTTTACTTTTTAGATTCATTGCAGGAATAGCACATTGCCAATAATAACTAATGTATATTTCATTTATAATAGATAACAAACATTTTGGAAAATTATGACTAAGAGACAAGCTTACACCAACCCTGATACCACACGTATAGAATTAGTTCACCAAAGTAGTTCTTGAGTGTAACACTGGATCATATGATGTATGGTGCTTTGGTGCAGATGTCTTCAGAGCTGCTATCTGTATGAACTCTTTATAGAAATAAAATTCACCTGTATCATACATCTCAATTTCGGACGCGAATGCTAGGCTACGCTCGTCTTTGCGCTGGTTTTCCATGATGTGTTGTTTCCTCTGTAGATCTACCAGCGACTTTCAGAAGAGGCCAGCAATGGGGTTGAGGAGACCCAAGACAGGTGTATCACCTTTCTGAGGAAGTTCAGGACCTACTTGTCCAAGATTTACAATGCCAATGCAGATGACATTGAGAAGGTAAGTCCATTTCTTTGTAGCTCAACTTTCTAAACTAAAAGCATATTTGATGAAACATTATTTATGTAATTTATCCTTATTCCTATTATTAAATGTAACCATTCTACAGTAATAAAACCATTGTCTACATTTTGTGTCCCAGTTGCCTGTGTCCATGGAGGATGTTGTGGACCTCCTGAATGATGTGAACCAACAGCTGGGGGAGACTGGGGAGGCCATGGATGAAGAGGAGGAAAAAGTGGACATGGGCCTAAGAGGACCAGCCCATTCCAGCCCTGCTCATCCCACAGAAACCAGTGCCACCATATCCCATATCAAATTGTCCACTCCCTCCCCTAACAAAAGCATTGTCTCTCCTTCCAAAAGACACCTGGTAGGTTCAGGTCATTGGTTCTAATTTAGACGTTTAAATGTATATATCTGATATCTTGGTTAAAGTTGTACATTACTGACAACATGTATTTCCCTGTTGTATAGATTTCTCCTAAGACACCACCTCATTGGGTAGAGGACCAGAAAAGTCTCCTCCAGATGCTTTGTCAGCAAGTTGAAGCTCTCAAGGTCAGAATTAGAGATTAAGCACATTTATTTAATTACATACTATTTCCACCCAGAAGGAATTAATGAAGGAATAGAGTTAAAATATTTACTCTGGCTGTCCTAAATTTCACATTTTGATGGTTTCCACTCAATGTAATCCCTACAATCCTGAACCTGTTCACTTCTCCCTTTAGCACATTCTCTTGACTAATGGTAAATGTGTGCTGCACCCACTCACCTAATTTCTTTCAGGTTCATGTACCTTCTTGTTCACTATTATCTTCAAATGAACAATGACAAAAAATGAAAAATCCAAACACTTTTCCTGTATGGTCCAACAATGGTGAAATGAGTTACCAAACTTGATTAGTTCAGCAGAAAACAGGTCTTTAAAATTGCTTTAAGACCTACCTTTTCTTAATTTCCTATGCAGTCATGTGTTTCTCAAAGGCGTCTTCTTGATCTGTGGCTTGGCTTGTACCTGCCAATTAAAAATGTAAATGTTGGTTCTTTTCCGTAAAATAAAACGAGTACATCAAATAACGGAGAAGCGGTTTGGTAAAATGTGATAAGCCATATTTTGAACTATAGAAACAACCATTTAATGAAATCCAGTTTCAATTGGAGATTCTGCAGTTAAGGTGATAAAAGGTCCTGCCCACTATGTGACGATTTTTTTTTTTTAACATGCACAGTAAATAATATCGGTTTTACTTAATCCCCCTTCTGTGTCGTCTTTAGTGTGGGTTAAATGTTTTACTCACTCCTTTGGTTTTGCAGAATGAGGTTCATGATCTGAGACACAACGCGTCAGGGAATGCTGGCTCTCCTCATCATAAAATGTATGGGGAGAGTTACGGAGCTGAGGGCCTACAGGAGCCTTTCACCCCAGTGCAGTCCTACCATGGGGCACCCTTAACAGGTCAGTATACTATGTTAAAAAACATGTCTTAACCTGTTGTGCAGGACTTTTACATATAAATTAACAGTTCACACAATGCTGATTAAGCCCATCACCACCTGGTAAATCACTGTTTTACAGTAGACTGGTCTTTTCACAGATATAGTAGTTCCATATTCAACTATGTAAATGCTTTGAACAAAATGTATACTTCATAAAGTTAATAGAATATTTTTTTTATTTATAAGTTTCCACCACAGGCCCCAATGTGTACTACAATCAATCTCCAGCATATAACTCTCAATATCTCCTGCGCACGGCAGCAAACGTAACCCCCACCAAGGTAATTACATAATTTTTTAATTGTAGTTGACAGTAATTAACTTTCCTAGTATCTTGAATGATATTTAATTGTATTTTCTTTTTCCATCACACAGGGTCCGATGTATGGTATGAACCGTGTGCCACCTCAACAGCATATGTATGCTTACCAGCAGCCCATGCACACACCTCCAATGCAAACAGCCCCAGCCTGCATTTACCCTCCTCAAGAACAGGTCTTTGGTGCTCCTCTGCGATTTGAATCTCCGGCCACTAGTCTCCTCTCTCCCTATAGTGAAGAATATTATGGCCAGAGTGTAACCCAACAAACCACCAACCCTCCCTTACCTGAACCTGGCTACTTCACCAAACCTTCTGTATTTCCTGTTCAGCCTCCAAAGAGCATTGAGGGGAGGCCTATGGATTTTGGGAAGCTCTCCTTCAGCCAACAGGCACCTGCAGAAGTTCCCAAAGTACCTAGTTTTGGAGCAAACATAGTTTCCCATTCAACACCTTCCGACGGATTTAAATTTAACTCCAACTTTAAATCCAATGATGGAGATTTCACCTTCTCAGCTTCTCAGGCCAAGCATAGTGAAAGTTTGCTTGGTCTTCTTACATCAGACATTCCCACTAAAACAGATACTGTTCCAGAGAAGTCTACGGCTCAAGAGCAGCCCACCAGCCAAACTGGCATCTTCACCTTTGGCAATAAAAATTTGAATGGCTTTTCCTTTGCTGATGCAACACAGAGCACAGATAGCAGAGGTCTCTTTGGAAACATGGATCGACCATTTAAATTTGGGGAAGGTACGAAGCCAATGTTTGGGATGACCAAGCCTGCAGCAGAAGAGGAAAAAGCAGCAGATAGTGACAATGACAGCACACATGTTGATGAGGATGAGGATGGACCTCACTTTGAACCCATTGTACCCCTTCCAGACAAAGTAGATGTAAAAACGGGTGAGGAAGAAGAGGAGGAGATGTTTTGCAATAGGGCAAAGCTGTATCGATTTGACACAGAGACAAAAGAATGGAAGGAACGGGGAATTGGCAACGTTAAAATCCTAAAGCACAGTGCTAAAGGGAAGGTGCGCCTCTTAATGAGAAGGGAACAGGTCCTTAAAATCTGTGCCAACCATTATATCAATGCAGATATGCTTCTGAAACCGAATGCTGGCTCTGACAAATCTTGGGTCTGGAATGCCATTGATTATGCAGATGAAGAGCCTAAAACTGAGCAACTAGCCATTCGCTTTAAAACCGTAGATGAGGCATCACTTTTCAAAGCCAAGTTTGAAGAAGCCCAAAAAATAGTGTTGAGATATTCAGAAGAACATGATCAACAAAAGAAGAAAGAGGAAAGTGTAAAAACCCCTGATCCATCAACAACCTTGGCAGCACAGTTTTCACTTAAAGAAGGAGAATGGGATTGCACTGTGTGCTGTGTAAGAAATAAATCAAAGGATATGAAGTGTGTTGCTTGTCAAAGTGCTAATCCCAATTCTTCATCAAAGCCAGATACTCAGACTACAAGTGAAACCAAAGACAGTCCCTTTACTTTCAAATTTGGAACTGACTCATCAAAAGCCAGTAGCTCTGGCTCACCATTTACTGGATTTGGTGCTTTTGGAGCAACCATACCCTCTTCATTTACATTTGGCACAAGCACCTCAAAACCTGCTGACACAGTAACTAGCGCGTTTGGTTCTGGCTTTGGGGCCCAGTTTGGCAAGAAGCCAGGGCAGTGGGATTGTGGCACATGTTCTACCACAAATGAGGCCTCTGTCGACAGTTGTGTTTCTTGCAAAGCCCTGAAAGCATCACCTAAAACAACTGCCACAGCACAAGTGGCACCAGCTGCACCCGCTGCAACTACACCTACAGTTCAACCCTCAGATGTTGCTGACTCTGGGTTTGCTGCCCAGTTTAGCAAGAAGCCAGGGCAGTGGGACTGTGATGTATGTGAAGTAAGAAATGAAGCTTCAGCTGACAAATGTGTTGCATGTAACACACCCAACCCTACTGCTAAACCTAAAGAGAGTGCTCCAGTTGCATCCACTCTGTCAACAGTGTCGGTTTTACCAGGATTTGGGTCTGATTCTGCAAAGAAGGATGGGCAGTGGGACTGCAATACCTGCCTAGTCCGAAATGATGCATCAGCTGCGGAATGCATTTCTTGCTTCACCCTTCGTGAAACCCCCTCTTTAGAAGCCATGTTTGCCAAAAAAGAAGGAGAATGGGACTGTGATATGTGTCTGGTGAGAAATGATGGATCCGCCAATAAGTGTGTGGCTTGTCAGACACCAAATCCCAATGCTAAAAGCCTAAGTAATGCTGCTCCCTCGGCTTCAACCTTCAGCTTTAGCTTTGGAACAAAGGCTTCATCGAGCCAACCTTCTGGAACTGGATTTACTATGCCATTCGCAACAGGAAGCACTTTTCAATTTGGACAGAACAAAGACAGCAGCTCAGCTTCTACTTTTAAGTTTGACACTCCTCAGTCTGGATCAGGTACAACAGGTTCTTCAGGGTTTTCTTTCTCAATGCCAGTTCAATCTGGTGGCTTCAAGTTTGGCATCCAGGACACTGTGAAAGAATCTCCCTCAACCGGTAATGAGATGCTACCATCAGGATCGGCTTCTAGTTTTCTTAAAAGCATTGCTGATAAACATAATGATAAAGAAGATGTAGCTAAACCTTCAACAGTTCAAACAGAACAAGATCAAAATCCATTAATTGCTGGGAAAACCAATACTTTCAGTTTTGCAGACTTGGCATCTTCTTCTGGAGGAAACTTCCAGTTCGGCCAGAAAGACCCCGATTTCAAAGGTTTCTGTAGGGCTGGTGAGCAGGTGTTCTCAACCCCCACCAAAACAGATGTCCCAAAAGAGGTGGAAGAAGATGGCATGTATAAAACAGAGGAAAATGATGATATCCAGTTTGAACCAGTGGTGCAGATGCCTGACAAGGTGGATCTGGTGACAGGGGAAGAGGATGAACAGGTTCTATATTCTCAGCGTGTTAAACTGTTCAGATTTGATGCCAGCACCAGTCAGTGGAAAGAGCGTGGTGTAGGAATTCTTAAATTCCTGAAAAACTCCACTAATGGCAGGCTAAGAGTGCTGATGAGAAGAGAGCAAGTTCTGAAGGTTTGTGCCAACCACTGGATCACCACAACCATGAATCTTAAGCCACTGGCAGATTCAGACAAGGCATGGATTTGGATGGCCAATGATTTCTCTGATGGTGATGCTAAACTAGAGCAGTTGGCTGCCAAATTTAAAACGCCAGAGCTAGCTGAAGAATTCAAAGAAAAGTTTGAAGAGTGTCAGAGGCTGCTTTTAGACATCCCCCTACAAACTCCACACAAGCTTGTTGACACGGGTAGAACAGCAGATCTCATTCGAAAAGCGGAGGAAATGAAGTCTGGTTTGAAAGATCTCAAATTCTTTTTGACCGATGACAAAACAAAGATCAAAGATGATGACAACCAGGGAGACATTACAACAACCAGCAATGTTTCAAGTCTTGCAATCAAGCAACATGGTGAAACCACTGGCCCTACCCTAGAGTGGGACAACTATGACCTTAGAGAAGATGCCTTAGATGATACTGCTGACTCGGTCTATGCCTCTCCCCTCGCCAGTAGCCCACGCAAAGAGAACCTTTTCCGCTTTGGGGAATCCACTAGTGGATTCAGCTTCAGCTTCCAGCCTGGCATCAGCCCGTCCAAATCTCCTGCCAAGCTTAACCAGAGCAGAGCCTCAGTGGGCACTGATGATGAGCAGGATACTACCCAGGATGAGGAGAGAGATGGCCAGTACTTTGAACCAGTGGTCCCCCTGCCAGAGCTAGTGGACATCTCCACAGGAGAGGAAAATGAACAGATAGTCTTCAGTCACAGGGCCAAACTGTATCGCTATGACAAGGAGCTGAAGCAGTGGAAGGAGCGGGGCATTGGAGACCTCAAGATCCTGCAGAATTATGACACTAAGAGAGTGAGGTTGATAATGAGGAGAGACCAGGTACTAAAGATCTGCGCCAACCACTGGATCACAGCAACCATGAAGCTGGAACCTATGAAGGGTGCTGAGAAGGCCTGGGTCTGGAGTGCCATGGACTTTGCTGATGCCAGCGACGGTAATATTGAACAGCTGGCTGTGAGATTCAAACTGCAGGACACTGCAAACACATTTAAAGAGGTCTTTGACGAGACCAGGGCAGCACAAGAAAGGGGGGAACTTGTGAGCCCAGTGACAACGAGGGTTGCCACACCTCAAGACAGTGGACCCGCAGAATCAGCAAAGAGTGCCACAGCAGTGTGTGGGAAGGCAGCCATTGCTGTTCTCGAAGAAACTACAAAGGAACCTACAGAGCTTTGCCCTGACAGTGATCTCTGTGCAGCTGGGTCTCAGAGTCCAGGCAACCCCTCCAAAGCAGTGGTGTCGCCCCCCAAATTTGTGTTTGGCTCTGATAGCCTTCAGAAGATTTTTGGCAGTCCAAAGTCTCACTCTGATACTAATGACTGTGAATCCGGTTCGAAGGCCAAAGATTCGGGGCGTCCTACCAGGGCATCATCTGCAGTGTCTGCGTTCAAAATCCCAGAGAAAGGTAAACAATCTCTTAATATTTATGGATTATTTGTTTGGATTTCTGTTTGAATGGGTATCATGACTGTTTTTTTTTTGTTGTTTTGTTTTTGTTTTTTCACTTGATTTTTATTCCATTGTCTTGGTCCATCTGCATCTCATTGCGCCATCATCATCTTAGTTGGCCCAGCCAAGGCCCTTCTTAAGATTTTGTTGGACAGTTGTATTTAAAATCACTTATTCCATCTCCTCCCAATGCAGCCACGTAAGATACATGATTTCCATATACCTAAGATATTACGTAGCTTACCTTTATTTGCATTTATACAATACATTTTCTAGTATAGGTTTTAGTGAATTTTCTGCACATATGTTGCATACCCTCAGAGCTTGTCTGGTAACATTAATTGCAAAAACATTTCACACAATTTATTCATATCTTCATTTTTTTTTCAAATTTTGGCCTTGTTTTATGATTATTATACCAGCCTCACAATTAGTTTCTCTTCGCCCAACAACCCATATCCTTTAGGGCTGGATTTTAGGCTTTTCAAAGATAACCCAATGGCCTTTTGGACCAGCACATCAACCACCCAATTTGAACCCCCAGGTACTATAATCACTGCAGTGTGTGTTAACACTTCTCAGCTGTCACCTGGCTGGCCCTTACTATTAGAAAGAAATAACCTGGATGCACGGAGTGGAAAAAACAGTGAAGCTAATGTGTTGCATGTCCTGTGTGTGTATGTTTGTGTGTGTCTGTGTGAAGGTCCAGGTTTTACTGTACAAAGAATTTTAGAACCATTTATTACATTGTTAGCATAATTAGTAATCCTTACATATAATTTCATCATGGTCAAATGTGTTATTGTGGTTCTTAGTTCTAAAGGAACTAAGTGTGTCTAAAGGAATTAAAGGTTTTAGACAAACTTTTTGGTTTAATAAAATTGTATTTCATACAGCATTTCCCACTTTTCCCAAACAGAAAATGAGACTTGTTTTGTAAAGCATGAATGACAAATGCCGCATTCACCAAAAAATGAAAAGTACGGGATAACTAGTTCATTAGGAAATGATGAATGGGCAATTGAACTTGTACTAATCAATAGAGAGAGAATAAAACTTTTGCATAACTACAGGAAGCAGTGTGCTCCGTCTTATGAAAGGTGAGCTGAGAAGATTCCACAGGGAGCATTCCCTACAAGAGGAATGCACTATGCAATTGCACACACCATTTTTAGTGCAGGATGTGTGGCAACAGCGTGAAATGCAAATCCCTGTCTAATCTGGCTTCTGCTGGTGATATGCACCTCTGCTAAGGCTAATTCAAGTGGTATTTATGCTATTCATCAATACAGGGCCATGTTTCCAACAGTAAGTGGTGTGTAATCTGTCAAATGAAATTAAAAACGCCAAGACATGCAAACATTAATGTTCTCTTAATACAACTTTTGTCATTCATTGGTAAATCGAATGCATGCCATTCGTTTTTGCTGTGCATGATGTGTAAAATGTGTGTGTCTGTGTGTGCGTGCGTGTGTGGAACTAACACCTGTGGGTATAAAGGGAGTAAACGGTTTCATTTCTTCCTTTTCTAAACTTTTTTTTTTTGCCGGCCTGACTGTGTTGTCCACTTCAATGTGTCATAGGACAAAGCAGTGCGGGGTCGGATGATGACTCTGATGTGGAGGTCATTTATGTCAGGGAACCCACTGCTGAACAGGCTGCTTTAGCCAGGGAACTCCTGTTGCCTCTCACCTTCTTCTGCTACCAGAATGAACCGGGCTACACCAGCGATGATCAACCTGATGGTGAGACTTCAGTATAAGTAACATTTCAGTTTTTTTAAAAAAGAAACTTTTTGGTACACATACTGTGAAACTGGGAGGAACAGAAGACATGAAAGATGGGCGGGAAATGAATATTAAAGATCAAATGAATCAAGCTCAAGTTCAAAATGCGTGTCAATCTCCAAAATCATAATCAAGTTGAAACAATATTTTACTTTTCTGAATACATGATTTCTGAAAGAGGGATTATGCGAGAGTGCGCGGATGTTAGTGCAAGTGTTAGCGTGAGGGGCATGAGTGTGTCTGTTAACATCTCAAACAAAAGCACAATCACTTATTCGAGGGAAAAAAATGCATTGTGTAACTTAAAAAATTGTTTGAATAATCGTGATTTCAATATCAACCAAAATAATTATGATTGTTTTTTTCCATAATTGAGTAGCCCTATCATTGGCCATAGAGGTAATCAAAATTTAAAAACTGTATGATTATTAGCCAGAAAACTAAGAGAGCCACACATTTGGAGGTGGTTTCACTGGTATTGTCAAAGATCTGTTTTCAGACAGGCTGCAGTGGGAACTGTGGAGATTGAGATTGAACACATTTATGCAATAAATAAAGTGATTTTTTTTTTCTTTTGTATCAGATGAGGACTACGAGTCAGCAGTGAAAGCTTTGAATGGAAAACTCTACCCTGAACCTCCAGAGAGAAACGCTGCAGCATGTGGTGATGGTAAGTATGTTGTGACCTTTACATTATATTCAACACCTCAACCTGACTTTTAATCATTTGTTAGTCACCATTTTGCTTGACTTCATTTCACTGATAGGGCTGTAATTGATAATTATCTCCACATTTCTAGCATACACTACATGACCAAAAGTACATGGGGAAAGTCAGGCTTACCTTGCATACCAGCCATTCTCTAGTCTTTAACTTGTGGGTACTCCATTTAGAGTCCGACTGCCAGGTGATCTGGGAAAAGAAGCCAACACCAAAAGAGGAGGAGAAGGCCAAAAGCCTCCAGCTTCCACCCACCTTCTTCTGTGGTCTGAGCACCACAGACAGTGATCTGGATCCTGACAAATCTGAAGACTTTGAGACAGAAGTCCGTAAGGCACAACAAGATCTGGTAAGCAGTTTAGTGAAGACACAACACGTGAAAATCACAGCAGGTTCCTATGATAATTTAAAACTATTATGGCACTGCCTGTTAACCACACTGAAATGTGTAATGTGCAAAATTCACTTATTTGCAACATACATGAATTTTGCGCCAGCCATGCAATGTCAAAATTTTAAAAACATGAAAAATATTTTATATAAAAAATGTGGTCAAAGTAGTGAAAATATTTGGTTATACTTCATGTAATTGTCTTTGTAAAGCGTCTTTGAGCGCAGAGAAAAGCATTATATAAAACTTGTGTATTATTATTACTTTAGTTTATCCATTTACATGATTTGTTTAATATAACGTCAAGCAGGTGCCAAATTGCACATCATTCTATACAGAGACAATCCAACATCTAACAATAAATAACTTAAACTAAAACATGTTCAGTTTAGGATCATAGAAAAATAAGGAAACCAGACAGTATTCACATTTGCAGCTCTACATGTGGTCAAGATGATAATGTGGTCATTATGATAGTGATTTAATTCATGACTTGTTTCAGGATGCGGAGTTAAACGAAGCTAGAAAGGTCTCCATCAGCCTTGCTGAAGAGCCGACAGCAGGCGTGTCGTCTAGCAGCACAGAGGCTGCCGCGGTCACCGAGGTGATAGTGGAGGACGCTGCAGAAGCAGAGGCGGTGGAAGGCGCTGTGGAGGTGGAGGCTGTATTGGGTGTCCCAGAAGTGGAGGCAGACTCAAGCAGATGTGCAGCTGTGGCGGGCACCCCAGAGGTGGATGCGGAGTCAGCGGGCACCCTGGAGGCAGCAGGCAACGTGAAGGCAGAGGCTGCAGGTGACACATATTCACCAGATGACCAGACCACAGAACAGCCAACAGAGAGTCAGACCGAAGCTGCTAGCAGCATCGCTCCCATTGACCTGTCGACTAAAAAGAGCCCAGAGCCCGAGTCTACAACAACGACTGCTGCAGGTCAAGGTGAACACAACTTCCTGTTCTGTTGCTTCTGTTCAGGTTGACCTTGAGATAGTTTGGTCAGAAGTTCCTGCCAGCTTTATGATTAACGGATGAATACTTTTTTTTTTCTGAAAAGTATAAAAATGGCAGAATAAAATATACATGCAATTAAACCATAACATTAAATAAGGTAAAGATTCTGTAAACAACATAAATGTAGCCCTTAAATGTGTAGGAGGAGTTAAAAAATGTTTTATTCCTACCCCTTTTAGTTATTCTTTTAGTTAAATAATTCATAAATAAAAACATTCAAAACTAAACTAGAAAACCTCTGCCATGCATATTGTGACACATTGTTGTCCTATAATTATTGAATTCACACACTATTCATCACTGTGGTCTATAAAATGTGGTTATAGATTACTCAACTATTCTGACAATAAATCATATGCAACATCATGACTGCATTATGATGATGCTCATATGTAAATAAATATCAAAACATGCAAGTTCCAGCCTCACCAGTTCATACCTAGCCCATGTATGGAATTTGTATGTCCTCTAGCTGTATATTCAACATGCATATTCCCTTGACTTTACATTTACTCTGCCTCATTGCAACGCTTGTTTGGATACTGTCAGGTAATGTTCTGTTTAACCTGAAATTCCAGTCAATATCAGTCTTGAATGCACCACAACCAGACCTGCATGTTGGCCCTAGGACATCTTAAACCATCAAGCTTATATAATCATAAACCAGTGTTTTGTTCACTCTCAAAAGGGGAAAATTACACTGGTACATTAAAGACTCTAATTATTGTGTTCCTAATGACTCCATTATTAATCTGAACCTCATGTTTATTGCCTCAGTTTACATTGTACCATAAACTATCAATGGTCTATAATCCTATTCTAATTTTATTCATTATTACCTTGAATATTCAAATTATTACTAAGGCGGTTATGTTTTAGTCGGCATGTTTCTTCTGTTTTGTCTGTCTGGTAGCAAAATACCTCAAAAGATTTGGCCATATTTTTGTCACATTTTTTTACTTAATGTTGGAAATGGTACCATGAACAGACGATTAAAGTTTGGTAATCATCTAAAAGAAATCCTGGTTTCTGGATCACTTAGATTTTTTGTTGTTTGATAACATTTCAGATGCAATCATTTGGGCCACTTGCTGGTGATATCTTGCACCTGCATAACTTGTTTTTTTTTTTTTTAATTGTTGTTTTTGGACATTACGCCAGAAACACTGAAGGCTTTCACTACATCTGCTTTTTATTCCACAATAGGCCATGTTTTGTGTTTGGTAGGAGTCACACTATGTTTGGCAGAGGTTTGTGCTCTGAGTGCTTGTATAGTATTAATTGTTGTGTCCAAGCTGCTGGATATTGGAATCCTTGATATATAAATGAGTGGCATGGGGAAAAACTGCATTCCATTCAGTATTTAATGATCATTTTCTTCCTCCCAGCAGAGTCCTCTGTGAACTTTGGCTTCAACTCATTTGCCGGTTTCTCTTTTGCCGACTTGGCCAGTAAGACGGAAGGATTTGCATTTGGAACAGCAGGTTGGCTTCATTGCTGAAATTGTTTGTTTTTTTTTGACAACTCTCAACCATGACAAAACTACATTTCAATACACGTTTCTTGTTTTCCCTCTTGTGTAGACTCCAACTTCTCTTGGGCAAACGCAGGAGCGACAGTATTTGGGTCCACAGTGTCTTCAGAACCAAAAACCAGTCGTGATGAAGGGGGAAGTGATGAAGAGGAGACTCCTACTAATGACGATATTCACTTTGAGCCAATAGTGTCACTACCAGAGGTACTTCAGTCACACCTTGTCTGATGTATTAAGCATTTTCAATTTTTTTCTGTACATATTCCCATACAGTCCTCATACATGTATCAATATCAAAAGAAGAAGCAGTGATGATACTAGATATGAGGAGAGAGTTTCTGAAAGTACAAATTAATTTAAATGAATAAAAGACAAAGGTAGCACAGTAGTTCAATTAATGAACTTTAACTCTCTCAGGTGGAGACAAAGTCTGGAGAGGAGGATGAGGAAATCCTGTTCAAGGAGCGTGCCAAGCTGTACCGCTGGGACCGGGACCTCACCCAGTGGAAGGAACGCGGCATCGGGGACCTCAAGATCCTCTTCCATCCGACCAAACATTTCTACAGAATCCTGATGAGAAGGGAGCAGGTCCTAAGGGTTTGTGCGAACCACACAATCTCACCGTCGATGGAACTCAAACCCATGAATGCTTCAGCCAATGCGCTGCTCTGGACCGCCACCGACTACTCGGGTACGTTGTCCCACGTTAAGATGACGTCAGATTCTGCTGTGTCTGGCTGCGCTTGGTTTCAATCTAGCGATAATTAGTTTGCTATTGTTGTGGAAGTCTTTTTGTGACTACACAGATGTTATCACGAGGTTCAGAGCACCAGTTGTCATGGAGACATGGAAGTCTCAATTGACTATTTTTCTGTTTGGATTTATTCAGCACAATACAGGACAAAATGAGTTAAAGTGGGTCAATCTGACAGATAAAACATAACAAAACCTTTACGTTTCTCTAACCTTTTTGTGGTGGCCTTGTCTTCACTGTTCATGTTTAGTTAATATCTTTGATGGTTTTTCTTGTTTGCCTTCCTCTTGCTGATGGTCTCTCATTTCTCCGTTTTCCCCAGATGGCGACGGAGAAGTGGAGCAGCTGGCGGCCAAGTTCAAAACGGCTGAGATCGCCGAGTCCTTCAAGAAGGTCTTCTGCGAGTGTCAGAACCGCTCAGGCCAAAGCGGTTCCGACGCCTCGTGTACTTCCTCACCGCAGATGTCCAGAGTTCAAGAGCACTCCAGAGACTCTAACCCAATGGTGTTCCTCACGGTGGCCGCAGACGGCCAGCCGCTGGGCACCATCACCATAGAGCTTTTCTCCCATATCGTTCCCAAGACGTCGGAGAACTTCAGGGCTCTCTGTACTGGAGAGAAAGGCTTCGGGCTGCGGGACTCCATCTTCCACAGGGTCATACCACAGTTTATGTGTCAGGTGAGGAAGTTGTCAGTAATTCAATCACACCTGAGCTACAGTTCTTTTTAGAGAGTGAGTGAGAAGAGTTGTGCGGCACTGACAAAATACAATTCCTTAGTATGTTCACTCTCTCTGTTTCTCTTGTAGGCAGTTGGACTTATATTGTCTAGGAAAATGTTTCACCTCTTATACAAGTGGGTTCTTCAGTTCTAGGGGTTCAGTCTGACTAGTAACCTCTTCAAACACACCAACAGAGGTTAAATACCTGTGTCTCTCTCCGTTATCTTGTCAGACCAGTGAGGATTAGTTACACCGCAGCCTAAAAACTGAAGAATCCACTTGGATAAGAGGCGAAACACCTTCTCTTTAGACAAGTGCAAGTGCAGTTACCTACAATTTAACTTGAAAGCTAAAACCTGGAAGTAAAGTGTGCATGTAACACTACTAACAAGTTGCCCTTTGACCCTTTAGGGCGGTGACATCACCAACAGCAATGGCACAGGAGGCAAATCCATCTACGGCAGCAAGTTTGAGGATGAGAACTTCGACGTGCGTCACACAGGCCCAGGCATCCTGTCCATGGCCAACCAAGGGCGAGACACCAACAACTCGCAGTTCTTCATCACCCTGAAGAAAGCCGAACACCTAGACTTCAAACACGTGGCGTTCGGCTGGGTGCGGGACGGCATGGACGTGGTGCAACAGATGGGCGAACTGGGCACGAAGGGGGGGACGCCCACGAAGAAGCTCGTCATCACAGACTGCGGACAGCTCTAGGCGTTTTTAATGTGAAAATCAAGAGCTTAGGTTTAGGTTATAAGGTTAAGGACTTTGGATGATGACGTGTTCCCTGTGCAGTGCAAACTCTCCTGCTGAAACCGAATCCATAGTTATCTGAGAATTCAACACTGATCACAGGACTGTTGGTGAAGCCCCTTAACTCCAGTAGCCTGCAACGAGAAACGATTTCGCTATCCCTGTTGAGTATTTTCAAAGGGGAAATTGTAGGAGGAGGCATTTGCACTTGGATCTTCATCATCGTCCGTCAATAAATTCAATTTGTTTATTTTGTGTGTATAATTGTACATGGACTACTTTTATAATGTCTGTTTTTTGTTCTTTTGTGTTGCATGTGCTCAGTTTGAACATGCTGGTCCTCTTCATCCGCTCCACTTTGGGGGATTTTTTTTCCCCCTTTTTGAAGAAGTCTTAATCGTAACGGAAAGATGAGGTTATTTCAAGCACTATTGTTCTGCCCCTGCCTTCACTCCAAATGCTGCCTCCGTGTACTTTTTACTGTAGGTGTCCCCCACTGGTGTGTCTTTGTGTAAGTGGATTTCACAACGTGCAGATAATTGGTCTTCATACTTGCCCACATGAAATCGAGTCATCTCACTGGGTGGGTGGGTTGATGATGACATAAATGTGGTTCAGGTTTGACATAGATGATCCATTCTAGTTTGAGATTATCACAATTGAAGTTGAAATGGTGCTTGTACCAAAATTATATGCTGATAAAGGAAAAATAAAGTTACTTTACAAATAATGGATGGCTACAATTTTAAATGTTTTAAGTTTCATGTTTATTGTTAAATGGAAACATGCATGCATTTTGATTTTGGCTTTGTAATATTTGGTTGCAATCTAAATATTTGCTTGTACCATCCCATCATTTATAGAATGGGGTTGGTTGTATTTTTACCGCAATATATTTAATATTGTCTAATTGAAGCTGTTAAATCAATGAATTGAATAATTCCTCATTTCCCAGGCAGGGTGCAGAAGACTTTGAAACTGGATCTACACTTTTTAAACAAATTATTTTAAGAAGATTTTAACTTTCCCGTTGCATAACATTTTAAAGGAAACAGACTTCTGACCGCTATTTCGAAAATCTTCATATACAGAACTAATTTAATAAAATGGAGTGGAAAAGGAGCAATTCTTTACTTTAGAGGACACAGTTAACTTTCTTAATGTATCAATTTTAAGAATCTTTTCAGAAAATATAGTAGTACTTTACAAGATGAGAGCTACTGCTAAAAGCCTCATTTAACAGGTTAAAATACTTGTGCATGTTTTTTTTATTTTGTTTCTTTTTCTCCCCCCAACTTGAACTCTGTCAAGCTGGGTATTTGTTTTGTATCTAATGGGCAGTCATGAGAACATTGTTAAAACCTAGATTTATTATTTTATATATATATATATATTCAATGTATTGTTCCTCAGCGACCTGCATATCAATCTAATGGTTAATATCAAGCACAATGGCGTTGCACTGGATAGATGATAAACATAAAGTAAGTTTGTTCAGTAGCATAAGTCTGTTTTTGTGAATGAAGCAGTAACATGTTAAATTTTGTCGAATGTGAACTCGATCTGTTCACCAGTCTAACAGCAGCAGCGGTTCAAAGCTACTACTCAAAAATCTATAGTAGAAGTAGCAGCGGGACTTGCAGAGCATGATGGTGAGTAATATTTTTCCAAATTGTATTGAGGATGAGAGCAAAAAAACGACTGAGCTGAGACAGAATCATGCTTGAGGAGTGTGAGGTATGAAGAATTTTATTTCTGATCTGAAAATATTTCTGCTTTGGCCTCTGACTGATCATGTGACAGACTGAGACCCGATGACTGCTGATAAACTGCTCACTTTGGACTTAAATTGCTCCAAAAGTACAAAATATATCCCCACAGAATACAACTTTGATAACTCAAAGCTCTGTGGACCTCTGTCTGAGCAGTTAAGTCTCAAACTGACAATGGTTCCAACTCAGTTTAGCAATTACCCCCATAGAATGACATAATTAAATGGTTATATATATATATATATATATATATATATATATATATATATATATATATAGAAGTATTGTCCCTGGCAAATATCCAACTAGCCAAAATTCAACCTAAAATATCTTCTTTTTTTATGCCCAGGCCAACAGTCCAGAATAAATGAATTATCATCAGTTTACTATTATAGCAGACTAAAAAACAAACAAATGAGATTTTAGAAGCTGGAAACAGGAATTCTGCCATTTACTTCTTAAAAATTACTCAAGTAGATTATTAAAATATTTGGCAATTAATGTAATAGTTGATGATTAATCAGTTAATAGTTGCAGCTCTCTGTTCAATGTTCTATGTAGATATTGCACCAAAAAACAGACATTTGCAGCTAGAATAGTCATATACCACATTAGCAATGTATAGAGTATATTTCTGATTAAAGTTATCTTCATTGAAAAAAACTGCTTTCAAAAATAAGGAAATTTCTAATTGATTCAAACGTTTGAACGGTAGTGTATATGTGTGTGTGTGTATAAAATCACTTAAATATGTTAGATTGTTTGATTCTTAAGTAAAATGTATACGAAATAACAAAAAGATGAGTTTATACAGTGCACTGTTGTTACAGTACAGGCGGGTGTAGTACCGGTTATGGCCACCATGCCGGTGTGGCAGCAGAGAGGCAGAGCTGACGCTGGGTGACGTCACTACACCGTAAATGGACTGCCCCTGCGGCCTGATCGCTCTTTTCCCTCTTCCGCGCTGTCGGGACGGCAAGCCTGTTCTCAGTCTCTGGAAGATTTACCATCTAAGCAGCCAAAATGATCATCTACAGGTGCATCATCAGCAGTGAGTATCCGCTCCGGCTCCTCTGTGCCCTTCGTAGAGCAGCGTGTGTTACACATCACTTGGCCGGCCTCCTTTTAACATGTTTGTGATGTGTTGGCTCCGCTAGGCCAACTCGTGTTATCCATCACATGCTAACAAATAACGGTGCGCGCTAGCATTAGCCTCCCTACAGGCCGGTTAGCTTGTACCGGCTAGCCGGTAGCTTTAACTATCCTTAAATTGGTTTAAAGTCCGGAAAGTCGGTCGCGTCGCTGTGTGATAGTGAGTGCGGGATTTGCGGTTTTTAACGCGTGTTTGCCAAGACAACTGAAAGTAACGCGGTGGAAGCCGTGTGGCCTTTGGGCTTCAGGTAACGTTAGCTGCCGGAGAAACGTGTTGACTGGCTCTTTTTTTTTCCTCCTTTTCTCGCTAGCGTTAGCATATGCTAGCCAGATGAAGTGTTGAAAAGCGGTTTTATCTATTATTATTTAACCTTTATTCCACCTATTTCAGGTTGGGATTGATTTCTACTTGGCAAATTTCCCGGGCTGTTTTTTTTTATTTTGTTTTTCATTTAAAAATCGTTTGTTTCTGATGATCATGATTTTAATTAAAAAAAAAAAAATCTTCCTTCCGCAGATGATGAAATGTTCAGTGACGTCTACAAAGTCAAAGTGTCTGAAAACGGAATGTTCTACGAAGTTGAAGGAAAGGTGAGTCAGTGATACTTAAACCTCAAACCCACACACAGCTATTCCTAGCAACCTGCCAGCAATTTTCCTGGAAGGAGTCATGTGTGAACAGGAGATGTTTCTTCTGGGAAATCTGCTGGGAAATCTGCTCCGGAAGTAACTGGGAAGTTACCTGCTAATCACTGTTGTTTCTACCTTCCTGGGCTATAACCCAACTTTACCTACGTTGCTACGCCTTGTGAATAGGTGTGAAAAGACAGGAATGTTCTAGAATAGAGTTGTGTATGAGTAGTCCAAATCCTCTTGCCTGTAAAGCATTCCATTAATGTACTGGGACCTGTGAAAGTGTCTTCAGGTAGATGGTTGGACAAATGCTGCAAAAAGTGACATGAACTACTGTTACTGGCAAATATCCAACTAGGCCTGCTACTCAAGACTATTTTGATAACTGATTAATCTATTGATTATTGAAACAATTAACCGATTATTTGTTTGATTCATAAAATGGTGTAAAATAAAATATTCAACCTAAAATAGCTTTTTTTTTGTCCAGACCAACTAAAATTAGATTTTAGAAGCTGGAACCAAATAATTCTGGCATTTCCTTCTTAAAAATGACCAGTCTAAAAATATATGGGAATAAAATATAGGCTTTTAAAGACAGTTTAATTTTCCGGCATATAGGAGTTCTCTCCAAAAATGATGGCGATGGCATAAATTGACACGCTGTGATTTGTCAAATCTTGGGGTTTGCTGGGCAGATATCCATTTTATAACTAATGTGCACTTGCCCTTTAAGTCATTCTCTGGAAAGTTTCCATTAGTTGCCAGAGGAAGTCGATGCACAACAGTCGACCTGAAGGGAAACTAATTGCTCGACGAGGATGATGTACGCTTCTGTTTACAAACGCAATGCCGTACAGACGTGATAAATATGTACCCCGTTAATTCCGCTGCCCGAGTTTAATCGATTTGTTCTCTAGAGGATGGCGCTGACTCCAGGAGTTTGGGGTCAATTCTCCTTCCTGACACTCTTGACTAAAAACCTGGTCTGGTACTTCAGTTAGTACGGCTCCGATTATCAGGTAACGGAAGGGGTTAACGGATCTTCAACGCCCAGAGCTGCTCGCATCCATTCTTCATTGTGGCCGCTAGGATCATTCCAAACACATACGATATTTAGGAATTAAAACCTGGACGTTTACTTTCAGACCGCGACCATGATAACCAACAGGGCACAAATCTAAGAGGAGCCAGAAGCGAACGTGAGGATTTGGTAGCTAAACGATAGCATCTGAAGCTAACCTTAGTCCCAGAGCAGCTGACAGTGTTGCCTCTGGTTTTATCTCACTGCGAAGCATTACTAAAGCAACTTGCTGTACCATGTCGGCCTCCCGTTTTGTTTACATCCCTGTGAGATCACATGACAGCACGTGAGGTGGCGCTTTGCTCCCTCTGGATGATGATCTTAATGTCCTGTAGTGTGTGATGCGCATGTTTCTGATCAGGGGGAAGAACAGCTGTAGTTTGTCCTTGTGCGTGATGCAACCTGATTTCCAAACAGGATTTTGAAACTCTTCTGATATGAGTCATGTGATCAGTCACTCCCTGACTGTCTGTAATGACATCAATGGCCTTTTTTATACATGACTTCACCATGAGTGGTCTTATTTTAAAGGGAGGGGGTAGTTATGACTGTAAATTATATCTAATTCATTTGTGTTGAGCTTTTGACTTTGACCATATAAGTACAATGACTCTGATTTTTTTTTTTTTATCACTGTCATTACTTTTTAATTGCACATTACTATTAGAGTTTTGTAAAATCAACCATTTGTCTTAATTTCCGTGTCTAGTCCATCACCAGGACAGAAGGCTTTGATGAATCTTTAATTGCCGCCAACGCCTCCGCTGAAGAAACGTCCGAGACCAACGAGTCGAGCTGCGTTTCAGGCGTCGACATCGTCCTCAACCACAAGCTGCAGGAGACGGCCTTTGACAGGAAGCAGTACTTGACATACATCAAGGACTACATGAAGCTGTGAGTATCAGTGCTGGCCAGGAGTGGCAAGGAAACTTTTCAAATACCGTGACATGAATTGAGTTCTGAGCAGCATTCACATAAATCACCGCTAGGTCAGAAAATGTTTGGTATTTAATTCCTGTAAAACTGTTTCACATTGAAGGTCTATTTAATGTAATAAAAACTTCTAAACAGCCCCCAAGGAATAATTGAGAAGAGAGTATAACTCTATGTAACCTAGATGACACATTAAATCATAGAATATGAAGATATTTAGGATTGATATCAGCACTTCTCAGATTTGATGATTTATATCAAGTAAATGCTAATATTGCATAATGTGCTTCAAGTAAGCAATTTTCTCCAGTTCTAAAATTGGACCAGGGTTTTTTTTTTAATTCTTCTTTTTGCATTTGCCCAAGAAAATAAAAGGCAAACCAGTAAACAAACCACTTTGTGCTGCCGCGACCGTGTCAACGTGCCCTGGCACTGATTGTACAAGTCTCTGAAATCTCATATATTCCCTCATTTGGTCCGTAATCTCCTGTGTGTTCGACCAGGTTGAGATCTGACTGCGATGGCCGCAGCATAGCGTGCGATTCATGTTATTTTCATCTTCTGTTCAATGAGCCCTAGTTGTTGTCCTGGAAGAGAGCACTCCAGGAATGCGTCATCATAGGATAAAAGTGGTCACTCAGAATAACTTTAATTTGCAGTGATCCTTCCCTCACTGGGGTGTCAAATATGTGGCCTGGGGGCCAGAACCGGCCTGCTAAAGAGTTCAATCCAGCTAGATTGAAAGTTCAATCATGTGACTATTTAAAATGATTTTCTTTACATAAAAATAGGGAGGAGAAACTTATAGTTGGTGTTGATTATACATTTTTACTGGTCTGGTTTCATTCAGGCCTGTAGCCTTCTATTGGTGTCATGGAGGATTTAATGTTCTATTTAATCTCTGTACCTTTTTTTTTTTTCATCTATTGCTTGTTTACGGGTCATTTTATCTCAATTATCTATTGTTTGAAAACAAGATTGTCATAAAAACAGTTTAGTTTCTTGCCAAAAGCGAAATTTTCCAATATAAGTGTTATGTGAACACATCATGGCGTGATGTTTTTTGCACCTTATCTAATCCTCATTTCATTTTACTGAGCATGCAGATAAGAATCTTATGTTGGATCAAGTGAAATGTGAGACTATACCTTTTATCTGATTACCTGCTGGTACAAAAAGAAGTTGTATTGGTACATCCCTAACTGTGACTGTACTGATTTGTCATTCAACATAACTTTTTTTTCCATTTCCAGAGTCATGGCCAAGCTGAAGGAAACCGACCCGGAGAGGGTAGACGTCTTCAAGGCAGACGCCCAAACAGAAGTTAAGAAAATCATCGGTAACATAAAAAACTACCAGGTGAGAACCACCCACTCGTACTCATTAAACTTTATGACTAAACGTAGCCGAGGGCTGAGAACCGTGGCTAATTTTTGGCAGTCAGATGTGGTGACGAAACTTTGAAAGTGGGAGTGTTCTAATATGTTTGACAATTTGCATCAATCAGTTATCTTCTATGTAAACAAAAAATAGTATTGAGGCTCCTTGTATCTGCTCGTTAAACGCAACGGAGCTCATGCAAGATTCATTCTTCCTTTCAGAGAACTACACACTAGCTACCTAGCCATCTTACTCCAAGACATGTTCACAGACCCTCAGGAAATCCCAGCACTCTCATCTAACAGAATGAACATGAGAAATCTACTTAAGCTTCTACTTTTCTATAGGAATCCATACTTCCTACAAGCACTGAACTAGTGCCCGCAGGAAAGTACCCAATGAGTTAAATGATTGTATTCATCAATTTTCTATGAGGTACAAACTAAACTCAATTGGTCCTGTTGTATAGGAGGGAAGAACATGGGAACCCAAAGATGTAGCTTAACGGAAACTTTCTCGCTCGGAATATGAATCACAAAACAGTCTTTTTATAAACCCACTGAAGTTAGGAGAAATAGACTTGGGATAATGCCTACCTTTTTTTTTCTAAACAGACTATAGATGTACTTTTTGTTTTAGTTGCTTTGTTTGCGGTCGGTTTACAGAACATCACGTTCATTGTCGAGTGAGTAAAGCCGCGGCTTGTGGTTTATGTGACCCGTGTCTTTGAGAAGTGAGCTGGCAGCATTTAACCTGTTCTGACCTGCTGCTGTTCCTGCAGTTTTTCACTGGTGAGTCCATGAACCCAGAGGGCATGGTGGGTCTGCTGGACTACCGCGAGGATGGCATCACACCATTCATGCTTTTCTTCAAAGACGGTCTGATCGTGGAGAAATGTGTAAGTACAAAACGCACGAAACAAGAGTTTTGTCGTCGTAAATTGTTAAAACAGAGACCTGGATTATTAAAGCTCGGAGCCTAATCTGGTCTATTTGTAGTTTTTAGAACTGTTGAGTGTTAAAAATCACCTATTTTCAGGCAGCTGTAGAAATATATATATGTTTACCAGGACTTGAATACATTAACATAAGTCACAGGAAGCTGAACGAAATGTTTTTTTGTGTTGATGTGTATCTTTTTTTTTTTTCTTCCCTTTCCAGTAACCACAACTACATCAGCTTTTCGAGTGGCCCGCTGCTTCCTGGATGCCCCCCCCCCCGCCACCAAGAGCAGACAGCAGGAGCACTATTTTGCACCATGCCTGAACAGAAACATTCTTCCATATTCCCATCATGGCCCAAGGCACCACTCCCCAGGCGAATCAAACACGATCGGTCATTGAAAACGATTTTTAACAGTTTCTTTTGGCTTTTGCAGTTTGAATTAGCCTCTTTTTTTTTTTTTTTTTGTAAGTAAAAAAAAGGCAGGACAGTGAGAGTGGAGGTCAAACTCTCCAGTATTTTTTTTTTTTTTTTCCCCCCTCTGCCTGTCTGCACAGTGTTTTAGCAGTGATCCACAGGTCGGCCATCTCAGACCTTTGTTTGGGTTTTTGGTTGCATTAAAATAAAATACCATCATCCTTGAAAAGACTTCTGGTTTAATTTGGAAATAAAATCTAGCACCACCACTTTCAGTTCTGCTGTGTTTTTTGGGGAAAACCATGTATTCAAATGGGCTCATCACTACAGCTTTTTAATCTGGTTCTCTGGTTAATCAGACCAAATCAACTCTGCTGACCCTTTTCAAAAAGGAAATTGTATGTATGCATTATATTAATATAGAATTTTAACATTTAAGTCCTACAAGGCACATCAGAAGGAAAGTTGATGTAGATTATATAAAAATTAACAGAAGTTTTCAAATGGTTATTTTAATTGAAATTAGAGAATAACTTATAAATTTATGGGATTAGATTTTGTCCATATCCACCACCACAATACTGTAGAGCTGACACCATTTAGTTTCTATCACTTGACCCGTTGATGCCAAATTCCTACTTTGTTACTATGCTTACACAGGGAAACAGATTTTTAATGCTAAATTTGGAGAGGATCATCTAATCTAGTTATTATGAACAGAGGGTATGATAACAGCCAGGGAAAAAAACTTGAATGTTCATTTGGATGCCTGATTATTGTTACGAGACAGACCTGAAAGACCATAAACCTGAAGGCTGTAGTATTCTAGAAAGGATTCCTTGCTTGGGATGATCCAGTGATTTAGGTGTGACTGGTCCTTTAAAAAGCTCTGATAGGTCAAACAAAGAAACTTATTGACAACGGGTGGTAAATCACAGAATCGTGTTCATCAGTATTTAAATAATGCAATAAAAAGTTATCGGCAAAATGAGTATTTTTTAAAACTAATTTATGTAATTAACCAAAAGGAATTAAATTCTGAATCAACCTCTTTACTTCTCTTGTTTTAATCAATGACAAACATCCCTGCAGGATCTAATTTGTAACGTTTCATTCAATGTCATTCATCATTCAGAGTTTCATTCAGAATCTTTCTCCTTTTTTCTTGTCTGACAGTCATTTCTGACTGGATGACCCTGCTGGAACGTTCAGGTGTCCTCAGACATTTAACATAATTACACATCAGGGTGAGGAAAGCAGCAGGTTTCTTCACTGTGAGATTCATTGAAAAGAAAGTTCAAGGTTGTCCACAGTTGCCATGGCTACAGCACCAGGTAGGCTACACAATGACTGGAAATTAACTTCCAGTCAGTCTTTGGTCAAATTGTTCTGTGACTCGTTCCACTGATTCTTCCTCTTATTATGGGAGGATGCTTATTTCTTTAATACATAAAAACAAATTAATACTTATGTGATAATAGATGAACAGAGGAAAGAAAAAAATCTACAACAGCTGGATTTCTACTGAAAAACCAGTCACTTATTTTTACAGATATTTTTAATTACATGCATCTTTATTTTAATTTGTAATTTAATTTTACAAAAATAAACAATGTTAGGAGCACAGGTAGAATATGTTTCATAGATAACATTTTATTTTATTATACAAATTTCAGGTATTTAATGGTAATTTTTAAGGACATATACAGATGGTAATACAGTGCGTTGGAAAAAAAATCCTTATTTCTTTAACTCACAAAACATACATATCAATAACAGATTATCCTTTCAAAGAAATGTCCCAAGAATGACCTGTTACACAGCAGCTGTACTAAAATTAAACATTCTATGAAAATATATCATTTGACACATAAATACACACTGAATTGCTGCGTATAAACCCAAAGATAATTGTTGCAGCTGGACCAACTTATCACCTTTTTTTTAAACCTTATAATAATTCACACCAAATTACACCATCTGTAAAATGTCCTAAAACATTAACCGTTAAATACTTAAAATTAATGAGCGATTAAATATAAGACGAAGGGATCTGTTAAATAAAGTGCTATGGTTTTATTTATATTTGAATCTGCTATAGAAATAACACAATGAATATGAAGTATATAATCTTTAATATTTCTGTTCCTCTACAAATTAAATTATGATTTATAGGCACCCAACAAAACTGCCTATAAATCACCATCATATAGACACAAGCTTCATTTTGTGAAAAAAATAATCTTACATGTCTTCTTGTCATTAATTAACCAGAGTAGCAGTTTTGCATTTCATTTGTAACCAATGTTCAACAAATCACTGCTAATAATATCCAATGCATTGACAGCAACTTCATTTTCCAACGTATCCACTGGTTATTCAGATTTTCTAGTAGAATCCGTCACTGTAAACATTAAAGTTCCTGCTTGTGAATACAACATATTACTATTGTTATTTATCAGATTACACTTCATATTGCATCACCATCAACCAAAACAGGAACTCAAACATCACATGTATGTGTGATAAACCATGTTGTAAATGTCTCCTTTTTATCTATATTCAAGAAGTCATGAAAAATAAATAAAAGAAACTTAATTCTCAACAAGTATGTAGCAGTTTGGAGGAAGGTGGAGTACTAGGCGGCCTTCGTCTCCTCCTCTTCCTCAGCAGACTGGTAGTGTCTGTATTCTGGTCTCAGTTCCCAGGTGCTTTTGTGAGCTCCCTTGCTGTTGTACGTACCGATTTCCCTCATGATTTCCTTCAGGTAGGTCTGGATCAGACAGAGAATCAAACTTACAGATGGTGACCAACAACTGACCGGACCTGTTGTATTGGACATATGCGACGCTGGAAGAAGTATTCAGATCAGCGGTCTAGTCCTACTCTACATTTATATTGACAGATTTAGTTACTTTCCAGATGCAGATTCGGCACAATGCATTAAATAAAAAAAAAACTTTAAATACAACATATTGTTAAAGATGAAACCAGTGGTTTCAACCTTTTATTCTCAAAACACATATTTTTAATAATTGAAACTAGTTCCACCTCCAGCAGCTACAGAAGTAACATGCTGCTAAACCCTGTTGCTTTCTATTAATAGTCTAATGATGTCATATATAATAATACAGCAGGCAGAGAGAGGAAACTAGTACTTACTGCGGGACTTTAAGTGCATGTTGCTGCTGACACTGATGTACTTTGACTTGAGTAGGATTTTTCATTCAGAATTTGTACTTCTAATAAACTATTTTTTTTATATTACTTAAGTGTAGCGTCTGAGATTCTTCCACCATTCTGCCAGTTCTTTACTCATTTAAAACGCAGTTTTCCCTGAGACTCTGCTTGCATACATTCACAGATCTTTGCTCCATGTTTTTTTTTTTTATCTCCAAGTAAAACTGTGAAGAGGCACAAATTCAACACAGATCTAATTTCTAATACCGGGCAGGAGCCCAGAAGAGAGGCGGTCTGCTGCGTGGGCAGAGCCGACCCTCCAGCAGCCACTGGGTGGCTCTGTTGCGCTGGTGGAGAAGCACCTGACGCACCTGATGAATAACGGGGATGCGGCTCCAAGACTTTTTCATAATGGGCATTTCGGTTACTTAGGTGCGGTTAATTTGAGCGTTAGTCAAGTGCTTCAGGAGAGAAATGATGGGATGGAGTGGATTGCGGCGTTTGACTCCTACTCAGCCGGTGGTTATGCAATCAGATGCAATCAGAGGGAGAAGAGGACCTTGAGGTCTCATCAGCACCTACACATCGCCGTTCTCTGCTAGCTGGAACAAATCCACTGTGCTGTATTGATTCATCGTGTGTGTGTGTACGTACATGTACGTATGTTGGGCCAAATTTCAGCCACATCAGAAAGTGTGAACAGGCATGAACGTCACGCTGTGGGCGATTTGTTCAGATTTAACACAGCAAGGTGGATAGTGGGCAGGTGTATTGTTTTGTTTTTTTGGTCCTTCTAGCTATATTGTTGTGTGTGTGTGTGTGTGTGTGTGTGTGTTTCTCACCACAGGTTGTTTGGTGATGTCCACCAGGTCCTTGATGTTGTAATACTGGTGTTTCTCAAAGGCAGAGAAGAGCATGTCCAACACCACCTGACGCTCAGCACGCACCATCTTCCCCTCAGACTTCTTCTTCTTCACGTACTCCATCTTAGAACCATACTGAATATTACTACAACTTTTACTATTACCACATATTTCATAATCAAAATACACACAAACACACACTTTTTAATTAAATGTAATATATGATACATATTAGTCCTGGGCAATAAAGAAAATATCAAATATATACCATCTCATCAACAAGACAATATAAAAAGAGTTCAATATAATATTAAGAGTTTTACTCAAAATTTGCTTCCCGTTTGCTTCCATTATCATATTTCCATTGACAATGGATCAATTATTGAATTAAACAGTCATTTAACATACAAACACTAAATTAAGTTTAATATAAAGTGGTTACATTCAGCCTTTTTTCCCCTCTTTGTTGTTATTAAAAATGATTTATCACCCACCTCTACATTAGGGTTAAAATTAATTAAAATTAGGTCATTAAGCATAAAAACATTGATATCGATTAATATAAACATTTTTTATCAATAGGCTTACATACATACTATCAAATCATAAAGTATGACCATACACTTTTTATATGCAGTTAGTGCTTCAGGCTGCGGGTTACACCTCCATTACCTCAGTGAAAAACTGATTCTTGTTAATTTCGATAAACTATTTCATAGTTGAGTAGTAAGCGACATGGTGAATCAAAGTGGCTTCACACAAACACAGCCTTGCAGTGACGAGTTCTCACATTGAAATCATGGTTGGCCACAGGCTTGAAGACAGTAGTGATGGCTCGCTCCAGCTGCTGCGACAAACGCTGAGGCTTGGTGGACTCTTTCAGCTGCAGCCTGACACACACACACACACACACGCACGTTTAAACCCAGGCTCTGTCTGTGTTCTCCATGATGGAACTTGATCTCCGCTGACAGATGTGGCTGCTGGCGTGGAGGCGACTGTCATCAACTTGAGGTTAAATGAGACAAATATGTAACGAGCAGCTGCTCTGTTTAAACATGTTCTGCTTTCTATTTATTTTTCTGTTGACTTTCATTCATTGTGACTTGGCAGGTCATTGAACACTTTTTATTTAGACTGATGGCTAAATCATACAAAGAAATTAGGCCTGGGAGAAACAATAGACAAAAGGCATTGAAGGTGCCTGTTGTCATAATTACCATGAACTATTCATAATTATCTGTTAAATATAAGCAGTTAATTAATTATAAATAATTAATTTTAACAAATTAAGCAATAAGTGAAGCTTTCTAATGCAAAACACTTATTTCTTATGTATATTTTGAAGTTGTTATTGAACTCTTTAAAACATAATGTGTAAAAAATACTGTGTATAATCACTTTATCTACATTGAGCATCTGTGGTAAAGTTTCTACACACACACACACACACACACACACACACACACACACACACCCTGCCATCATGAAGAGACATTTGTCAGCTGCTATCAGATTACAAAACCGGAGTGAGAGAAAAGAGAAGACTCCGCTTCTGAAATGAAATAAAACTGAACAGACACAAGTTCAGCGTGTACTCTGCTGGAATATTACCATCTGCTGCATCTGAGGAGAATCACACAACAGTCAGCACAGAAACATAGACACTTTGATAAACAAGATCCATTCCCTTTAAAAGTCCCATGATGAAAAAGTGACTCTCACTTTTCCCCCTCACACACACACACACCACACCATGTTTAAAAAAAACAATTAACAGACAAATGATATGACCCTTATGACCCTTATAAGAATCGAATAGTATTAGGCGCTGGAGGCCAAATGAATAAATGTAAGGAGGAAAGTTATATTGGTAGGGTTGTGTGTGTGTGTGTGTGTGTGTGTATATTAAGATATTCAAGTGTGTGTGTGCATGTTTCGCAAAAATACACATACTCAAATCCTTATGGAGAAATGGCTCATTATAAACACAAAAAACATTATTTTTGAAATAACCTGAGGCCACTGCAGCATAAAATCATGTCATATATTTTAAACTTTCAAACTGAAGCCCTGGCTTCATAATTGTAGTTTACTGTTTTCCAGCTGACTGAGCCATTTTTTCATGTTTGCCCTGAAGAACAAAAATACCTATTACGTATACCTGGGAAACAGCATGTATTATTGTTGAATTTTGCAGGGCATTGTAGCACTAAAAAAGGTGTTGTACAGTTTATTTGTAGATGGAAGTGTGGTATCTGTATGTGTACTAAATTAGTGTGTGTATATGTGTGTAGCTAAAATACATGGAAGAAATTATGGAAGGATATGGCTCAATGTGAACAAAGACATTTTTTCGGTGAAAAACATTTAAACAGGTAAAAGTCTAAAAATGAATGCATATTTGGTAGATATGATTACAATTGAAGGTGGTTAAAGATTTAAGCAGAAGAAAGTGGAATACATCATTCATTTATAATTTTGTAATAGCGGTTTAAAGGACATTTTGTAAAACACCCCTTGTGCATCCCTCTAAAAAATTTTTTGAAGGCCACACAAGGGTTAAATGATGTGTCTTGCTGGTTTAAACGTCTGACACAGAAATGGTCTCACACACTAAAAAGCAAACTGTGTGTGTGTGTGTTTGCCTTGGGTTGTATTGTATCAGTGCATCTGCCAGTGATGCAGTTGCTATAGCAATACCATCCACCAACTCTGGCTGGAAAAACGGATTCCAGTGAAGAGGAGACGATGTCAGGAAGCAATCCAAAAAAAAAAAAGGGCAGAGTGGACTGAAGTGTTTACAGTGGGTCCACAAATAAACCGTGCAAACATCATCATTACGTCCCTACTCCTGGTGAAATTATTTCACCACACTGGAACAGATTTCATCTATAACCATTTTATGCCTCTAATGTGCATGTGTGTGTGTGTTTAAGTCTCAGACTCGTATGAATAATTCATCAGTAGTCAGTGTCTCTTCCTTAGCTGTAGTGACATATTTTATCACTGAAATATGACACATAGCAGATCCTTGTTGCCAGGTGTAAATCTAAATTATCCTCTTTTCAGAGGCTTTACAAGTTGAGGGGTAAACTGGACCAATGATATTTTCAAAATCAACATATGTTGCAAAAACCTTATATGTAGTCATTCTGTTGTTGCTGCCAAGACAAGTTCCTACATATATTTATAATAAATACATTCAGTGTGTTGGTCATTTTTTTTTTGCTCTACCCCATCTTTCGACATTTTGATTATTAAGACGCAACTGAGGCACATATAGAGGCCACTAGAAAAGTTCACTCACTTCTTCAGCTTCATGTAGCTGTCGCTGACGACGGGTCGGCATTCTGCTCTGTGCACCACCATCCCCTCCAGACTCAGCTCATCTACAACAGAGACAGTGACTCAGCAGATCGATCAGGATTCAGACACATACAGGTGGCTTTGTTTAGCCACATTTACCAATGGAATAAATAAATCGAATAAATTAAAACACTGTTATATAGTCAAATTTGGTATAATGAGGTGAAATTTTTCCCATTGCATAGTAAATGTATAAATACTGCTGTACATGATAATCCAATTTAATGAATGATTTATACGATAAACCAAAACCCGCCTGCAGTCCACCACATTTAAATGAACAGGCTATATGATTTATGCTCAGTTCAGAAGGCAGTAACTTTACCAGTGTGACTAAAATAAATATACTAATAACATAATAAACTACGCAATTCATTCATCTTGACATCAAAGTCGCAATTACAACAGAGAAACAGAGTTACAACAGAGTTTTCTGAAAGCTCCTAATCCTTAGTAATCCAGAAGTTCCTGCTAAGACATAGAAAGATAACAGCTTTAGCTTTGCAAATGCCCCATGTTCAAGGTAGGTAAAGATGTGAGGCTGCAATTGTACACACATTATGTATCTAGAAGCCTATTAAAAACAGCACCAATGGAATAAACCTGATATGTCCATTTTGAATAAAGATTGGAGTAAGTGAACATTAATGTTCAAAAGTTTGGGGTTTATTTCCAATTAGTTTAAAGTTATCGTCATTAAAAAAAAAACAGTGCCTTTCTTTCAAAAGTCATGAAATTTCTAAGTGACTACAGAAAGTAGGTTTAGCAGGACTCTTGGTGGCGAGAACCCAGCAGCACTAACGAAGCTCAGCAGAGATGGGAGGAGGCGCCAGAAGGACGGTCGCGGCTCTGCGGCCGTTTAGCAAACTGTCACGATGGGCTACTGCGGAGGAACCAGAGCGTCACTCCGCAGGAAGTCACACTCATAGTGGAGGATCTCTCATAGTAACTGGGGAGCTATAAATAACCAGATAGACCGTGGGATTAAGTTTTACCCGCACAGGCGTCATGTCATAATGTGCAAAGTTTCTGAGCAAATGGAAACATCCTCTAAATCCCACGTTTATGCTAGATGCCCTTCTGAACATTAGGCCTGCACCGCACTTCTAGCTGTTTTAACTTTTTGGTGGATAAGCTATGTTACAACTCATCACACCAAAAATAAAGTGACCAGTCATCCTCAACCTGGATGACCTGTCTCTGGTTAAGAAACTGAGACCGGCCTCTGCATTAGATTAGTTATGTATGTGGTGGATGGTCCAGACTTGGCTGTGTGTGGGTGAAGTGAGGTAAGGAGGATTGTGACATGCAATGTGTCTGTTTATCTGAACCGAAACTCTAACTTTATAAAGTCAGGAGAAGGTGAGTTAAGGTGAGAGACAAGAGGAGACAGAAGGAGAAACAGATATATGAGGCCATTTTCTATACTGGAACTGTGAATGTAGCTCTCCGATAAGTGACTTTTAGGAATTTTATCTACCCTTTATAAATGTGGTCTAGTTTTGGTTTTAATACAGTAGCATTTTGCTGAAGCTGTGGGTAAATTGGTTGTTTTATTTCATGAAAAAAAATCATATTTGCAGTAGAAAGTACCACTTTGGAAATATTTGGTTTGTTACATAGTGTAGTCATACATGGTCTGAAACCTTTAGGAATGTATTACATTTCAAACTTTCAAGCTGAGGCAATTACATAGAACAGATAAAAAGAAAAGAGCACAATGACTATATTCTATAATTATATTATCAAATCTGAAACATACGAGGTCACCCATTTGTTTTAGTGACATTTTTGGATTTTGGGCACTTTGGTTGTTGCCCTTTTGTTGTAGACAGAAGTGACTGTATAATGAGAGGTTGGAGAATGAGGCCAAATGAATATCATACTGTTTGGCATACTTGAAACTAGTAATTGAACAGGGTGATTTTTTAATAAACACACAAATATATATATATATATATATATATATATATATATATATATATATATATATATATTTATTATTTATATTGTGTATCATGTACACTATATTTGTTTGGAATTAATAAAGGGTAAAGAAACTCTCTTTAGATACACCTTTTCTATAATAAACATTTGTCACATTACCTGAAAAAAATAACTTTTTTTGCCCACAGTGCTGGAAATGACAAGATTTCCTCTGACCAGAAGTCTGGTCACCTTAACCAAAAAGGATTTTTCGGTTAAGGTGACCAGATTTTTTTTTAAAATTGATTCATAAATGTTACACATAGTGGATACATACCAATGTTTATGGGAAAATAATATTACATTAAACATTTTATTTCCAAATATTAAACTCAGAAATCCAGATGATGACTGATCAGGTTGATTTAAACATCATATATCTTCTGATTATCTGTTCTCAGTCTACGGATGTTATAGTTGCTCTTGTACGATGGTCTAATGGATGTGAAAAGCTGCTGACAGAGAACACATGTCCACAAAGAGCTGTAGAGGTCAACAAATAGGTGATGAGTCTTTGTTAACGAGCAGACTGACAGGTCCAGATGACCTGTCGACCTTTTGTAATCTCCAGAAACAGTCGGTGATCCGTTAGATGTAAAAATCCTGTAAAATCTGAATTAGTAAATCCTTCAGGTACTCATGACAATTCCTTTCATGCTTCCCCTCATGGCATCTTTTCCTTTTCCCTCGGAACACATTGTAGCAAGGAAGAAAAAAATAAAACCAAAACACATCGCGCCTTCCCTCTCAAGTGTCATCTGAAGAGATGTCAGTTGCAGATGATGGCAGCACAGCGGGATCTGCAGTCAGTCGGCTGTGACTGCTGCTGCTGCTGCTCTGTGCTACTCGCTCCATTTATATTTTCACCCAAAACATAGATGTACTGTCTAAATAATACCAACAATAAGGGTGGTTGTCACCAATGCTCCGGTTTTATTGTCGTCCTCCCATGTGACAAAACAGAATGTAATAAACTATTTGTCGCATAACAAAACTCTTTTCACACTCTACAGAATGGGGTATGTGGGACTGACTCAAAATGACCATGACTCATTTTCACGGTAATGAAAGAACAAGTCACCCAGTGCAACAGTGTGGCTCATTTTGTTTTGTGTGTTTTTAGTTTTATTTTGTAGCTTTGGATACCAGATGACATTGGATTCGTGGCCAGAAAAAAAGAAAATAAAGTACTTCGTTATGCAGGTACAACAGCTGTGGAATCACAGCATCCAACACACTTCATATCACGTGTCTCTTAACATTCCATCAAGTGACCGTAAGAGTCCGATTTTCATCATGAGGCAATGAACACTTGCGTGTCAGCACGTCACGGAGCTAATGTTCATCTTTCCCTTTTCCACAAATGGATGCAATTATGTGCAATTATCAGCTGGTGAGTGCCAATCGCAAGCCGGCAACAACGTCGAAAAAACACACACCCACTCACACACGCACACGAGACCACTGGATATTCTACCCCAACATCCCTTGTTGTGCTTTCGCTGCGGTCAAACAAGGTCAAGGACATGAAGAGATGAGGACTATTCACATTTCTGCTTCCTCTCGTAGGATCCGGAGGGGTGTCAGAGAAAAAATGTCTGTCCAAAAATGGATAGACACAAATAATGTAGATGGATAAAAGGAAGACCACACTGTAAAATCATTACATTAGAAATAAGCGTAACTGGCAACAATTACCTAGAAAGTTACTGTCATTATTTTTACAGTAGAAGTATTTCTGTTTACACTATTGTGTCTACATTGTAAAATAAAAAAATAAATAATTATATGCTATGATTTCACTTGTATTTACAGTATTGGGTGATTATCTGGATTATAATACAGTAATTCTTCACTACTGAGATTTATATATAGCAATCTACTGTACAGTACCATGTAAAGCAAAGTTTTACAGTGCAGCTTAAGCAATGGACTGACCACAGCAAGAGTAGCTCAAGGCTTCTGTGTGTAAGCGGTTTAATAGAGGACTCCCACGCACTGGCTTCACTATAAAACTCTTTAAGTGTTAGATCAATGGTTCGGTCCACACCTTCCACAGACATTCAATATCCAAATTCTCCTACACACCTTTCATTCAGAGCTGCTGCTGGTTTATTACTCCTCATCCGATCCAGAGTAGAGGCTGAGATAAATTGCTTTGATGCAGCCACGTGGTGGATTGCAATGCAGTTTTTCCGCCCGCGTCTGCTTCCATATATACTAAAAACATCTATGTTGGACCTCATAAGGTATTTAATGGAACACGTCTTAAAATTGGCTGCTGAGTCAATAATGAAAATAACTTGATCTTGTAGGATTTCACTCTTGTAAAGGCTTTTCGATATTTAAACAAGCTGGCCTATAATATCAGTTCAGCAAAAAGACATACTTTTTAGGCTGTTCCACACAAAGGAAATTGAAAAAGGCTTCGTACTCCGTGAGTTTAATGTTTTTGTTTTCCCCCATGCACAACTAGAAAGTTAGGCTCAAAGGTTTTGAGTGACATCGAGTAATTATGCTAGGGTCCCAGTGCTAGATGTGTGGTTTAATGACTGTACACTTCACTCTTGGTGCTGTAACCACTCTTCTCCCACACTGGTGTGTAACACACACACACACCCACCCACACACCCACACACACACACACCCATCATTACAGAGGCCTGAATTTAACACAAATATTATAAAGAACGATCAGCTGATAAGTGCAGACTTAGTTTTGAGAACAAGTGCTACCCACAACATTAAACATTCATGATTGTTCATTTATTCATGATTGTCTCTGATTTTCTTGCCCTCTCTCTTTTGTGCTTCAACTGGAAATATATATGCACATTATTTTCGATTCAAGGGTCTAAGGACAGGGGATGATGGATGAACAGGCTGTAAAGCTCCCTAAGGTGAATCAGTGATTTATAATTCTGGGATATACAAATAAATTTGACTTGACTTCTTTGAATTTGGCTTAATAGATCAGATTTTCCAGGTGCTCAAAGATGCCTTACAAAGACATCATTGAGATAAAGGCAGAACAAAACAACTAGAAAAGGAGGTCCATTTACCAAAGTTACCAAGTTACCAAACAACAAAAACTTCAAAAGTAAGCCAGAAACCAGGATTTCTCCCGGATCATTACCAAAATGTAATTATCTGTTCATGGTACCATTTCAAACATTTCCTAAAAAGTTGATGAAAATCCAGCCAAAGCCTTTTGAGATATCTTGCTGAAAGAAAAAAAAACTGGTGAAAACATAACTTCCTTGGCGGAGGTAGCCAGGTCAGGTTATTTAAGGTCAATAATAATAATGCATAGCGTACATCTGTTAGAATGCACACCTTTTGTTCTACCAAGATGTGATGTAACTGTAAGTGAAATAATCGTTAACTAGAAAAGCACAGCTATGCAGGTGCCAGATAACACCACCAGGTGGCCCTGAACAAGTGCCTGTTTGGAGGTCCGCTTACCGCAATATTACTAAAAAACAGAAAATTCAAAGAAACCAGGATTTTTTCTGGATCATTACCAAAATTTAATTATCTGTTCAAGCTACCATTCCCAAAATCTGCTGAAAGTTGGGCGTAAATTCGACCCAAACTTTTTGAGTTATCTTGCTAAAAAACACGCAGGCAAAAACATAACTTCCTTGGCAGAGGTAATAAAAAAGGTTGAAACCAAGAGTGAAAATGTGGTTTTGAGGGCTGTTTTAAAGGCCTGGCACTTTGTCCTGATGGGTTGGAATAGGTGAGGGAGTTTGGGCCGATGACATATTAAGATTTGTTGCAGTTGAGTTGGAGATAATTATTTTGCAGCCAGGTTTTACAGGCAAAGGGGGCAATCCAATAATTGTTGTTGACAAAAGTCAAAGTCACAGTGCTCAGGACATAAAAGTCTATATGATTCATCCACTATGAATGATGAATGTCTGCAAATATATGCTTCAATTAAAAGTAGAGAAAAGTGAAAGTGGCCCAAAAACAGGGCTCAATGTGTCTAGGATTCATCCTCTGATACCAGCAAACTGGAAACAGGAAAATCGGTTTGCAGTATTATCTCAAGGCATTTAATCAGTCACAATGTCACAAAAGTCACCACTAGACATTTGTTTACACATACGCAGAATGTCTATCTAGTGCAGCAAAGAGTTGTTGAGATATTTCAGTCTGGACTAGAGTGGTGGACCCTAGAGCCTTGCCACAAATACAGAACCATCTCCAAAAGATTCATGCATCTATGTGGCAACAAGATAAAATTGTCCATCAAAACAAAATGAGATAAAGATGCTCAAGGGAAATTGACACTCAGGCTGCATGAAGATTACGAATAATTTGTTCAAGCCAAATATCTGTTATGGCCAGAAACATCTTCTTACAGAGCAACATTGGCAATAATTAAAACAGGAAACTGCAAGATCTGCACCTTTATTAAATTACAAATTGATGTTATTTGGGCAGATACCAGTTTATCTGGATTAACACAAAAAGACCTGCAATATTTGTTATTTCCTATACCTGCTTATTCCTCATTAGGGTCACGGGGATCTGCTGCCAATCGTGGGGCACACACACCATTCACTCACACACTCACACCTACTAGACTCCAATAACATGCATGTTTTTGGGCTGCAGGAGGAAGCCGGAGAACCCGGAGAGAAACCACACAAACATGGGGAGAACATGCAAACTCCACACAGAGAGGTCCCATAGCAAGGAGCTGCAATATTTGCATTTACGTTATGAAAACACATTCAGAAGCTTTAGATCTCGATGTTTTAAGAGTACATTAGTGAGAGAGGGCAGTGAAGACGACGGCGGAAGAGAAGAGAGATGCGCGGGAGAGGAGGTCAGTCGTCCACCCCCTCATCTCTTACCTCCATCTGCTCTGAGGCCCTTTCCTCAAAGCTCCGACCTTCAACACAACAAACAGCTCACCGCCCACCAAGCCTCCATCCACCATCACTGTCTATATAACAGTGCTCACAGCATAAACCACATAGACTAATAATATTAGACTAATAAATACAAATATTGATTTTAGGCTCCTTCACTCAGCCTTAATGCGGCTTTTTAGTGTTGTCAAACCAAAGCTGCCGAAGAGGTCTTCCTCTTCCTTTGTTTTAGTGTTAATTAACTTAAAGCGTCATTCAGTCTACAAAAACATTTTCTCCCCAAAGAGTAGGTATGACCATACAACATTTTTTGTTTTGTTATTTTAAATGGAGACTCCAGTGTGGAGTTGGGGAGAAGACTCAGCAGACAGCTAGCAGCTAGTCATATGTCACTCAAAGGGGCCACTTCTTTCAAATTTACAGAACTTTAAGCCTTAATCATTTGGAATCTTGGGCTATTTTATACGTTTTTGCATACTGTTGATTTCACCTTTATATACAGCACATAACAAAATGTTGACCATGCCCATGTTTAATATATTTTTTTCCAGCATACCTCCTATATGACCTGACAATAATTGACATATTGAATAGTTATGCATTTTTTGTTTGTTTTTATAACTCAGGTTGTAACATGAACACATAAAGAACCATCTCTTTCCTTTAAAGAATTTATTTCTTTTAAAAGTAATAAATTCTGATTCATTTCACTTTTCTCTGAATAAAACTCTTTCAAAACTGTCCTTGTCTACATTCTCCAACTCTAAATGCAACATCAACACACTCTTTCCAGGACAACTGGTTCAACATCACACACACAAAAAAAATATCTAGAATATCTGTTGCCCTGCTGCGACATCCAGAAACAGACGTGAATTAATCATGCCGGCATGATGAGCAACTCCAAAGGGTTAATAAAACGTAAACAGGTGACTTATTCATCCCTATACAGTTGTCATGTACAAGGAAATAATCTAGAACAAATTTGTATCAAGCCATAACCATGTTATTTCTACTGTAAATGTGGGCATTTCAACACAGGGGGTTGGTGGATGAAACCATAATAATCTCACTGTTGCCTGGAGGTTTTTTCCTGCTGTAGTCAGGAAGAAAGTACTGGATACATCAGGTCAGTAATGAGAGGCTCAGGAAGAGCTTCGACCCTTAGGCCATTATTGGGAATAGAATGAATGAATCAAGATAAAAATATTATTTGTATCTAAAACTAGAATCTCTCTTCTTTCTCAAAGAACCGGTTATTCCGTGTTGAAAGATCAGCGAATTGGAAAATGCTGGTGGGGAAAGAGCTGACTAAATCAATTCTTGCAGTCAAATTTATGACCAGACCACTACTGAGTGTAATTGGTTCATTTCCTCCAAAAGCACCCGAAAAGCACATGCAAACACACTCATGCACACACACATTATTCCTGTTGGAAACAAGGAAGCAAATGGGGGGGGTGTTAGGTTTTCACTGATTGGATCTCCAAATATAATTTTCCATTAGAGCTCATCTTTAGAAAGCCCAGCGGCTGCTCAGGAAACGTAGTGATTCCATTCATTAAATCTGAAGTGAGTTCATTGCTGAAACTGTATTCTGCTCACCATGTGATTTAAGCATGTATTAGCATCTTCTCCATTCGTGGTCTGGGTGAATACTCTTTTCTGATTGGCTGGTAGGTGTGTATCGACTGTTCAACAGCTGTCCAATAGACTTGTCGCCAGCTGCTGCAGCACTAACGAGCGGATTCGGAAGGAAAACACACTAATGATGTTTTTAACATTTCTTTCAATCTATGTGAAAAAAATATATTTTTAAGAATGGGGACACAGCAGAGGGAAAATAAATGAAGAAAACAAACAAAAAAACAGTACAACAACAAATGAGCATCTGTCTGTGTCTCTTAATTAACAATCGATTTAGTAATCGTCTATGAAGTCGCACTAAAACCAATCTTTATTTATAGATTTTCGAAAGAGTTTTGGTGATGGAGCCAAATCCTTCACTCTCCACGAGTTGCTGACTAGAATAAAAAGTTCTGTCCTATTCGCTGGAGCATTGAGGAATGTTGGCATTGCATGAGCATTTTATAGGATGGTAACGATTGTAAAAACTGAGTTTTTGAGCTTGTAAAAATCTTAAAACTATTTTTTATATGTAAATATATTCAATAAAAAAACACAAAAGTAAATAAAATAAAAAAAAATTACAAGAGAAAATACTGGATATCCAGTGGATGTATGGATCTAATGCAATGAAAAAAACAAATTGTAGTTTTGTTGACATATTTGCAGGTTAATCATCGTGTAGGTGTGCATTTCCTATACACCCCAGTGATAGACTTAAAAAAAAAAAAAAAAAAAGAATATATATATATATATATATATATATATATATATATATATAATATATATATAATATATATATATAAAATATATATAATATATATGTAAATAATTTAAAAAAGAGAGAAATGTAAATAGAAAAAAGGGAAATTATAGAATACATTTTTTAAAATGAGAGATAATTATATAATATAAGCAGGTTAATCAATGTATGTGTGTGTTAAAGGTTTTTCATGCCTGTCTTGGAGGTGATGAACCTCCCCTCTGTGAAGTGCACACCTACTCCTTGATTAATACTTATGCATGCAAAAGGTTTAAACTTCAAAGTGCTACTAATGAATTCATGGAACAATTGAATAATAGCAGATAGGACTTCTTTTTCTTTCTCAGCCTCATTTATTAGATGCTTACAAGTTATTCAAAAATGCCGCATCACAGGTTTCAAAAGAGGTGGAGGAGAGAATATTTCCAGGTTTGATGTGGTGCTCTACATCAACTGGTATTTTATTCGTAGAAGAAAGGGAAGCACTGGAGTACAGTGGGTTGGTAGAGTGGATGATGAGTCTGAGCCACTTGTTTGCCTCTACGTTTCTCATCATTACGCTATGCAGTCATCTGAAATTGAACGGCTTCTCACAAATCCACACAGAGTTAGGAGAATAGTTTGGTGCTTTACTCGACTCCCAAGAAGACATGAATAATAGTCATTTTCACACAGTGAGATTGAACCTGATGAAGTAAAAATCCTTCTGTAGAAAACAATTGAATCAGAAACTATTTCATTAGACAGGTATGTGAGCATACAAAGAAGGAGTTTTGGTGTTTTCTCCCACCAATAAGAGCAAAACTAAGGTAATAAATAATTAAATGAACGAAATTACTCTAAAATAAAATTTTATAACTGTTTACAAGGTTTATAAATGTCATTGTACCTCCTTACTGCTCATGTTTTGCACCAAATTAAACTCACTTTTTAAAAATCAGTAATTAGAACATGTGGCACATATGAACACAGGTGATGCAATTAAAAATAGAGATCTTGAATCTGATCAAATCTATCGGATTAACATTAGCACCAGCAGACAAACAGTCTCTATAGAGTAGAGGGGCTTTCATAATGAATAAAGAGATTGACAGCTCTGAGCTCATACTAGACCCTATTTTAAGTGGTTGCCATGCCAGCTTCACAGCAGTCAATGACTCCATGTTTCACCACAAGCTCTTAGAGCAGCGACATGAATAATTCATCGGCCTTAACAGGGAAGTGAAGTCTTTTTGCTAAGAGTTTTTTGGGAAATGTAATTCAACCACACTCGCCGACAGTGTGATGAAGAGACAACAGCTGAAGTAAACAGCTTTGAGGAGAACGATTGTCCTCCATGAGCCAGTTCTAATCAACAGAAGGCGGAAAGCAGGTCAAACCTCCCACAATCCTCTCTGTCGCATCTTGGCTTCATTTGCAATTCCAATTGAGTGTTGTTGACGACGATGATCACGATGATGGTGATGATGGTGATGATAGCACTTATCACTTTCGATCAGAAAATCAGCGCAGAGACAGAGGGAGCTGTCAATCCACGATCTACTAGGAAATAAACATATGGATGCACAAATCTTTCAATCCGCTAGAAGTGGTCTCAAGTGTAAGATAAAAGTCAAAATCATTCACTTTAAACCTGCCTGGAAACTTTTAATTTCAACGTATCTATTTAAAACAGGTACAGTGAATATTAATGAATATTTTACATGTAAATATGCACGATTGTAGGCTAATTTCCATCAGCAGAAAAAAACTTCACTACATAATGAGGAAGACACAAACACTAATACCAAACTCCACACCAAGCACAGCTGATTACAAATGAGAGATACTAAAAATGAGTTGTAGACAAAGTGCTAGTGCTAAGGTGGCAGGTGTTAAAGTGCTTAAGTGTTAGGCTGCATTCACACATGATCAGACGTTCTCTCCCATTCACACTCCACCAGTCCACTGGTGCTGAGAAAGTTAAACAAACCAGTTGGTGGGGAAAAAAAATGCGAAGGAATGAAGGAAAGGTAGAATGCACGTTGAACGCCTAACTGAACTGAACGTTTGCTGCAGTGTCCAATCACGTAAACCTGATCAGAGCGGTACAACCCTGACATTAGGGAGTAAAAAGCGTGTAAATGTGTTATATGGAAAGTTATTAGGTTTTGCCATTTGCTTCCTGACTCGTTTTAAAAGGGGTGAGAGAAAAATGTGCAAGATAGCCAGCAAATGAGAGAAATGAATCTTCTTTTCCGGTTGTTATCACAGCCTTTAGCACTAATAAACATGCCCACACCTCCCTACACCGCCCCACCCCCACCGGACACCACCTGCTGTCTGCACCGCACTGCCTGATCCTGTGTGAATACAGCCTTTAAATGATGAAATGATGGTGCATTGCAGGCTATGGTGCTGGTCTGTGTGCATATGCACATACTGATTACTTAAGAATAAAAGCTGTGAATCTCATTTGACTTGAACATGCACCATGAAGTCACAGTGAAACAGGTGTTGCAGTGTCTTTAGCTCCTGTACTGTAGCAGATATTTTTCCAGTGAAACAATTAATCATTTAATCAAATCCAGACATGCTGCGATGAGAAAATAGCAGGATATGAAGCTGGGGAGAAAAACGGAGCTGTCAATGACTGCTCTCTCACACACACGCACACACGTACACGCACACACACACGCACACACACACGCACACACGACAACAGAAATCAATAAACTAGACCTCTGTCACATTCTTTTGGGAATGAAAACACCTTTGCAAAATGATTTAAAAAAGAACACCTTCATATTAATCTGCTAGCCACTGCAGCCCAGAAGTGGTCCACTGCAGTTTTATACGATTAATATTGTCACACGCCCACTATTCCAAGCAGCTAATTGGGAAGGTGCGCTGCCTGACGTGGGATGCGATGGTCTCGTTGCTTGGCAACGGTGGGTTTGAAAGTGACGTCAGAGCAGAAGTTGGCGGCCTGCTGGGAAAAAGACAATTACCCTCATGGTGGTGTTGGATGCTCTACTCGACATCGGAAGAAATAAAAAGTAGTGACTTGTCAGAAAAGACTCCTAAATCTCCAAACAACTCATGTTTAGGTTTGGTCTGCGTTGAAGAAAAATAAATGAAGTAGCCGCTAGCGGATAACTGAGGAACCCGGAAGGTAAGTCATTTATCAAATACAGCGAGCAACAATATATAAATGAATGTCATCACTTTTAATTGGATGTATTTTTGTATACACTGAGTTCTACATGAAATGGAAATGTTTCACAGGAAGAAAAAACCCTCAAAAAAGATTGTTTGGTATAAATCGAGAAATAACTAAATATTTAACAGATTAAAGCTGTGAACATGTATTTGTAGTCGCTATGGACACATCTAAGGCTAGAGCTTAGATTTTTTAAAAAAGTTTAAATATTGTAACACTTCTCTTGGTTTTATTTGAAATTACAAGATATATTTGTATTTTTTAAGAAATAAAAATCATCTCAATATATTTTATATTACCCCTTTCAACCTTCTCTCTGGAGCTGTGGAATAAAATTGGTCATTTTGTACAGTATCTGTCTCATTACTATTAATAAGCCTCTTTTCTGATTGGCTGATTTAATTAGCTGTGAAAGGCTGGGTGGGTGGTGACTCTATAGTTGTGACTGAACGTCCAGAAGGCTAGTTTTTAGGCACAGGTGTCTGTATACAGACTGTGTACATTTCTCTATGATATTGGACCTCTAAAAGTTAATTTACACCTTTATTTCCACACCTACTTTACATATGATCTGACTGCTGAAAGGGGGCTTCAAGTGCGAGTCAGAGCATCACCAACATTACATTTCTCCTTGTTATGTGGATCAGAACACAACGCATCCAGCCCTTTACTGCTGTGTGTAGATAAATGACGACATCAGACATACAATAAGAAATTGACTCGTTACTGAAGTGTGAATGAACTAGAATGCTTCACTGGTAGAGAAGTGGCAGCGGTGCCGTCCTGGTATATGCTGGTGTCCAGACCTTTGTTGTTTAAAAGACCTTCTCCATATGAAAAGTGTCATGACTTGGTTTAGCACTATATGAATACACTGACTTGACTTCCACAGTTCTCTTTTAGATGTTTATTAATTTTAGCTATAATATACAACCTCATTTCCTGTGGTCATTAATACTCGTCTTTGTTGAATATTACTTCTTCATTAAGGTGTGACAAACTAATTTCCCCACTGGCATTATACATTTCTCATGTGATCTAATCAAATTTATCATCCCAGGACCTTGCTATGCTCATTTGTGGTGTTTAGTACAGCCAACATCATTCTCCGGCCAAAATTGTTGCATAAATATTATTTCGCCACTGAGTATTTTGTATATAAACATCACTGCAAGGCATCTCTGTTCTCACCATTCAGCTGGTTTATCATTGTCAGACTCTTGACATTTTATGGGTTTTTTTTTTCTATTGGACCACAGGGATAATTTTATGTACAGATACATCTCCTATAATTAGAATATCTTGAAAAAATTGGGGTTTTCATTATCTTTAAGCAATAAAAAAGGTTTGAAATAGTATATTCTGTATAAAATGAATTCATGAGTTTCACTTTCTAAAATGATTGACCAAAACATTGAACTTTTTCATATTTCTGACATTATTTGAGATGCATTTTTTCCAGTTACAATTCTAGAAAAATACATGGAATCAAATAATCTAAAATAATCATAATTAGACTAAGACTTAAAAACTAAGAATGTTTCATCAAATCTATGACATTGTCCATATATATAAACATTTCCACTCATACATAGACAATAATTATTTATTAGTGTTAGATTGAATTTCCATCCTGCAGCACAGCTAGATAATCAAGAGATTTGTGACATAGGAGAACAATGATAGAATACATAAGGATCTTTTTTAAATTGATTATCAAATGGAGAACAAAATCAATAACTCATTGTGTGGCAGCTTAGAAAACCAGACCATGTAGTCACTACGGATTTTGGATGGTTTACGGATTCTGCCAACGAACATGTACTACACATAAGACAAAACTACTCCGCATAATAATACTATAAGCCATTTAGTCTAAAGCGTTAGCATGGAGCACCAAATCCAATCATCCAGGGTACATAAAGACTTTTATGTTTTCATCAGATGCTGCAAACAGATATTTGAATATACATTACATTTATAATGTCCTGTGTGCTTATTCATGTGTGACGAACTGCGGTTGAACTGGCAGATACGCACAATAACGTGAAACCCACTCAGCGGTGGTATGAGGCATTTGCTTCAAATAACCAGTTTTTTGTTTTTCCTTTAGAGAGGGCAAACAGCCCGGAGCATTAGCCGAGTCAAAAAAAGACAATCCTTCATGACCAGATCACTATTGACTGTAATTAGTTCATTTCCTCCGCAGGCACCCACCCACACCCACAGAACTGCTTGTTACCTTGTGAGCAGGAAAATAGGCTATTTACATGAATGCATTCCCTGTTGCTTTCATTTACATAAGTAAAGGCAGCCCGTTTCTCCCTGTCATAACCAGAGGAGACGGAAAAAGCAACAGTTTCACACCACAAAGATTATGGAGCCCCCCCCCCCATCCATCTGGTGACAGGAGTGTGTATGTGAGAGAAAGATACTAATTGCTAGAGCTCAGCACCTCTATCAAAGATAAGGAAAAGAGAGCAAGATATAAAAATGAGGCTCCTGGAGTTCATACTCCACTGTTTTCTCTCATATTCCCTCTCTCTCTCCTCCCTGCATGTGACACAGTCTGCCCACCCACTCCTAAACACAGAGAGACAGAGAGAGAGAGAGAGAGAGAGAGAGAGAGAGAGAGAGAGAGAGAGAGAGAGAGAGGAGAGAGAGAGAGAGAGAGAGAGAGAGAGAGAGAGAGAGAGAGAGAGAGAGAGAGAGAGAGAGAGAGAGAGAGAGAGAGAGAGAGAGAGAGAGAGGGTGGGAGGGAAAAAGACAGAGTGAGAAAGCAAGGGGAGGGACAGGGAGCAGACCAGAGACTCTGTTTTCAGCTCCCAGTTCACTGTAGCTCCCCTGCCAGGCAGCACTCACCCAGCCACCATCGCTCACACTCAAACACATTCGTTCTCACTATACGACAGCTAACACCTTGTCATTTGCCCGGCAGCAGTATCACATATTCACACAGATTAGATCCAAAAGAGAAGAACAAAAACACACTTGGTTTTTGCTCTACACATACACACACGTGCGCCAGCTCGGAGGAGGCTGGGTCGGAGCTGGAGAGGGTGACCGCAGAATGGAATGGAACCTCAGAAGGATGGAAAGTGAACTGAGGCACATCAACCCGGACCTGCTGCAGCCCAGCAAGAGCTTCAAGAAGCCGTCCTCGGGCACCATCACCCTCAACGTCGGCGGGTTCCTGTACACAGCCCACCGGACCACTTTGGCCAAGCAGCAGGGTTCGTTTCTGGAAGAGTTGGCCAACGGTAAGAAGCCGGTCCAGCACATCGACTCCATGGGCAACCCGTTCATCGACAGAGACGGCCCCGTTTTCCGCCACGTGCTGAACTTCCTCCGCACCGGGGAGCTCCAGCTCCCCGATGACTTCCGGGAGGCGGGGCTCCTCCGGCGGGGAGGCCGATTTTTATCATCTGACCGAACTGGTGGAAGCCGTGGCCGAATGGGAAAACCAGAGGGCGGCGCAGCGGGAAGCCGCGTTTTTAGAGGTGACGGACAGCCACGAGAGGTCGCAGGGCCTCAAGGTGTACTGCAGCAACACTGTCTTCATCGAGAAGGTGAAAGCACGGCTGGTGCAGATCTCCAAGAGCCGCCTGGATGGCTTCCCGGAAGAATTCGTGGTCTCATCCAACGTGATCCAGTTCCGGCACTTCATCAAGTCGGAGCCCGGCTCGCGGCTCGTCCTGAAGGAGGACAGCACGTTCCTGTGCACGCTGGACTCTCTGAAGCTAGAGACAGTGATGCTCGCGCTCAAGTCGGGCTTCAAGCTGGTCACCAGCCTCGACAGCAGCAAAGGCTCCGTGGTGGCAGCTGAGGCTCTGCATTTTGTCAAGTAGGATTGCAGGGAAAATGGAGGAGAGAGAGGAGGAGAGGGGTAGGCAGGCGAGAGGGGGAGAGAGCAGTGCCTAAATACATGTCCATCCTGCTAAAGTAAGGTATTGTTGAAGGTCTTGTAACATGTGCTAGGCTGTAATGGTTCATGGGTGGGAGAAGGAGATGAGGTGGATTGAGCCGTTTTATAAGTCAGCATATTTTTATTTTATTGTTCATACACAATAATGGCACAAAAACACACGATTTGTTAAGTTGGGAGTAGTTTTGGGTGACACAACCATTATCTGCAGAATGGCATGTTGGGCTTTGCACTGCTTTGTAATCTAATCTTTACAGAATTCAAAATGATCGGGCAATTTAGCCTGTCTCTGTGGTTGGATTTGATTCGACATGACAAAGTGAGATTCAACAGCTTTATCGGTGGATTTATTTCTGCACAGAAGTGCTTCTGCTGCTTTGTGCACTGTTGTGCCACTGGGCTTTTACTGCCGTCTGTGCGTGTGGCTGTATGTGTGTATGTGTGTAGCTATACACTGTGTGCTGTGTTTAGTTTGTTAAATACGCTTGCCTTTAAGTTTATTAGCTTCTCTGGAGCCTGAAGGGAAAACCACCGCTCATTAAGGTTGTTTGGATCGATTGATAAACTGAAGTCCGAATTAGACAGAAACACAATACAGTCTCTCTTGATCATGCCATTGAGTTGATTTTAAGTCCAAACAACCGTGACTATTGTAAGGGCTTTGAATTTAGCATGATGCATGTGTGCACTAAAGAAACAGTGTGTTTGTTAGTGCCGTGAGCCTCTGTGAATTCAGTACAACAACAATGCCTACAGTATTACTTTCCAGTGTGAATATTTTACAAATAAAAGTGACACTGAAACCCTTGATGGAAATTGTTTTGTATAACTGCAAAAAAGCCTGCAAAAAGTTGAATACCTGGTATAACTGTTAAATATTGCTTGTGATAATGCTGAGAGTTCTGTTACTATTGCATTAATGTAAAGCTGCAATAATTCATTATCCATTTTGATAATCGTTTAACTGTTTCAAATCATTTTTTGTGCAAAAATGTAAGACCTGTACAGATCCAGCTTTTCAAATGCAATGATTTATTGTCTTGCCTTGTCATATGACAGCAAATTTTATATATTAACTTTTTAAGCTGCAAAGGAAGCAAAGTAAAGACATTAGCATGACCTCTGAGAAATTGTAAATTACATTCTTTCACGTTCACATTCCACAAACTAATCCATTAATAATTTATTATGAGAACAATACTCAGTGATTCAGCCATACATTAAATACATATAACATTAAGGCAAGGCAAGTTTGGCAAGGCAAGTTTATTTGTATAGCACATTTCAACAACAAGGTAATTCAAAGTGCTTTACATAAAACATTAAAAGCATCAAGATACAATTTAAGACAGTTGATTAAAACAATTTAAAACAGTTGATTAAAATAAAAAAAATAGATATAATATAAAATGAAAATAAGAAATAAAAATTAAGAATTAAAATGTATAACTTTGAAATTAAAACAAAGAACAAGTTACAGTACAGTGTAGAGTAATTAAGAATGATATTAGCAGTAGGCAGCATTGAACAGAAAAGTCTTCAGTCTTAAGTCCCATCAACACATGTGAGGGTTTTTGCACCGGGTAGAATTAATCTCCAGTTCTGCATCACAGATCAAATGTTTTCAAATTCAATTCAGACCAACTAGAATTTACAGTCTGTACACCATGCGACTGTTAAGCACTTAGCCAGGCAGGAGCATTAAGTTTCCAGAACCTTCTGATACAATTAAGTGGGAGAGGCACGGTGAACTGACTCTCACTGTCGAGCTTTAGTGACCCTGAACATATTTCTCCCATATTAGCTTCCCTGCACTGGCTCCCTGTAAAATCCAGAATGCTTGCTCATGGGGAAATGTAGCCTCTGAATAGAATATTGCAAAGAATAAGGTGTTCTTCCTGCAGTAACCTGCTCTTTATGCAGAATGCCCTGAGATAACCTAAGATCTGCTGCTATATAAAAAATTGACTATTTTTCAAATATAATTACAGGGACAGAAATTAAACCATGTACAGTTCAACTTTGTCATTACTCATTAGTTGTCAGAGCAGTGGAGGCTGCAATGTGGTTTCTGTGCCTTAATAAAGGAGACAGTTCGAATTAGTGCTGCACGATTAATCCAAGTGCCTGTGCAATTATTTAGCTGCAAAAAGAGACCAACATGGACATGGACCAGGAGCTTTATGAGAAGGCTGGAAGCAGAATTGGTGGCGAAAAAGAACACAATGGTGTTGAACAGGAAAACGTTCTGTGAAATACTTATAATGGTAAAAGTCACCAAGTCCCACAACAACACAACAAATCTGCATCAACACTTCAGACAGCACAGAGAAAAGTATTATGAATACATGCAAGTGAAAGGCCAGGCAAGTAAAAGCATTTATCAAATACATGGCAACTGCAAATCACAATATTGTCCACTATAATGGCAGTCGCACACTCACCAAATTGTACACCACTAATTCAAATCTCATTTTGAACGATTTGTGATAGTGGCTTTAATTGGCTGAGTAAATAAAAGGTTTTGAACAACCCTCTTTATAAAAAAGGATCTCACCTGTAGCGCTGCTTCAGCATTTTCACATCGTTACGAATCCACAATAAATCATGTTGCATGATTACACTGCCATTATTGGTTAAGCCTATCAGAAGATAATTAATCTAACAGTTCTGGCTTCCCTGCCGAAGGTAGTAGTAGAGGTGGTAAAAAAGTCACATTTCTGGTGCCTTTCACAGACTTTCAGAATATATATAATATAAAACAATTCCAGTGCACTATTAAAATGTCCCAATGGTTGCTAGTCATGATCCTCTATTCAACAAAACATTTTCTCTGTATACCCTGCTAATTATCTTCACAGCAGTTATTGGAGGGAAATATCTGTTAAATGTTTCACCATCTGGTCACTAACTGTTTATGTTTGCGTGTGGTGCTGATCAGGTACTGTACAGTAGTTTTTAAAAAAGCTTCCTGCTGCAGAAATGGCGCAGTGAGAGTGAAATAAATAAGTTACACTTGAACAGTTAAATTATCAGATGAAGCTCACAATAAAGCTGTGTCATCCTGAGTATAGCTGCAGAGCTGAGAGACAATTCTCTGTCTGGTTTAAAACAATCGAAGTCTGAAAAGACAATGCCATTTCATTGCAATTATAGAACATTAATTACAGCCACTACAAAATCCTGACATTAATGCATTAAACCCCTAATGTTTTGGCCATATTTCATAAAAATGTTTGTAAAAATGTTTCATAAAAATCCAAATAAAGCTGAAACAACTGTAGCATGCAGCCGATTTTAAGACTTGGTTTTGCATCAGAACACTATGAAATTGTCCAAGTATCTTTGGAATCCTGCAGCTTTTCAGCCTTAAATATACAAGCTGAACAGTGACTTTAGGCTTATATTTATGAACAGAATGTGATGACACCAGCTATTAAACTTTATTCCTGCCATTCAACAATGTTTGTCACACATTGCTATTTAACAATTTAATTAAAACATGCTCTACCAGATAAATATATCTTATATTTTAGAAGTAGGCCAATCACCCTCTTCCCTCAAGGAGGACCTCTTTTTATCCATCTGCATTGTACTCTGATGTGTGTCATTATCAAGTATTAATACATGAGTTTTCCTAGTAATGAGCAGTGCAATTCGAATTTCCATAGTCATAAAAAACACAAACACCTCCTCTTAAAATTTAGTATTCACACATTTATTATTTTCCTCCAAGTCTTTTTTATAGTCATAATTAGGCTCCCCTTTGAAGGTGATTCAGAAGTGGTCAATGTGGGAAGTTATGTTACCAGGTAGCTCTCTGTATTTCACAGTATACTGCGGGGATGCACATACTTAACTCTTTACCCGTTAAGTGTAAAGAGTTAAGTAAGTATACCCGTTAAGTGATAACATGCATTTTGACAGATTTAACTGGTTAAAGCACAACAAAAATTTAAATTTGCTGCATAGGAAAACGATCATCAGAGTAGTATTCTCCACCCTGAGTCTCAAAATTAACAGACTAACTCCACAACATGTCCACATGGTGCACAGTAAACCTGGAGTTTATGAGAACTTGAATGCAGCATGTAATCCCACCTCAATTGGAGCTGCAATTTGGCAGAGTGCAGCTGTCTGTATTTTGTCTCAGGACTTCATAGCAATGACAAAGAAACAGCGATCACATGATCATTGTTCCAATAAGAACTTGTTCTATCTGTTGCTATCCTTGTGTAGAATAACACTGACAGGATGTTGTTGCAGATCTGCTCTTGTATTCAGAAACATATTTCAGTGACTGCTTGGCTCCAAAATGACATATTGTACAAGCTGGCCGACATGTTGGAGTGGGGTGAGTTAAACAACATACGGTAAGTCAGACCAGTGGTGTCATTCGTCCTTTGCTCAGTTATCTGCTCACAGAGGAATCATTTTAATCCCCTTAGAAAGCAAATATATTGCACTTTAAACACCAGGAACCATAAACAGAGCAATCTTAAAACATACATGGTAACAAAGTGGGCTTTTCCCACCATTAGGATGTGAAATTGTTAACGAAACAGTGAACATGATCATGTATGGTGGAGATGATTTTATACCAAAACCATCTCAACAAAAGTGATTTAATAAATATTCCCGCAGTAAGTGAGAGAGTGTGGAAATCAATCAACTGAGAAAAAAATCAATATCAAAAAGTATTGATCTTCTCAGCACATTATCAGACTCATCAATGTTCTAGAATATTTATAAATACCTATTATCATTCTACAGGCTAAAAGACTGATTACAGTTTCTCTCAGGCAGCAGTCATTAGCAGCTTACAGTACAAGTATTATGTATGTATGTATGTATGTATGGATGGATGGATGGATGCATGTATCACACACGCCCCCACTCCTACACCGTATATATAAAATAAAATATATACAGTGTGGGAGTATGAAAGCAGCTGAAGGTGGTGTGACTGCATGTTGCTCCGTCCGATTAAGAAGAGAAACTGAAGAAAATCGAATCAATGTTTGAAGCTGAAAGTTACAAAAAATTAACTGCTCCAGATTGTAAATATTTCTGTGTTATCTGGTGAGATTTGGTAGACCGGTGATTGTTAAGTCCACCAAAAAGCATCAACCTGCTCTAACTAGAGCGCCTCCTAAGAGTGCAGAGGTATTACAGGACAGGCTAAATGCAGTATAAAATACTGTGACACTGTTTTTTGGAAGTTATAGCTCATTTTTAGATAATTTGAGCTTAAAAGAAAAGGTTGGGCAGAGGACAGGTGCCTATATGCACGCACGCACACATAGTACAAATATAATTTAAACTTGAATTATCAGGTCTTACACATTGCATCTTTAACTTCACAGAATCCTGTTCTGACAATTCTGTTGCTGCCAAAGCAAAAAAACAATATAAAAAACAAAAAAAAGAAGTCTAGCCTGGTTTATGTCCAAATAATGTGAAACGAGAATGAGTCAAAATCCATTTATGAACGCCTGTGGGAGTGGAAATGTTTCCACTCCAAACACTTAAAAACATTCGTTCCTGAGGAGGTTAATTCTTCTCAGAGAGGGAAATGTAAGTAAAACAAGGTTTGTTTAAACATGCCTCTCGCCACTTGTTGGAAATGTGAATACACAAAGATAAAATAGAGCGTGTTGCCCTTATGGAGAGCAAGAAGCAGCCACCTTGAGATGAAGTGAACAGTCTCTCAGCGTGCCGCCCCTCCTCCTCACCCCCCGGCAATTGAAACCATTTGTGCCGACCGGCGATGTCGTCAAACCCCCATCATGACTCATACGCCCACATCAACCTGTGGCATCAGGCAGCGCTCGCCCTCAGCCCACACCTCGCAAACACACACAACATACAGTAAATATACCAACACAAATACCTCTGGCAGACAAAGTAAATGTGCAAAAACCCATCCACACACCTGACAATTAACTGTCACCAATAAATCTAATGAATCGCAGAGAAGCTCCATGCTTTTTTTTTTTTTCTGGTGCCAAGAGAAAAACTAAATCTGACATTATTAGTCTTTTCACCTGTTGCCAGGCAAACTCAATTTCATCATATGCTTACATGATTCTCCCTCTTTCCACAGGCACTCACCTCCCTATAATCATGCTTCAGGTGCATGCTGCCGCTCAGCCAGAACATAACTAACATACCTCAGATTTTTATCTCTCTAATACACAAAGAGAGGCAATGGCAGAAGGGGAGCGGGAGGAGACAAGGTGACGGAGAGGAGGAGGAAGAGAGGGGAAGGTCCAGGTCCCACAGCCACTCGGTTCAGACAAAGGAGGCAGCTGCAACCATTATACAGTCACAAAAACAAGATAAACAGATACAGAGCGACGTAACCAAACCACAGAGATATGCTTTCACGCAGTCATATATTTAGATGCTTTTAAATCTGACCTCTTTCATACCAAGCTTGTCTCTCTTTTTTCCCTTGAGCCCATAAAAGCCTCTGGAACAGAATTTACACTTAAAGTCCTGGGAGTTTTGTGCATATTCTTGTAGTACAGCACTTTGGTCCATCATGGTTGTTTAGAAATGTGCTTTTATAAATAGTTTGACTTGACTTGAGTCATTCCTCCTCAGATTCAACCCTCAGGAAAATATTCTGTGAGTGAAGAGAGACAAGTTCATTTGTTCCCAGTGCAGTACCTTTGTTTCAAGAAAAAGCCCATTTGGTATATCTCCGAAATTGTGTAAACTGTAATTGTAATTGTCTGAGTACCTTGAAAAGCACTAATAAATAAAATGTATTATTCTTATTACTATTTTTAATCTTGAAGAAACTTGAATCTCTGTGTATCACATTATAATAAATTCAGATTGTCCTGAGCAAACCTTTTGCAAACACATGCATCATAGCAAAACATGCTGCAATTGCATTGCATTGGAGGATTGTTAGAAAATAACTTAACTGCCATGATTACCACTTATATTGTTTAATGGTGGGAATGTTTGAGGGCACAACATAGAGCAAATATTTCCCATCTCTTCACCAGCAACAGCTACAATTTCATTTCCCCTGGTTCACATCCCCTCAGCCCACAGATCTAACAACATACATTATGAGGAGCAGAGGGACAATGGGGAGTGTAAGGGTGAGGGAGAGAAAAGAAACACATTTGGCCTTGGACACTTTCAGATCCAAACTATCATGGATTAAGTGCCAGCTGTAGGTTCAATATGATCCTGCTTCATACAAATCATCTGAAAAACCTGCTGAGTCATTTCGATTCAATTCAATATCACGGTCATCTTTTTAGTTTTATTCTATATTTGCCACATTTTTATGAATTTTGCTGTTGTTTCTATTTTTAATGCCGAATGTGTTATCAAATGAATGGTGAATGTTGCTCAAGTTGCTCATGTTTCATTTCCTTGTATTGCTTTCTTCTGAATGTTCGATATTGTGTGATGTCAAATATTTTTTGTTTTTTTTGTGTGTTTTCTTTTTCTATTTGCTTGTGTTATATAAGCTGCAGTGCACTTAGATGTCAGGGCCACTGGTCTGAAGAAATTTAATAAAAATTGAGAGGAGATGGGAGCAGACGGGGGAAAAATGACAACTGAAGGTTTATAGCAGGAGGATCAGAGAGGCAAAGATGTAAGGATGATCTCCAGCAGAGCAGAAGCAGAAAGACAAAAATGATGTGGAGGAGGAAATTAGAGCAGCCCTGTACCTTGTAAAGTAATGTTTATATACACACACGCACACACACACCATAGCTATCTGTGTAAATTAATAAATTAAAAAAACAATGCCAATACCCTTATCTTTAGAGCATTAATTAAATTGAGAAATGTATATTGTTTGATATATATTTCTTTATTTTAAGTGTACACCATTCTAAAATCCAAACTTCTCCAGTCCAAATTGTTTTTTTTTTGTTTGTTTTTTTATTTACTGAAAATTCCAAATAAGAGGTGCCATGTCACATTTTTTTAGCATAAGAGTACAGGTTAGTTTCTGGGTAGATTATCAAGCTGCCTAGATCCACATCTGTATATCATCCGCCCCTTCAAAATTTATTATGCACAATTATTCATCGACACACATTCTATCTTAAGAGGACATTCTCATCGTCAAGACGATTTATATTCCACCCACCTTCAAACCTGAACTATGACTAACTGGAAGCTGTTGTAAATCTCATGTACAAAATAATTAGGGCCTCTTACACAGAGCCCAATGTACACTATGCAGCATTAATCATAAAGCCAATTTTTTTTTAGCTTCACGACTTCAACAGCACCATTTGGAGGTGTTGGGGCTCATTTTCTAACATGATGCAGCCAGATGGTTTGTTACAGATTTCCGTCTGGGAAGTCTTCCTCTGTTTGGAAAAGGGTAGCACTGTAAACACGAAGAAAAGACTTGAATGAAAACTTCAATCTCCTGAGTATCTTGGAGACATTACTATTATCATAATGGGCTCTAAAGACAGAAGAAGAAGGGTCAGAACATTTCATAGAAAACTAAAGACTAAGACTTACATTGTGCTTATTATAACATTAATTTGCTGAGGCTCATGCTGTATCCTGTAAAGATCTTAGTGGTGAAAAGCGTCATGTTTTATCCCTCTATCATTATTCCAGATGTCAAGTGTCTAAGTGTCTCTTGTGTGAGAGAACAGCAGAATTTGGACAAACCTAAAATTAGATCAGCAGTGAGAATGCAGGCGACATTTCCCTGGCTAAACAATTGCTCACTTTTTGACCTTAGACAATAACGGTTCCTCTCCAAGATTAGAAGGTCTTCAATCACAGCAAGGCTCACCCACATCCTTCACGTGATTATGAGAACATGGAGCAAATTACAAACACTGTAGAAACTTGTAGTTCACATTAAGGTCTGTACGGACTCCTGCTTTATTATAGGAATGCAACAAAAAATATTTTGAAAGTATATTAATCTATCAATTATTCGAATGAATAGTCAATTAGTTGTTTGGGTCATAAAATGGTATAAAATGTTAATCACCGTTTCTCAAAGTTGAAGATGCAACATAAAATAGACATTGTCCAGAACAGAACAGTTCAAAACCCAAAGATTATCACTTTACTATCATAGAAAAGTAAATAAACCAGAAAATAATCTGATTTGAGAAGCTGGAACCAGAGAAAGACATCTTCTTAAAATAACTCAAATTGATTAATTATCAAAATAAATGGCAATTCATTTTATAGTTGGTAACTAATCGAATAATAGTTATAGCTTGACTTTATTGCATTGAATAATAGTGAGAAAATGTGTTTTTTCTGATTATTATGTCAGTGAAATGGACTTTTTGTCTGTAAAATGTCATTGATTGTTTTATCCTAATAGACATTTGATCTGGGGCTGATGGGGTTTCTCTCATGTTCAGAACAGGACTTTCACAAACCATTGCGACAGTTGTAATTTAAAAACAAAATATAATAAAAGTAAGGAATCAATGGATGGAATTAATTTGTGGCACTCAGTTTTCATTGTGTGGTGCTGCAGCACAGATTATGTGGGAAACACTGTCATCCAATTGGGCCACAGGCATTTAAATGCCTGATCGTGTTGTTTTTCTTCTAAGGACAGTTTGCCCATTCTTATGATACTTAGTTGTATCTATGATGTAAACATATGACCATCCAATGGGTGTATATAATAATAATAATAATGGTGGCCCAAACTAATATATTTTCTGTATAATCCTGTCCCCCTTTTTTTGTTAAATTGACCCACAATCAAATCTAGAAAATTTGGCCTCCTCTTCCCTCTCAGAGTCTCAGGCTCCCAACCATCCATTGAATACATCATTTTGACACTGGCTTACAATATGTAGTTGTATATTGGTACATAAATCAAAAGCAAAAGGTAGAAACTAAGAAATCATGAAAATGCCATGATTTAAAAGCAGCACTAAGGATAAAAGATTATAATAGCACTGCCCTTTCTCCCTACTGCTGGGGATTCTTTTTGTGAATGTCCAAACCCTGAAAGCCTCTCTCCTTTATCTTTTAACTCACAACTATTACGATTTGTTTGTGGAGAAATGTAGGTATTACTCAAAGCTCCTAGGCTGGAGAGACTGAATACAATATTAACAATGTCCTTTATTTTTATTATTACTTTTTTTTTTGATTACAGTGTCACCGAGGAAGATCCATTTCACACAGATCAGGTCACACTTAGTGATTACGGTTATTATACAAGTATGACATTAGTCATTTTTAAAAACACAGAACAGAATGATTGAATTTCCAAACTTCAGCTGCCTAAATGACCCTGAAGTTGAAGCAGCTCTCCTTTGAGTTTCAACAAAAATGAATACTACCAATTCATACACTTAATTGCAGATGGAATTTCATAGAGCCAGAATGCAGACTTATCCTTAGTCTGCCTTTTATGCTTTCTAATTATCACTCCTTAATGACAGACTTATATATGCAGAAAAAACTAAATATGTGGTACTTTCCACCTACATCAGTGACTGACTATTCTACCATAAAAAAATTTAATTGGTCATATAGAACTATCCATCTACACACATACATACACACACCCATATTAAACTGCTATGCTTCTACAGAAATAAAGGATGTCTATCTTCTTTCAACTGTAGAGCTACAGAGCAGTCAACTTAGTCCTTGACTATGGAGATAATCTGTATTGTCATTGTCAGTTGCTGTGTCATCAACACTTAAACCGTGTGTAAAACATTATTCTTTATTACAAGTGGCACATTTTGTACTCATTGTTTTCTGCATGACATGTTTGGGTCAAGAATACAGTCAAGAATAAATCACTTGATCTAGTACCTACTGACCCTTAGATATATCATTTATACAATTATGTTGGCAGACCTGGTTCTAGGTACTATGCACTAGAGCTGCAACCACTCACTGATTAATCCACTAGTTGCCAACTATTACACTAATTGTACACAACAATTTTTATATTTGATAATTCAATTTGAGTTATTTTTAAGAAGGAAATGTCCGAATTCTCCCAGCATCTAAACTCTGATTATGTTCTTGTTTCTTCTATAACAGTAAACTGATAATCTTTGGGTTGTGGACTGTTGGTCTGAACAAAAAAAACAAAAAAACATTTTAGGTTGCATCTTTAGCTTTGGGAGACGGTATCTTACACCATTTAATCAATTAATCATTAGAATCATTAGATTAATCAACTCTCAAAATAGTTGTTTGTTGCAGCCCTACTATGCACCTTTTAAACTGAAAGAACAAACAGCCCTCAAGATTGAGTTTTAAATAAAGATTTTAACATTTTTTTATATTAGTTTGAGCTTGGTGCAGCATTCATATTCTATAACCTCTTGTACCTACCTTTCAAACTCGTAAATCAAATCAATATGATCAAGATTTTCATCCCTACATAATCTGTGTTTAGCAATAGAGACAAACTCTACTTTCACACCTCAATTAGCACCTGCCAGTGTGAATTTCTAAAAAAATATGGAGGGTGCTCAAGTGAGTTGTAAAGGATTTTAAAAGGATAAATCAATGGAGCAGAAGGAATGTCACAAATGTCACAAATAAAATTCATTTCAACAATACCCGTGATACTCCTATTTCGGGCATGGTATGCTTTTCTGTTGAGCAGCTCAACAAGCAATATCTGACAGCTACAACAGTTCTGACAGTGAATGTTCCCAAGAGATCTGAGCTCTCCGACAACAGGAACTCTGCAGCCTCCCTTTGGATAACTCACTACAACAGCCTCACAAAATACCAAGACTCCTGCTTGACATCAGGATGCAGCCGAGCTCTGCAGCTGCAGCGAATTTAATTTTGAAACAGTTTACACTATGAAGCCTGCTGAATCCTTGTGAGTGCAGTCAGACCTAATCCAGAAAGAACGCATTGTTATTTGTCGTCTGTCTACAGAGTCGAGAGATTTTCTAACCCCCATGTTTTTTTGTAATGGATATAAACCAGCCACATGGCTCTAATACAACATCTACCCAGGATCCAACAACCTACATAAAGACAGCAGGTGCTGGCTGCTTCAGATTAAGTCACAAGTGTTTCATGATGTTGCTGATCTTACACCCTTTGCATGTGACTGTCTTTTAACCTGTAAAAACATTACATTTAGCTGCAGCTGCATGTTCACCCACTTTTGAACATTTTGCTCTGGCCACAATGTTTAAGAGCATCATAAAAGCACAGTGATGATGGCAGCTTAGAATAAAATAATGACAGCACAACCATTCTGAATATTATTGGTACACAGATCCAAACAGGCTCCAATTAGCACTGATGACTAGGGCTTCAAGACTAGGGCTCAAGTGATCTATTAAAAACCATTAAAATTGATTGTTAAAATTGTTGGCAACTAATTTAATAATTGATTAGTTGGGTCTGTGTTATCCTATGCTTAACTGCAGTTGCTATTGCCAACTGTGGGGGCAGTAAAGCACCATTTAGATGAATTAGTGTAAAAGAAGAAGCAGCAGCAGAAGCGAACCAATGACGCACCTTTTTGTTATTAATTTCAATTTGTTTTTTTAATTTGATTCGATTTTAATTAAGTTTTAATTTCTGATTTTAAGTTTGTGATTTTCCCCCCTTTTGATCAACTGTTTTAAAATTGTATCTTGATGCTTTTAATGTTTTATGTTAAGCGCTTTGAATTAGCTTGTTGAAAGGTGATATACAAATAAACTTGCCTTGCATTGTGTAGCTCACTTGGAAAAAATAGAGGCAGTCAGAGCAGAAAGAAAAATGTACGACCAAAATCGTCAAAAAGTATGGGAGCATTTTACATTAACGCCTTGAAACACAGTGTTGTGCACAGCTGATCTCATATGGGACAGCATCACTACATGAGAAGCTGAAGAGGAAGCTTGTTGGAGCAATGAGAGGAGACACACTGTAAATATGCAGTAAGGTAATTTATCACTTCTCCATCATCAAAATTGGAGAAAACCGGCAGAGCATTTCTGTCCATTAAGTTTGTTTTTAAATTGGCCAGAAATAAAGTGTTTGTCTTTCAAAATGGACACATATCTGCCTTTCATAAAATCTTAAATTGTAAATAGCACACTCAAACACCCCTATCCCAGTCTGCTACCACAGGAAACAGGATCTGATTCAGTGGGAAACACTGGTGCTGATGGTTTACGGCTACATGTGATGAATTAATGATATGGACGCTATAAATAGCGATAGAGCTGTGCATAATGCTCAAACATAATGACGGCTGCTGTGGCATTGTCAGAGAACCTCTCTGACGCAACAAAACCATTGAGAATGTGTGACTTCTTTCACCTTTGTTTCATTGAGAGATGTAAAGACTAGTGGGTGTGTCCCCATCCACTTATAAAACGGAAGCATACGTACACACGGCTTTAGAAATCTGAATAATGGAAACTGTAATTCAGGCTTTTTGAATACATGCAGTATATGAATTATGAGTTTATCCCTTTCATAAAAAACACAAACATTACCAGTCAGTAGCGAAACTCTTTATATTTATCCTTGTTCCAGAACCCTGAATTACTGCCTACACCACAGATTCGGTAAATGACTCAGAAAGGTCTGACGCTGTTATGTCGTCGTTACATTATTATGTTATGAATAGCTTTGTTCCTGGTTGGAGAATATTAGTCACTGGGACTAAATGTTTTGGTTACAGAAATGGAGAGAAATGCACAATTCTTCCAGATAATGTAACAATACATCTGTATATGTTACTGCCATCACTTTAAATGACTTCTACTTTCCATCAGTTTGTCAAGGTTGATGATTCTAAACACTACCAATGAGCCTCTATTGAATAAGATGCCATTCAGAGCATTTGGATACTATTCAAAGAAGCTCCTAACTCGCTGAGCTAAGAGGAACTTGGAGGAACTAAATGAAAGAGATTATCAATTCTTAATTTTAGACTTAAAAGGTTTTGGGCCAAGATACAGCATTTAGCATTTATTCAAACCCCTTCATATTAGCAGAGACAAAAATACAGCACCTTTATTGCAGTAGTGTTGCAACTAACTGTTGTTCAGATTATCAATTAATCTGCTGATTTTTTCTCAATTACTGATAGAAAATGCAGGATAGAGGAATGCAGCCATTACAGTTTTCCAGAGTCCAATTCTCCAATTCTTGAGATGTTTTGTCAGATGAATAGATTGATGAATGGACAGACATTTCCATCCACCTTAAAGCTTCTTGAAACGTATGTTGCTCTACAAAGCAAAAAGGACAAAATGAGTTATCATTTTCATGATATTCAAGGCATCCTTTGTTATGTGACAAAATATGTTATCTCAAATGTGTCGTTTGTACAGTAACAGCAAAATAAGAGTAAAATATTAAATTAAATATGAGGATTTATCTATACAAAGAATAAGATAATATAAAATAACAAAACTGTCACACGTCCATAATCAACCTACAACTACTTAGGATAGACCATAGGATAACTCATTTTTTTTAAGTCGTTTTGTCTTTTTGCTTTGTCAGGCATGATGACAGTGACCTGTGCTTAATCAGTGGTACGTTTCTCACTCTCCATTGAATCCCATACAAAAAGGAGGTGGATCATCCTAAAACGGAATGGAAAAGCACTATGTTGTTTATATCTACAATGATATAGTAGCGCTGGTGTCTGGTTACATTTAAATACAATTCTAACAACGTCAGGTCACAGGACAAAAAATATGCTGCACGCAAATGGATGAACGCCAAAACAATATTAGGATATATTCTCGCATTTCACTTGAACGTTTTAAAAAAAGGTTGTAACTGTTCTTATGTATTAGAAATCACACATGTATATGCTTTTCTTAATTGTGAAAAATGTATATGATGTCTGAATTATCAGTGTGTCAGTCGATGTTAAATAGCATGTCTCTTGAAAAACAGATCCCGATCTCAACGAGACTATTATTTAAATAATAATGTATAATGTATAATAATAATAATTTTATAATGAAATAACATTTAAGAAGCTGTAGTGAATTTTTGATATTTGCTTAAAAATTAGATAAATCGATTATCAAACTAGTTTCTGTTTACTCAACTCATTTATGAGTTGGCCAATTGTTGCAGCTTTAAATTTGGGATCAAATAAAACTGTAGTTAGCTTGAAAATATATATTGACATAAGTTTATGACTGTGACAGTTTTTTTTTTTATAAACTGAAACCTCCCGTAGAGGCAACTGACGAAAAGTCATTGCCTGCTGTAATAAAGCAACACATTACATCTGGCTTTCTGTTCTTCACCGCACAATTCTGTGGAAACTAAGCCTGTTGCTTAGCAACCTCTTAATCAATACCTGGTCCTTGCCAGAACAAAGCAGAACAATGAGAGGGGAAATAATGAAGGAACATTGAGCTAGCAGCCTTACAGTACAAAAGCCATGTCAGACATGATTCTTGGAGATATCAGTCCCTGACAGTCACCATTAGCAACCCCTCGCTATCATTGGCTTGTTGTGGACAGCAGCATACATACTCATGTATACGGATTAGACATTGTGAGGCAGGCTGGATTACATATTTCCTCACAAATTGACAGAGGCGGAGCTCATTTTATTTGGTCAAACAACAATCTAAATCTGTGAAATGTACTATATGCCACTGTCATTCAGTTTTCTATCTTTGGCATGTCTTACACTTAAAAACATGTGGCAGTTAAAAAGTAAAAAAGCAGTAGGAATGTCCCAAAAATAACATTTTACAGGCTTTGAATTGTACTTTTATATTTCTGGTTGTATATATATGGCACAGAGCATTCTGTTTTTTCATCCGATAATTAAAATGCCCCCACGCTGTTGATTTCTTGGACATCTTCAACTACCCTATTCCACAGCCGTGTGGAAAGCAGTGGGTGCTCAGGCAAGATGAAATGATATGTGGAGCCAATAAGTGATGCATTATCTTAAGCTTTTCATTTCTATATTTTCCAAAGTGTTCTATAATAACTGCTAGGCCTATATTTTAAAATAGATTCTAAATACTGAATATTGGCCTTGAAACAGCAATCTACGAACAAATGAAAAGCAGTGGACTTGAATTCTTAAATACAGTACTGCATTCTAATGATGAACTGTGTGATTTGGAAACTCCATGCATTTTATAAGCTATGGTACACCTGACTTCAAACTTTGAATATCAAGCAGGGGATGGGAACAGTTCTATTTTATGTGCAAGAATCAGCAGTTTGAAGATGCATACCGTTTTTGTTAATTTATGGAGAATTTTCTACCTTTGTTTCAAATTATTCTTTATTTTACACGATCTGTGGTTAACAAGAACACTTAAGATCGTTAATATGTCTACTACGACAGAAGAAACTACATGTATCTATTTGACAGCTACATTTAATACTATAGATGAAGCTTTACAAGGGGCACATGGAAAAGCTAATATCGAATATCAATGAGAAACCTCAGTAGTGAACACAATCAACAGGTGTGTGTACCAGCATATGGTTTGTATTAGAACTGGTTATTTAGACATGAGCCACAATGATTAGTCAATAACCAACTAGATGAGAGCATTTTGTTAATTGATTTGGCAATTTTTTAAAGAAAAAAAGGGATTTGCTGCTCATCTTTTGTCATATGTGACAGTAAATGACAGTAAATATGTAGATTAAATTAACGGAAATAATCAACAGTTGCAGCCTTATTAAGACAATGTGATGCCATAAAACACATTTTATGAACATAAAGTAACACAATCTGGATGCTGATAGCTGAATATATTTCACTAAATTTCTCAGGTAAATCAACATTTTTCAAAAGTACACCCACTTTGTCTCAACCTGTCAAGCATCAGTAAAATATGAGTAGGTGCAGGGCATGTATGTATGTGTGTGTGGGAGCCCGCTATCATACAGTACACCTTCCTGTGGGCGAGTGCTGGTGGAGCTAAGTGTCGGCCAGGTAAACACCACCACCACATCTCTGAGGACGCTGAGGAGCAGGTGAGCAAGTTACCGGAGAACATTTAAGGAAAAAACAAGACATTTTTCCGCCTGTGTAACGCCATGTTTCCACATTCACACACATACCTATAAGTAACACTTCCCATGGTGTAGTAAGCTTCCCATCAACATTTTGAAATGTTGAAAATGGCACATGTAGGAGGCATTAATGCACATACCATGAGTGGGTGCATGTAAAGTGCATGAAACCTTTGGCTGCAGCAGGCAGCTGTTTCCAGAGAAAAAAGCTCTTGTGTCAACTGGTGAACACAGTGGAGCATTTAGCAGCTGAATATCCAGATATGTTCCAAAACCATCACGTGGAGAGAAAAACAATACACATGAATGATAAAGTTGCTCCATTGCTGCCAAGTTGGTCAGTAGATAGGCTGTAAATAAACCATGTCCATAGTGTGTGTGTGTGTAACATCATTAGCTATGTAAACCAGCTATTTGTACATGAAAAGTAGATATTGGAAGATAAAATAAAGAGAAGCGCATATGTGCATTTGCACATGCATGTCATTAGTGCTTTAATCAAAACTTTAAGGGATTGTGTAAAATTCTCAGATTCAAAATGTAAAAAATGTATCATTATAAACAGCCATACAGGAAATAATATATTGCCTCCATAGAAAAAAAAAACAGTTAATTAAAAGAAGCACTGTGGTCAACTTCTACATTTACTAAAACCAAAGTGATCCAGTGTATTTTCTCCTGTTTGCCTCCTCTGCTGCTGACATAAATAATCTAATTCATGTGCTCCTTGGTTTGCCTGCAACCTGTTTTTGCAGACCTCAGCTGCCTAATGAGGAAATCATTGAAATGCTTTCCTGTTTCTCGTGGTTGTTTCCTGTCATTTAAATCAATTTGAATCGATTTAAATTGAAACCTACTCACACAGTGGGCTGCATGCTTCTCTATGTGATCCCCTTCAACACACTGGCTGCAGCAAGTACTGAAGTACGGCTGCAACTAAGGATCATTTAGTTTTCAAATTGTTTTGTCGATAAAATGCCCTAGAATAGTAAAAAACAAAAAAAATTAAAAATACCATTAGGTGACATTTTCAAATCCTCACATCTGAGAATCTTCAACCACCAACCACAAAATGCTTAAGCTAGCATTTGATCATCAAAATAGCAACTGATTATTTTTGCAGCTCTGTACTGAAATACAATACTGTGAAAATGCATTGAGATCCTTTCTCATCAAATAGGCATCATGGCTCAGCTTCAGGAATCCTTCATGTCGAACACAGGAGCCAAATCGACGCTTAAAAATAATCAAGGGATAAAAACAGTCCCTTGAATACACATATAATCATTGGCACGGAAATCTGAATGCTCCACTAAGACACAACAAAAAAGCAGTCATGGTTGAGTCAAATCATATAATTTCTCACATAGTTTTGAGTTGAAAACATGGTGGAAACATCTTCTTACAGGCGACATTTTTTTCTCTGTGCTGATGATGTCTTTTAGTTAAGTTGCATTGTTTAGATTTTGGATCTAATCTGGCTTTTCTGCCTATGAATCAACGCTAAACAACATTTTGATCTCGTCCTCATGTAAATTGTTGTAGGTTTTTGTACAAGCTGGTTCGTTTAAATTTATCCATTTTATTTGTTCATTTGAACAGGGAATATCAATTAATTAGAATTAACATTTTCAAAGAGGATTTAAACATGCCAGATTGCAGCCTGAGGATAATATACTTCTGTTGTCCCTGGGGCAGGTTTATAATACTTTAAAACATGGAAGAATTCATTAATTGGGCCATGATTGAGGCACATTCAAAAGAAGCTTTTTGATTTTATTCCAACGAAAGCCAATTACATGCATCCTGAGAATATGTGTCTGAATAATACTGTGAGGGCTCACTCTCCTCTGTTATTGAGCAGTGACACCCTGGAGGTACAGAACTGCTTTTGATATTTTATTAATTTGAACACCCTGTACCCTGTTATTTATTCACCTTTTCACCAAACAAGAGATTTTAAAGAACAGTTACTTATATGCGTTATATATAATATAGCATATACAGTTTTAAAATATGATGATTGATTATGATGAATTAAATCACATACACTTATGGATGTGATTATTTTCATTATTAATTAATCTGTTGATTCTGTTCTAGATTAATTAGTTGTTTGGTCCACACAATGTCAGAAAAAACTTAATGTTTCTCAGAGCCCAAGTCTTGTATAATATGCCATCATAGGAAATACATAAAAACTAGAAAATATTCACATTTGTGAAGTTGTAATTTGGAAATTTGTGTCTTTAAAAGTGGCTCAAAATGACCAATTGATTATGAAAAGAATTTAAAAGTTAGCAACATATAAGTGAATTGACTCAGCTTTTATCGCTCTGATACATGAAAGCGATCAAATACAACTATCCCATTAAAACGAACATCCTAATCGCCAGTAATTCTCTGCTCAGTTTCACACAGACACCAAACAAAATGGTTAACAGCTATTTTTATGCCCCGTGTCTGATATAAATCCCTGCAAATCCTTTTGACTCTGGGAGCAGTATGACACATCACGCCTGGAAGCCACCGTCCTCCATAAATCAGAAGCCACTCATGAATTTTACAGCCCAATCAATGCAGAATATCAACACAAGAAACTAAGAAGAACTAATGCAAGTTAAACCTGTGATCATGCAGCTCTATCCTGAGTAAAGTCCCTGAGTGTTAGAGGATTTTTAGTATTATTTTCTCTTAGAGTCCAGGAAGCAGTCATAAGGACATAAGGTCCTGGTTGACCTGCAACTTTCTGCCACAGAACTCAGGCAAAACCGAATTTATCGTGTTTGGGTCTAAACACCTTAGAAATTCAATATCCAGTGATATAGTAAATGGCATCTTCTTGGCCTCCAGCACCACTGTAAGAAATCTCAGAGTCATCTTTGATCATGAAATGTCATTCAGTGCCCACAAATTTCTAAGACTACCTCACCCAGGCAACAGAGCAAAGATCACTTCCGGTCTCTAAAAGTCTAAAATCTCGACAATGCTGTCAAAGACCTTGATTCCAGGCTGGATTACTGCAATTCTTTATTGTCAGGCTGCTCCAGAAAGTGTCTAAAGACTCTCCAGCTGATCCAGAACGCTGGTGCTTGTAGATTAACAGGCGCTAGAAGAAGGAATCATATCTCACCAGTATTAGCCTCTCTGCTTTGGCCTCCTCTGAAATCAAGAATAGAATTCAAAACCCTCCTCCTCACCTACAAAGCTCTTAGTGGTCAGGTTCCATCTTAGGATCGCATAGTTCCGAATCATCCATTGAGAACACTGCTCTCCCAAACTTCAGCTTATTTGAAGTTCCCAGAATTTTTAAAATCAAAATTGGAGGCAGCGCCGTCAACTACCAGGGTCTTTTCCTGTGGAATCGTCTTCCTGTTTCAGTCCAGGAGGGCAGACACCCTTCCTACATTTAACAGGTTAAAAATGTTCCTTTTTGAAGTCAGGGCTGGCCCTGGCTGGCCTAGAACATTGTTATGCTGTGACAGATTTAGACTTCTGGGACCTCATGAGATACTCTGAGCTTCTCTTTCTTTCTTCCATTTGTAACACTCATGACCCACTGATGTACTGATTTATAAGTCCTGTGTTTTCTCATTCACAGAAAATGCTGCAGTTGCAGCGACTGAAGGAGCCTTCTGCTGCTGGAGGGACTAATGCTGTCCTGGCTCATCCTGTCACCTCATCCTCCACATACACCATGAATTAATATATTTCTGTTATTCTAATTAATGTCATTCTCAATTCTTTTCCTGCTCTAATTGTCTTGTATCCTGCACACATCATCTATGCCTGTTCATCCTGGCATAGATGAACAGGTATCGCTTCTGTTTCTCTTCATAAAGTTTCTTCCTTTTTTCCCCCTTTAAAGGTTTTTTTAGGGAGTTTTTCCTTGTAGGATGTGAGGGTCTAAAGACAGGGGATGTTGTGTTGCTGTGAGGCAAATCTGTGATATGTGATTTTGGACTATACAAATAAAATTGACTTTTTATTGTCATTGGAGAAGCTCTAAGATTTATCGCTTGACAAATTTTAATCAATTTTGTCTGCAGACATCAGAAAATTACATATGGGATTATGTGAAACTTTTTTAGCTGGTTTGAGTCTGATTTAAAAAGGCCCCATTTTCCCAGTTAAATACTTTATTTTTTGTGGCCTATTTATAAAAGAATTGCATGTTTTTATGGTCCAAAATCAGCCACTTAAACCTATAGCAGCAATGCAGTCTGCCTTCTCACACACTCAGTCACAAAAATGCCAGACTCTGCTGTGATTGACCTGTTGCTGTTGGAAAAGGTCATGCCCTCAGAACTAGAATCAGACAGATAAACATAAGTCAAGTACCGGCACGAAAAGGAGGAGGCGGCTACATGGATGTCACTGTTAATTCCTGCTCCTGTTATGAGCCATTAAAAAAACAACAGAGGAGGCCAGACTTTGTGTGTGTGTGTGTGTGTGTGTGTGTGTGTGTGTGTGTGTGTGTGTGTGTTTAACAGGACACCTTAATATATTCACATAAGTACCAAAATGTACCATGTTTTCTCATAATAGGGCTGCTTTTAAAAAGTGAAGATAAGAAAGAACGTAACTAAAGATTTACCCAATATTTGGTAACTGAATATATTCAGCCTAATACAGCAAAAACGCAATAATTCAGCCTTCGGCTTTGTGAGTTATAGTCTGATAGTGGCATGTGACGTCATGCTAAGCCAGTAAGAGACGCTGCAGCAGTTAAAAGGAAAGTTGGTCACAGCACGCCCACTGAAAAGTTGAAAAATAGAAAAAGTTCGCAAAGAACAGTGCCAAAGCAAACGGATTCACTACAAAAACAGCAGCACGTCATAGTCCATTTCTGTTGCCGGGGGAAAACATGATGCTCTACTCGCTTGTACTCTACACCGTTCGGAAAACAAAAATGTGTTAATGCGAAGTGTAGAACTTAAAAATTAATCAAAAGTGATTATTTTCACATCACACCACATGGTGTCTTGAATCGTTCAGTGTATCGGTTCAGTTAGTGGGACTATGCAGGGTTTTATTTTAATTCTCCTGAATGGCTGGTCATTCACCACCAAAGAGTCAAAAGTAGTCGCCACTGGCGATTGATAATGTTGAAACCTTTGTGAAAATCGCTTTTGTTTCATGTTTAAACTCTACAGTTTCGCATTAACGTCTTTTTTTTCACGCTCGAGAACAGCGCACTGAATGGCGTCATGTTTCCTTGGCAACGGAAACAAACTGTGAAGTCCTGCTGTTTTTGTGCAACTGGAGTAGACTGTGGAGTGAATTTGCAGTTTCAGTGGCTTTGTAAGTCTTTGCTTCTGCTTCTTTTCTGTGATGCAGCATTTTTTCCTGCAGTGTTTTTTTTAATTGTATTTGTGTGTTTTTGGTTTTGCACTATTTCTGTGTTCGCAGCGTTTCGCCATTTGTGGAGTGTTTACCCCTCTCGGATGTGTGCTTACCAGTGATATTTCTTTAAAAAAACATGTCTAAAATTTATTCTAGACTATTTATGGTATATTTAAAAAAAGGAAAAAAACTTAATTGCATTTAATATTCAGCCAAGCTTTTTTATACTATTCGGCTTTAGCCATGAATTTTCTTTTTAGTGCATCGCTAAACTTAACCCTTATTGCTACCCACCAAACCTGCGTTTCCGATGAAAGCGTCGAACACAGAAGGTGCAGTGATGGGCACCGAGTTGGAGACTGACCTTTGTCACTCTGGCTGAAGACGGCCAAGGTCTGTCCACCCACTGAGTGCATGGTGAAGGGATGATCTTTGGGCACCCGCAGCGACTCTTCCTTCTCCCCCACAGCAGCCAGATCCTCGTTCAGGCTGAAACGGACCTGCAGAACAGAGACAACTCATTTAGTAGCAGAATGACCATGATTATCCTGTTATGGTCAAACATGAGAAGATGGAACATTATCGATCGCTGTGATCACTATCACTAAAATAGTGATTGTATACAAAGAAAACAAAAAAACAGGAGAAAATACAGAAAACTACAAAAATATGACATCTGCTACTAAAAATAGACAATACATGTCTATTGTGTTCAAGAAAATTTGAATGAATCAATCAATGAAATTCACCAGATTTTGAAATTTTAAAAAATGTAAAATTTTGTCTAGGATAGATATTGTTTATCCTTGGTATCCAACAATATCCTGAATGTTAAATTTGAATTTTTAAAACATCAATTCTAGGACCTGAATTTGAGCAACTTAAACATATATAGAATTCATTTTTTTAAATCAGATTTTTGAATAGTTTTTTTTATTCTGAACTTGTGAACACTGAAAAATAAAAGTGAGTTATGTTGTAGATATAAAAGCTGTCTCACCTCAGTTTTGCCATGTTTCCTGTCAGGTGGATGAGAAGACAAAGAACAGATCACTGACAATCACATGGAGATGGAAGCATATAAAGAATATTTTAATATTCATTTCCAGAATGAGGTACATACTTTTCAATGTTAATCTTTCCCACTTCGCCCTTTTCTGTTGCTTTGTCCCACTGCTGAGCTAAATACTTGGGAACCTGGTGGGAGATATTCAACAGGTGTTACACCACATTCTATCAGATTATGTGACTGAACAAGCTAACGATGGTACAGACAAGTATATTTATCTCAAATATGGTCAGTCACTTTATATATATATATATATATATATATATATATATATACACACACACACACACACACAGCTGGTGCTACGCTAATTAATATCAGAAACTGAAAATAAAGTACTACTCTGATATTTTACTTGAGTAAAGGTAGAAATTTTGTCATTAAAAAAATACCAAAAAGTAAAATATAAATAAATATATATAAAAAAATATAAATATAATATAAAAAATATAAATATATAAGACTAATGTTTTTAAATCAGTAAATACATGTGAGAGCATTTTAATATTTTATTTTATCAATATGGATCCAATTTGAGATACTTTGTTTAGATTAAAAGTACCACATTAACATATTATACAACTTTCTCATAAAGTGCAGTTTTAAACAAAAGAGCAACAATTTTATAGAATATAGGCCTAGAGAACAGAATATTAAAGTGTTTAATGTTAAGTAATAAAATCTGCATTTGAAAAGAAACTCAAGCTGTCCGATAAAAGTGGGATATTAAGTACAATGTTAAGTATAGTAGAGTAGTATAGTAGGATAATATACTGCAAATGATATGACAATACAACATATAATAACAATATAACAGTATGCATAATGAATAATTTTGCTTTTCCTACTTTAAGTAGCCTGCTAATAATAGTCCTCCGTTTACTGGAGTGACATTTTCTTGTAATAAAGTATTTTTGGACAACAGTATATTTACTTTTACTCAAGTAAAGTATCTGAGTACTTCGTCCACCACTGGCTATGACTTACCTGAACATGTTAACTCCACAATTACCAGAATACAACGTCGCTGAACCATGTTTTTACTTCGTGTCAGCGCGAATAGACCAGGAAATGATGATTAATATGATAATAACCAGGTGAACAAACCTTTACAAGCCACACGCCTTTACTTTGTTTGACTCCTGACAAGTTAACCTCCATTTTGTTTTAGGACGTCGTCAGAGCTGCGTGTTACGTCACGTGTGTTGTTCAACAGGTGTTCACACCTGTTCGCTGCAATCAGGACTTTTCAATTAACTTCTTCTTCTATGGTTTTCATCGGCATTTTACAGCCATAGCTTCACGACCGCCATCACCTGTTTTTTTTTATTAATGAATCGTCCAAATATTCAAATATTTAATAAAATAATTTAAAAATTTCTTGTTACGCCGTCTAACAATCACCAATATGTTCATGTAATACACCAAAATGTCGACAAGAAACTCAGCTACAAGTGTATATCAACCATTATTAGCTTTAAAAAAACATAATTACAACCCTAAGCAATAATATGAGCACATAGCGAAAACACGAATCGGTAACTTTCTGTATTTCCGTGATGTATTTCTCCAACACCGTATTCTCCGCCGGTAAACATGGCGCCGTTAGAAAGCTCACTCTCCGAGCTACACAGAGGTACCAAGCTTGTCTCTATGAGGTGAAGGCTCACTCCTCAGTCCTTCCGTGAACCGCGAAAAAACCGATGCAACCGATACCGATACAACGATAAATTATGTCTTATCCCTGCTATTTTTCCAATAAAACTTGTGTTTGAGCTCATAAAATCGCTCCAATCTGCTATTTCTAAACCTTCTTTATCATTTTAAAGTTATTTTTATTCAATCCGCGCTGTTTCTGCAGTCAGGGACCAGATTGTTTACAGAGTGGGGGGTCGCTCCGTATGAACCCATCTTTGTAAAACACGCCCTGATTTCAGATTATATAGTATTATCATATATAATGTATCATGGTACTTGTATATAATTATTATTTAGCGAATTATATGTATATATGTCATTATTATTGTAATTTTTGAGAATGTGCCAAAATCAGATTTCGCCTGGACACACCTGAACTAAAACATCTCTGAAATCAGTCTGGTTAATCTTATAAGGCTGAACATTTGTGCAATTACTTATAACACTTTATTTTAATGATGCATGGGTGAATTGGGCTACTAACACATGATTTTCAGGGCGGAGCAAATTTTTTCACTTTTTTCCTTCATTCTACCTGGATTTACATTACACTGTACATTTTAAATTGATTCTGGGACTTCTACAACTATCCCACAGGTGTTAGCTTTATTTTAAGCCCAAGATCATTCAGAAAACCCCTGTAGTTGTGGAGATATACTACATTAAGTCTGGGCATGTAATATTCGGGAGGTAGACTGATAAATAGGCCTAGAGTAGAAGAGGTTAACATTGATTTCAAATTAACTAAACTACATAAATGACAGGACACAAACAATATTCGTCTTTATTTATGTATTTGTGTATTAGTCTACAAGTTACAGTTACTGTAAAGTTACAGTTACTGTATATCTTATTTTATTTATTTGACAAGACACGAGAATATGCTTTATTTGAACAGACCATCAAAAGTTAATGAAAAATGTATTTATTTATCATTTACGTTAATTTTCATGGACCACTGTATGTAGTAAATGTCTTTATTTATGTAAAGAAAAATACAAAATTCAGTCATCCCCTGACAATTCAAAGGAATTCAATACAGACAGGCTTTTATTCTGTTGTGGATCAACTTTTTATCATTTATTACGATCATTGCACTCACAGAGTCACAGATTTAGCTACTTCTTTTCAAAGTAAAAGCACAACACAAGACAAATGCACATTCTATATACTGATGGGGATGTATTCTCTGTAACACCCCAAATCTACACCTCTAGAACCAGCAAAGCTTCTTAGTTTTGTTCTTGTTCTTGCTTTTCTTCTTCTTCTTCTTCTAGAACAGTCAACACAGACTAATTTGTTACTAATTTGAGTCAGGTGGATTTTGTGAACCATGGGCTACTAATTAAAATTTCATGGCATCCCACTAGTAAGATTATAATGCAGGTTACATCAGATACTTAGGTATGTAAGCAGATAAGGGAAAAATCAAGTCTGGATTTAAGAAACAGGCAAAGCAGATTCCTGAAGTCATCTGGCCCCGGGTTAACTAAAGTTGGTTTGTGGTGAAATTAAATGATACATACTGTTCTGGTCAAATTTGACCCTTTTAACATTGAACAGCAGTATTTAGAAAACCACTGAACACCATTCTTTTGGTCTGAAATGTTAAAACTTTCCCCAGAGTGACAAAGAATATGCAAAAAAAAAAAAAATGAAAATGTGACACATATGTGTTAAAAAATCACTCATTCAATAAGTATGTATTACTGTCTTCATATTCAATACAAGTCATTGAGATCATGATGTCTCTTACATTCTAGCATTTTATTGGTTGTAGATTAAAAAATAAAATGTAACAAACACAATCCCACTCTGAATGCTTAATTGGAAGCTTAATTAAGAATCAATAATCATTAAATAATTGCTAATTGTGTATTTATAAATGAAAATCGGAATTGGTATGGAAACTAATTATGAATTATACAGTGAAGAGTCAGAATATTAATATTAAAAGTGTTAATCCTGATAAAATGTAATTAGTAAAGTACGACACCAGCTGACATGAGTAAGGCTTCTGTCAATATCTAGTTTTATGACTTACGGTAACTATTGAGCTTATGTTGTTCATATATTTTAATTAGTCTATTTTAACCCGTTTGAGGTCCACAACAAGAAAAAAGCAATAGAAACATTGTATCTTTGCATTTTTTTACTCACTTAGGATAACAATAACAACAATCAACAGTCAGTCAGTTAGTCATTTTCTATACCTGCTTATTCCTCATTAGGGTCGCAGGGGTCTGCTGGAGCCAATCCCAGCACGTTACAGTGAGAGGCAGGGATACACCCCAGATGGTCACCAGCCTATCATGGGGCACACACACCATTCACTCACACCTACGGGCAATTTAGTAGCCAATTAACCTGAGCATGTTTTTGGACTGTGGGAGGAAGCCAGAGTACCCGGTGAAAACCCACGCAGACACGGGGAGAACATGCAAACTCCACACAGAAAGGTCCCAGACCCAGGACCAAGGAGGTCTTGAACCTGCGACCTTCTTGCTGTGAGGCAACAGCGCTAACCCCTGCGCCGCCGTATCGCCCTAACAATCAACTGTTTTTCCAAAATCAAAAATAAATAAAATCAAAAAGCATATAGCTCAAAGACACAGTGCCATTTAGAGGATTTTTGTTAGCATAGTGCAACTAAACCAAGTGGCAGCGATGGCGCATTCAGGTTGAGTTAAGCTCAATGCATTATTCAATGAGATACAGTGACTCAGTGTGGTCTACCAAAAGGTTGCACAGAACCTTAAAGGGTTAAGCATAAAACCAAACACTTCAACTTACAGAACTCAAACAAACATACTTACTTTCCACCACAGGCAGCCTCCGAGCCTCTGAATCATCGCCCACATTTCAATTCATCTCCGCTTCAGTGAAGTGGAAACAAACATCAATTCAGTCTGACTATCAGGCTTGTGAAGTCCAGGATCAGTTGCGCTGATGAATGCATAACATGTCCCTGAAAGTGGCGTTCCGTCACCATCAATCCAACTGCCTGCCATCCCACACAGCAGGGACCTTCAAATAATTACCATTTCTCATTGTTTGCACCTTTTCTTCATCTTTTCTTTAGCTATTCACTGAAAGATTAAATACCTAACTGAAATTATGAAACCAATCTCCTCCTGAAATGTTGATAAATATAAAAAAAATCAGCTCTGCGTTACTAAACATCTTTTTAAAAAAAAAAAAAAAAAGCTGTGACAAAATTATTTGGACTGAGGCAATTAATTTAAGATTTACTGAACTGTAAAATAAACAGTTTCTGGTGTCATTGTTATTATCCCTCTAGGATACAAATAATCCTAATGGGATAATTATAAACACATAAAAATGCTTGTTAAAAAGCATGTAACATTATAATCGTTAAGACAATTGAACAATTGGAAAACAGTGTTCATTCACCTGTAAGTACCATTTAATTATTCTGTTTATTTGATTTATTTATACCTGTTATGTGTCAATTCAACTTTTGTCAACTTCATTGTTACAGAGACTGGTAGCATCACCATGTGGATCAATAGAAAATCTGCAGTCTTTTACCTGCACTCTGATTCTGTCAATAGTCCAGAATGAGAAACAGATGCAGAATCAGAATTATTACCGAGTTCCTTGGTTTTGTGGTGAAGCATGAAAATCAAAAACTAGAAGGAAAGAGAAGAAACTAAACTAAAAGCATCTATACAAAGTGAGAAAAATACAACTACTACAAAAGACAGGTGGTATGTGGGATGTAATTTGTTCTATAACAAATGGACAAAATCTCCCAAGAATCAAAAGGTACATTGAAAGTGAATAATAAAAATTGAAAAATATTTCTAATTATATACATCAGATTTGTTTTTTATGTCCTTGGGAAATTTTGTTATATCATTACAACAAATAACATGTACAAATCTATTCAATGTGAAGAGAGCTGTTACAGCAAGATATTGAGTGTCAATGTGCAAATGTTCACAGTATTAACAGTATATGTAATATGCAGTAGCAGCTGTCCCGTCACTGACAGTCAGCATCTAATGTGCGAGACTGAAACACAGAGCGTGGTGATGGATTCCTCACTTTGCTGTTCATTTTTTTTTTCACATCTATGTGTGTTTCATAATCATCTGTCTCCATAAGAGGGCAGTATTTATCTTCTGGGTGTATATCATCATCACCACTGATCAATTGAGTGATATTTTTTTTCAGCAGAATCTTTTATTTTATTATTTCTTTATATAACCAGGCAAGTCATAAAAAACTATATCTTATTTAAGGTTATTTTATGTCTGTGCTTGATGCTTATCTTTTAGTTAGCAGAGCTTTATTACCCCACAGCAGTAACAATAAAAAACAAACAGAATACAAAAACGCAATAGAAATCACACCTAGACAGCAGAGATTTATGTTTACAGCAAGGAAAACAGCAACAAGAAGAATAAAGATAAAAAAAATAAAGAGATGAGCTGTGTGAGGAATCCCAAGGCAATTTATTATGTATTAAAATCAAGAGTACTTACACCGGGGATGGGTTTATTTTTCTGTGGGATTTGTCTGTTTTAATGTAATGTAAAAAACAGAGAAGGATTTTTTCTTTTAACAATGAAAGTAATGATTGACTGTGTGTAATGATTGAGTTACAGACCTGTCACACCATCAGCTATAGGTGATATTTCATGAGTGATGCAGGAGATACATCCTCCTCTGTATTTAAAATATGTGCATTTGTCTCCCCCAGTAAACACATGAATGAAGCAAAGGGCTTTTATTTTGAAAATATATATAAGTCATGTCTATGTGTGTTGACTCAGCAAGGAATAAAGGAAAAGTTCATCGACAGGCGAATACATGGTTTTCTGATGTGATGATAAGATTGAATTTCATTGTATGTTTGGGTTTTGAACACGTGACATTGGTGGTGATGATCTCATGATACAAATATTTAAGGTGAAGTTTAAGTTTGTAAAGTTTAAGGTGCTCACACTGTGACTTAAAGTTGCTGCTGTTATGGATTGTATGGGGACATGAGCCAGTTCAGCGCTGCACTCTTAATTTCACTAAATAAATTATGTTTTTAGTAAATCAAGATGAGCTTTTTTAAGAGCATTAAATTGATTATTGAATTGTGTCTATTGGGTCATTCCATGTCTAATCAAATTGGGTTGTTGCAGATTATATTCTAGAGTTTTTTTTTCAGCCATTGATATTTTAGAAACTCAAAAACAACTTTGGGAAGCCATGTTTTTTTCATCATTATTCCTATATATATTATGTATGACTGAGCCATTAAAGGTTTATACTGCAAATTTAATGGCATACCATTATGAGGTCCTATATTTGGGAGGGGATAGTGCAAAATTCTTGATATAAAGGTATTATAAACTCTTTTCTTAACCTATATGGTATCAATCATTGTTTTTTTTCTTCAAATACATTTTTATCTATCTTGTGCCAAAGCTTGATGTCTCCACCACTAATGGACATGAATTTGTCAAGGATAAAACAACATTTAATAGCATTTTTCCTTCATTTTCATAGAAAATGGTATATAGGGTAGATAGAAGAAACACAAAAATCTGTGTGTTCAGGATTTCCCCTCTTTCAAATCCAAAAGATGCAATGGAACAAGGTGGTAGTGTGGTCATGGTTGGCAGTGACCACACACCAATCTGTTACCACAAATATTTCCATGTTCCTACCAGCTACCCCACTTTGGTCCTATGAAAATAACAGAAAAACGCAACCACATCTAGTTTTATTCTTAATGTCTTCCTGTCCGGTAGTGGTCGGGAACCATTCTGTTTGATTTGATTGTATAACCCCGTAAATAATATATTTCAGATAAATAAAATATTTATAACAACTATCATATAAAATCACATTGTTCCCCATTTGATTGTCTTTAATGGTGGCCTTTTTATTTATTTTAAGTCATGTTACCATTTCTATATCCATTTTCTATAATCTCTAAACACTTAAATTCGTATTGCAGCGCATTATGATGAAACTATGACTGCACGTTGCTACATTTTTAAAATGGTTCCCAAAACATAGTAATAGTGTTTTTCTTCTTGAATACACTTTGCAGCACATATGATGGATCGCTTTATTATTACAGCACTATCCCTCTTTGGCAGCGATGAATGCATTCCTGTCTCATTTCAGCAGGAAGATATGCAAATCCCCCAAGTAAACAAGTATTCACAGTAGAAGTATTAAAAAGTACTGTCCATGTTAAATACTTAATGTTTTAAAATATAAGCTCTTTTTTTATTTTGGTGAGTCCAGCTGTTGCTGGGTTGGAGTGCTTTTGTTTTGGGGGAAACATCTGGATTGGTGAAGCAACCAGTCACCAAAGTTATTAGACGAAAGAACAGTAAATGTCTAAATCTCAGCAAATATGGATCAAGCAAACTCTCACTTCTTGAGAATTATGTTTAAATCCCATACATAGGACTGCTTGCCTGTTTGTAAATCAAAGATAATAATCAAGTGTTGCCCATAGACTGTATATGTTTATATTGTAGTATGTATTGTATATGTATTGCCCTTTAACACAGAAGCTGATATGTATGTACTGCCACCTTGTGGATATTTACTAGAACTAGACATAGATCTGTATGGATGTATACATGAATGATTGCATCATATGAATCTAATATTTCAGGAGACTCCAAAGCCTCAATAACTTTTTTTGCCTTCTATGAGTTCATGTACATATGAAAATAAACCATGCATACAGGACACTATGGCATATATAAGCAAATCAAACTTTATTTACAGAGAACCTTTCATACACTAAAAATGCAACACAGAGTGATTTACAGGATAAAATAATTGGCATAAGTAATAAAACCCCACATATCTAGACAAGCTCACACAGCAACAGACAAGGACACTGGCACAAACACACACAAACTGTCAGTATGAAAGTATTATAGCTTTGTAATGTCATGGTTGCTAATCTCTGCGTGGGGCCCCAAGACATTTTTGAGAACTCAAAGGACAAGTGAACCATGCTATGGTTGTGCTGAAGCAGTTTAAGGCAGATTAAGCCTAATTCTTTTGGGTCACACTGACCTTTGTGCTAGTGCTGCCATCTGAATAAAATCTAAATAGAAGAATCTTAAAAAAAAAGAAACAGAAAAACTAAGAGACACTTTGCCATGAAATGTAGTAAGCACTTTAATGTGCCTCAGAAGTTGGTCTCTGAAGAATAAGATGAAATTTGCAGAAAATATTCATATTTCCAAGGGGTCAATCTCTTAATGGTCTCATTGACTGACCTCTAGCTTGACCCTGAATATCCCCTATCATTAATGCCATAAATAACAACATTTAACATAATGTTTTTTTTCTTTTTTAAACATAACAATAGGCACTGGACTATGGAGCAACATCATTTCCTGTGCTCCAAATGAATCGCTCAGCTGTTTGACCTAGAACGAAATCAGCCACATCTCTGCAACACAACGGTTTCCTCACAGAGAAGCCTCCTCCTTTTCGAGCCGAGCAACGGCCCAGCCGTCAGCACATTCACATAAAGCTTTGCACAGAAAAATCTTGATGCAGCCTCCAAAAGTGCCCCAGCTACTGGCTGCAGCGTATCATTGGAACGTGTTGAAAGTGTGCATGTGTGTGTGTGTGTAAGACACTGAAGCCGAACTTCCTCTTAATACCCAGGGTTGATCTGTGAAACTCCTTTATCAGCCCCTCTGCTGATTGAAAGATCCAGAAATCCCCTTTCATCGGGGATAAAATGAACTTGGCAGCGGCTGGTTGAGGGTTTTGGTTTTCCCCTCAAGGTCATCCTCCCTCTGAGGTCAGAGTTTTTCCCTCCCTTTCTGGGTATATTTCAGGGCCAGATTACAGTCGGTAGATCGAACCCCAGAATTAAATGCCAGCGCGCAGACTGTGTCCACTGACAAACCCTGCAAAAAAAAAAAAAAAAACACATTTTCACATTAACAGAATCATATTGTTTTGATTCCTCGATCAAGCAGTTGTCTTACAGAGTGCCTCATTTTTATAAGAAGCCGGGATGCTTTTTGCATAAATTTAATAAGTATAAAGTATAAACCATTGTTATGATTTCTGCAGTGAGTGCTTCCAGCGAGTTGAAGGGCTGTTTCCATGGCAGCTCCCATCTGGCAGATGCAGTCTTTAAAGCAGGAAACCAAACAGAAAAATGATCTGCCAGAATGTTCCACATAGGCCGCGGATGATTTTAGGAGAAGGGATTTAAAACCTGTTGTTCGAGGTTTTCTTGCAGGAATAGAAGTCATTGCATGCACCGGTTAAAATGTGTCATCCCTTATAACAACTGCTGGTTGGAAAATATTGCCAAATTCATGCTGCTTTTCTAGTCTTTTCATCCACCTTGATTGCAAGATGAAAATAGGGACAGTTGGGTTTTCACGCAATTTCTCCAGTAATAAAGGGAAGTTGGTATATGATATGGAAATAACCCCACTGTCTTATTTCTTATTTCTTATTTCTAAAACACCCTTTTTCATCTCATCTCACATTATCAATCACCACACATTATTTATAGCTAGACACCAAACAAATGTGATTTTAACCTGATGAAATCCAAGGACACCAAATCTTGGGGCAGCATATGGTTTGTGCATTGAACAGGTTGAAGCACAGGCTTCCCTGTATCAAATCATTACATCCAATACATAAATTGCATGATGTGACAATTTTGTATTTTCCATTAAAAGTCACACTTTTATTTACCATGAGTTGTAAAATAAATAGAAAATATAGTCAAGACATTGACAAGGTTAGAATCGGCCCCACAAATGTGATGCTCCAGATGCTTAAAGGAAAGTCATTTTTCTAGCTTCTCTAAACAGCTGAACTGTTTTCAGCTGTGCAACATGATGACACAAGGGTTTTCTAATCATCCATTAACCTTCTGACGCAATGAGGAAACACCTTCGACCATTAGAACACTGGAGTGATAGTTCCTGGAAATGGGCCTCTGTACACCTATGTAGATATTGCACCAAAAAACAGACATTTGCAGCTAAAATAGTCATTTACCACATTAGCAATGTATAAAGCGCATTTCTGATTAATTTAAAGTTATCTTCATTGCTTTTCTTTCAAAAATAAGGAAATTTCGTGTATATATAGTATATTGCATCAGAATATTCTACAGAATAACAGCATGTCAGATGATGAGATGAAGAGAGGGGGTTAACTTCACTATCTACAAATATTTTATATATACATCAGTGCAAAAAATAAAGTACGCTAAGTGGTATGTGTGTTATATCCATGTGCTATGTCATGGTAGAATTAAAGAATCTGAGAGCTGATGGGATGAATGACCTGGGTTGACCTGTATTATTATTAAATTATTATTATTAAACCAGATGAAGCTTTTCTTTCTGTTTTCAATCATCCAATTACAGTGTTGACAGCATAACTTCATTCATGACACCGTTCTCTGTGCACACTCAATGGCTTCCCTTGCAAATATCTCAGGGAAACAGCTGTCAGACTCATTCGCTCTCTAAAGACGCTGGATTTTCTCTGTTAATGAGCAGGCCCGTCTCAAAAGTTGACCGCTGATTACAGCTGATGTGTTTGTTTGTCAAGTTGAATAGTCTGCACAGGAGTGATTAATTGGCTTGTGTTCCATACTGAGACCTTTCCCTCGAGAACTGAACATTCTCTGTACGTTGAACACAGAAATGAGGCTTCCTCTGGTGGAAAAGCCATGTCTTTGAAGTGCTGAGTACCAATATTGACCAGCATATCAGACTTACTTATTGCCCACACGCGTGTGACAAACTGAAACTTCGAGTCAAAGTGAAAAACTGTGAGGAAGAATCCAGCTTTACACTATTTTACCTGTTTGATATCGCACTAGTTGACCTGATGAGGGCGCTGTAATCAAATATTGATTCATGAGAGGTGAGGAAAGTGCAGTTAATGAGCAGTCAGCACTGTGGAAAATCTATAACTCCCGGATAATGATGTATTTCTTGTACGTTTTTGTTTTTTTAAACCACTTGTGAATACATGAGCATGACAACAAGAATTTGTGGCCTACTATGGGGATCAAAGGTCACGGAATGTTGAGAAACTGTGATTTACATGCAAAGTTTAAATGAATGAAATAATTATTCACGTATTTTCTATTCACTCACGTCAGGTTTGTCAAGATCAACAGGATCTTCTGCGAGAAACATTCATTTAACGACAAAATCCACACAAAACTCACCTAATAATTTGCATGTTTTTGTACCTTTATCTTCACAAACACCTTTTTGCAAACATTGTCCTGTTATTTAACTCGGTTGTGCAGAAGTTTGTTCATTCTGGCGATTTGTATATGAGCTCCTAACCCTGGATGTCTGTACCATCTTAGAGTCTCTCCTTCATTATTAAATACAGTATTACTCAGGTTTCCCTTTCACTCATCAGTCAGCGAGCACATCTAAGGTTACAGTTTTAATTAATTCATCCCGCTGACCGTGTGCTATGTCTTTTAATGCAATAACCAATACAAAATCATTTTTATAACGCTTTGTCTTTTTAATGTGAACGCCATAATGCCATGTGAAGGCATTTAATGGTCTTTTATTGATTTATACTTTTAATATTAATTGAATGGGTTACATTTGATATGTAGGTCACATATTCACCTCCATTAAACAGCTAATTAACGCCTCACTCTATAAACACTGATCCATATCATTCCAAAATGTGAACATATTTCATAAGCGCCAATTCCCTATTGATTTCTTTCAGCGTTTGAAAATTTCACCGGTGAGACAGTCAGGGATCAGACGGATTTTCCTTTGACCAGACGGTGGATTCTTCAGGTATGTTCAGTATGTTGTTTGGACATAAGGAAAAGAACATGTCCTTGGGCCGTCACCCTCATTCAGCTCCAAGACAAAAACAAGCGGGGAAAGGTTATGTGTAAGACTATACATTCCTGTCTCTGTGGGTTTCCATTTGACCAACCTGGAAAGAAAAACAGGAGGTAATGACAATATAACATGTATGACATGTAATATAGGATGATAATGCTACGTCCTTTGAGTTTAAGCATTAATATTCCATTGCAATTTTCATCTTTCTTGTTAGGACTGAGTCCTCATGGCTGATTAAGTGATTGGTTTGGTCTTCGTTGAAAATGCTTAGTTGTGTATTTTTCCATGCTGAATCAGTTAGATGATAATTATATCCTGAAAAAGCCATTTTGCTTCATTGGTTGTGTCAATTTTTACAGATTTGACCAGATTAATTGAGGGAAACAACTTATCATTTAGATGAAAACTAGTTGAAGGTCGAGGGCAGCCCTACTCCTTATGCGTAAGACAATGAACTTCATCTGAAATCACAGCTAAAATCTCTGGATTGTAAATTGTGCTTTTTAAGGGAAGCGTCCTAGTTAACCTGTACTGAGGACTAAATTCAGAAATATGCATGGGCCTGGATTCTAGAATCAGGCGTTTTAGCGGAGACCAGACCAGGCAGGTGAGATAGATTTCACTGTTTTGTACATTTAAACTCAACTTTCATTTATTTCTTTCTAAAAAGAAAAGCATCATATTTTATCTTTGTCTAAACCATCAAATCAAAATGTAAATGTTTGGCCACAGCAAAAGAGGAATGGATTGTAATCATAAAAGAAACATATTATACCCTTTACCCCTAAGACAACTCATTTTGGGTAACTAGACTAAAAATATCAAAAACAGACCTTTTTTTGCTTTTATTTGAAATGTTTGTTTCCCTTCTTGTCTGTATTATATAATACAAATATGCTGTATTTCTGTGGTTAAAATATTACATTTCAACCAAGTTCTGTATAGTAATCCAGGTTTCACGTAGAATGTTCAAAAACAGGCCTGAGTCACTTTATTATTTACTGTCATATAAGTGACACACAGCATTCTATGTATGTCCACAGTCATCCACTCCAAGGCCTTTTGGATTGAAATGATTAATAAATATAATATTCCCTGCATTTAATAAAGTTTTTTGCAGTTTCCAAAAAAAAAAGACCTATGCCTTTATTTTAACAGTTTGAGGACATACCTGTATATGTATAAACGTGTTAATTCTCAATGTTTCCGCTCTCTTCTTCCTTTGCTACACTTGGTAGACTGGTACATCCCGTATGTATGTACAGGAAGAAAAAACTCATGAATGAACGTGGTCGGCCCGAACATCTAGTAAATCACAGTGATTTTTTTTTTTTCTGCTGGGAGGGCCATCCAAAAAACAATAAAGCCCACATCTATTCTGGACTCCATTCAGAGTAGAGCGGCTCAGTGGACACCAGACAGAGGCACCCTGCCCCGCATCATTGGGCACGGCCCGATGCGACCAAAGCCTCTGTTGTTTCAAGAATCGTCATCGCCACTCTGCTCTGACAGATCTGTCTCTTTTCGTGCTACCTGAACTCCAGCAGGCCAGAATAATTATTGGATGTAGCTAGAACCGAAACAAGACGACTGACGCATCATCTTACTACACACACGCGTACGATAGAAACATGCTGGGGACAGCTAGAATACTTTGAACTGCAGCTCCCAGACAATACATGTTAATCAAACAATCTCATTGAACCTTTTATTACATTATTCGTCTGAATTGCCCATATGAACACTACTGTTCAAAAGTTTGGTCACTTAGAAATGTCCTTATTTTTCAAAGAATAGCACTTTTTTCAATGAAGATAACTTTAAACTAATCAGAAATACACTCTATACATTGCTAATATGGTAAATTACTATTCCAGCTACAAATGTCTGGTTTTTGGTGCAATATCTACATAGGTGTATAGAGGCCCATTTCCAGCAACTATCACTCCAGTGTTCTAATGGTACAATGTGTTTGCTCTTTGCATCAGAAGGCTAATGGATGATTAGAAAACCCTTGTACAATCATGTTAGCGCCGCTTGAAACAGTTTAGCTGCTTAGAGAAGCTAGAAAACTGACCTACCTTTGATGAAAGCAAAGTTTGAAGGAAAAAAAATATTATTTTAAATACAAATCATTATTTCTAACCTTGTAAATGTCAGTCAGTCATTTTCTATACCTGCTTATTCCTCATTAGGGTCGCAGGGGTCTGCTGGAGCCTATCCCAGCGCGTTACGGCAAGAGGCAGGGATACACCCCAGATGGTCGCCAGCCAATCGTGGGGCACACACACCATTCACTCACACACTCATACTCGGGGAGAACATGCAAACTCCACACAGAAAGGTCCCAGACCCCGGAGGTCTTGAACCTGCGACCTTCTTGCTGTGAGGCAACAGCGCTAACCCCTGCACCACCGTGTCGCCCGCACCTTGTAAATGTCTTGACTATATTTTCTATGTATTTTACAACTCATGGTGGTAAATAAAAGTGCAACTTTTCATGGAAAATACAAAATTGTCTGTTAGACCCCAAAAGTTTATGTGGTAGTATATGTCAGTATATGTCCATAAGACATATTTTTTTTTTATCCTGGTAAGTTTAACTCATTACACTTTAACCCAAATTGATTTACATTCATAAGACATGCAGGTGTCAAAGTTTTGCTCCAAGGGCCTGATGGGGGTGGGGGTGGGGTGACTGAACCAACCCCAGCTATTGATATTGAATGAAACGATAAGCTACCACCAGAAGACCCGTCCAACAACTTCTAATTAGCTTTAGCGAGCATAAAAATGTTCCTTTTTTTTTTTTTAAATGACTACAACCGCGGATTATTACTTTCGCTCAGAACAGAACAGGGTGCTTACAAAATGAATGCAGAGTCCAGAGTATAAATTGAGCATTATTGTTAGGGCAGCGGCACAATAGTGCTGTGTGTTTTTTTGTTGCGGGGTGCCAGTGTGATTTAAAGCTGCTGACAGCACCAGACGCTTACACTGCAATCGGCTCCTGCTGTCTCTCGTCCTCTATCATTTGTATCGATGGATATAGCCTGTCTGCTTGCCTGACGGTCAATCCCTACCTCTCTCTCTCTATCTCTCTTTCTCTTTCTCTCTCTCTTCTCGCTCCTCCTTCACTAACCACTGCTCTCTCTATTAGTAACTTCACCCCCCCCCATCTCTGTTTCAATCATTTTCCTCCCTGATTATCTTCTATACAACATTTCCACCGATAACCATATGAACCCATCACGACATGAACCCTTTTGTAAAAGCCTACACATAAGCCTCGGGCACCCTCATAAAATATGCAAAGCTCTAATAAACATAACAGAGCTCAAGGTGCATTAAAGCTTCCGCACTATTCCTTGAAAACCTATAGAGTAATTCAGAAAAAAAAATCCAAAGTATGCAGATGATTCTGCTGAACTTTTACTTTCTTTAACAACAATGATTATACATTTTGCAATTTTTGGTGCATATATCACATCTCCTGGGCCCTTAAAAAGGCTTGTAGCATCACAATATGGACCCTGCTGTGATACATGGTGATGCCTCCTTCTCTGAAGGACTAGTACAGTACACTCCCATTTCATTCTGCTCCTGGAAGAATATTTATTTTATTTCAATATAGGTTTCTAAACTGTTCTCATCTTTTATCTGTTTTTAACCTGTTAAAATCCAAAACCCCCAGATACGGGGCATCATCAAGTTTTATGCATATATTACATTAGAAAACCTTAGCTACAAACTAAATAAGGTATTTTTATCTGTAGTAAAACACAATGCTACTGTCACAGCATTTATATATAGTATCAGTATCAACATCATCAATACAATAAGAAAATGGTTTCATATAATATCTGTAGGGCTGCAACTGACCACTATTTTGATATTTAGTTCAGATTTAATCTGTTTGTGTGATTATTTAATTGGGTCCTTTATAATCTTCTTTCATCTTACAGTATATTTTCTGTATGTGAATATATTCTTACTTTCTTGTATTATTACTTTCTTCCAGAATATATTCTTCACATGATCCTCAATGAACCTCAATGTGGTTTCTATAATTTCTGTGATTTACTATTATCTTATTAATCATTGAACTTTGCATTGTTTCTTTTTCTTGATATGTGTCAGTTTGGTCTTGTTTTGAGCTATATTTGCTCTGTAACAGAAACATAAATTGATTCTGACACTTCTTTAGTCACCTCACATGTTGCAGATTTATTTTGATACCAGGTTTAAGTGCATAACCTTTGTGCTTGTAGAGATGTTCCATAAAACTGAAAAAAAAACAAGCCTGGGGCTTGAGTGGCTAACTTCAACTATTCAGATGCCTTTCTGTGCCAGAAGAGGAGAGAAAGAGAAATGTTATTAGAGTAGAAATGAACAGAAAACACCAGAACACATAAAATGGAGATGCTTGACTATTTTAACACCAGAGTTCATTGACCCACAGCGGCAACATTACAGGCCAACAAAATGTGTACATTTTCTCTCAGCCTCTCTACCTCTCTCCCTTACATACAAACACACCAGAGAGAGAGAGAGAGAGAGAGAGAGAGAGAGAGAGAGAGAGAGAGAGAGAGAGAGAGAGGCCCCAAACAGTACCTGTGTGTAGAATAATCCTTCAGTGTAGTTACCACCTGTGTCTGCAGAGAGATCTAGCACCTCTCTGTCTACCTTTGTTTCAGTAACACTGTTGTGATGTTGATGTTTTGCTCAATCAACAACAGATGTTCAGGAGTATTGTGTATTTATGGCCTATATCATTTGACTTTTCATCGGGCAGTAATTATACAGTGGAGCTTCGCACTAATGATGTAAAGTGCAGTGGAGGAAGAAGTATTCAGATCCTTTACTTCAAAGTAAAAATATCACTATGTAAACTCCAGTCAGTCACATACGAGGGTATTATAAAAAAAAAAAAAAAATAGAAAAAAATGGATGTATACATTATGTGGAATGGCTGGTTATGTTGCTATGTATGTGGTGTTGTTGTGTCATTGTATCGCAGTTTGTTCAAGCTGGAATAAATGTGAGCTGATTATTAAGTATACATTATTTAAAATGATTATATATTTGTAAAATCACATTTCATATGTAGTAGAGTATAAAATGTTTTTAAGAAATACTCAAGTAAAGTACGAGTAGGACAGGTTCAAATTCAATAATATTTCATTAAATGTTCGTACAGGACAGAAAATCGCTTTATAAAGTATTTATAATATATGTGATGGGGGCTAAAATCCATTCCTACACATGCCCATACACATATCACATTTTTTTCTAGGACATTCTTTGTGACCATGAAGGAGTGGAGTGAAATATGGGAGATATTCTAAGTCGTACTGCTGTTATAAGCCTCAGATAAACTTTTAAAAGCATTTTTTGCACAAAATGACTGTGTGGACACTGCGTGTACATCTATTAGCCCCTTTTACTGAAATCACATCTGAAGGATATCTTTGAATGGTTGGTTTTAACAGGAAGGAAATGTCTTTCAGTATTTATACACACCTGACATGTAAAGCTGTCCTTTAAGAAGTCTATACAGATGTTGCATAAATGTTATGCGATGTGATTATGTGAAAATTTAAACACAAAATATTTATAGATTCCTGTAATTAAAGTAAAACATGGAGTGTATATTCTGAATATTAAAATAAGTGGTCAGGAAAAAATAGAAAGCAAAGATTAAAAAGCAAAGGTAACTGTGCAGGATAGAGTTGTGGAAGACTGTGTTGGTAAATGTATTTGGTGACTTTCTACTGCTGCTATAGGTTTATATACAGTGATGGAAGAAATATTCAGATATTTTACTTAAAAATGTCAATACAGCAAACAAATAATATTCCACTACAAGCAAAAGTCCTGCATGAACAACCCTACATAAAAAGAGATAAATGTAGTAGTAGCGTGGTTAAAGTATTTCAATAGTGGTATGGACAATTCAATTCAATTCAAAAGGCTTTATTGGTATGGAAAGCATACTGTTGCATTGCTAAAGCAAGTGTGAATTAAACAGAAATGTGTGCACAATTAAAATGCAGACTTCCAAAAATGACAAACATAGAAGTACAAGTGAGGATAACTTGAAATAAAAGTAAAATCATGTGGATATAAAACAAGGAAACGGTTTTGGACAAATATTACTTTATTTAACTTTAATTAAGTAAAAGGAGGAAAATATACTTAAACCATCAAAAATATTCTCCTAGAATATGATATTTTTATAGTAAACTACAGTGTTTTACAGCTTTTATCACTAATAAAAATATATAAAAGACCATTTTTTTTTCCTATTGTAGTTCATCAATGTGGAACCAATTTAAATTGTATTGGGTAGATTACTAGGAATAGTACAGCATTATAATATATGTGTATCCTGTTTTTTTTAAATACTGCACTACCTTTCAAAAGTTTTGCGTCACCCAAACATTTTTTTTCATAAAAGGTATAAAATTCGTAATTAAAAAAAAGTACTTTTCTTTCAAAAATAAGGAAATATCTAAGTGACCCTTTATTTATATAGCATATTTCAAAAAGCACAATATTTTTTTAAAGAAAAGAGCATATATATATATATATATATATATATATATATATATATATATATATATATATATATATATATATATATATATATATATATATATATATATATATATATATATATATATATATATATATATAATTTATAGATAAATAATTGTATGTAATATCGTCTGAAAAGTAACTAAGTTGTCAGATAATCTATCTAACTGTGTATGACAAGTGACAGAATTATTTTAAGTATATGACAAGTCTGTTCTATGATGATAATAATGATAGTGATGATTACTATTATTATTATAAGTTTTAGCAAGTACATGTAGTATAATCAATAATTATCTATCTATCTATCTATCTATCTATCTATCTATCTATCTATCTATCTATCTATCTATCTATCTATCTATCTATCTATCTATCTATCTATCTATCTATCTAATCTATCTTTCGGCACTTTCCGGCAAACTTCGTCACGGTTGACGTCGGGCTCGTCTCCGCCTCTCCTCTCCCAGACTGCTTTATGTCTGGCAGCAGAGACCATGCGCGGTCGCCATATTACCGAGCAGCCCTCCCTCCCCTCCGGTCAGTCCCGTCCCAGCAGCGGAGCAGGAGGCGACACACCGAGCAGCACCAGTGAGACAGCAAAACCAGCCTCCCTACAATAACAAAAAAAAAAAAAAACGAGGATTCCGCTGAATGGATTAAACATTTTCTACGCCGCAGTTTTACGTTAGTGGCCGTGTTTGGGTTACCGGATGAAAGGTGTTGTTTTTCTCCGTTGAGCCAATTCAGCAGCTAAAAACGAGTCACTGTAGTCTGTGTTTAGCTAGCCGGTGATGGAGACTGGCAGCTAGCTAGCATCCACACACTCACTCACACACATACACACACACACATACACTCACTCACTCACACACACAGACATACACACACACACACATACACACACACACACAGATTCTGTTAGCACAAGTGTTCAGCTTATTATGACAAAACCCGCAACATGTTAGCTTGCATTTAAATAGCGTGCAGACGGAGAGCAGCCGGCGGAGCTAACGCACACATCAAGCGGACAGTAGCATCTCTCGCCCCGCTAGCTGTCACCGGAGATTACCGGATCCTGTCTGAGAAAGCCTGTAAGTTAAATATTATTATAACCGTTTATTAATAGTGTAAAATAACAACAACGGAGACTCCGGTGCTGTCGGACTTGAACGTGTCCTTCACTTTATTTCTCCACATCACGAAGCGCCACACATTAACAACAACATAGACTTCCGGAGACCTTCAAAATAAGAGCCTGCAGCGTGCCACTTCCTGTTTAGGCTCAACACCCAAACCGACATTGAAATAGGATACGCAACAACTTGGATATTTGAGGACAGCCGCCTGACACTTGAATATTTATTTTTTTGATCGTGTTGACCTCATAGTTTTGTCAAAACGGCGCCGTTAACGAACTGCAACCTTCTTGCATACTGTCAGAGAGCAACTACCCTCCGGATCCTCTCCAGATGCATCATCCGGACCCTGCAGGAGACTCCGCTGGCAGTGTTAGAAAGATGTCACACCCGGCTGTCTTTCACAGGAGGGGTAGCACCACGGGCAGTGGAACTGGCTCGGCGCTGTCATCGCCAGCCAACGCGGTGGTCAACAACAGTCACGTCCCCACCGACGATTATCAGCCCTCCCTGTTGATTCAGTGCCAACCCCCTGCTGGTTCGTCCTCCCCGGGTCCCCATCATCATCCTCCCCTTCCCCCCCACAGTCTGAACCTACATCCCCAGCCCCAGCCCACGCCGTCGGCCGGGGCTCAAATGAAGAAAAAGAGTGGATTTCAGATCACAAGTGTGACCCCGGCACAGATATCTGTGAGCACCAACAACAGCATCGCGGAGGACACGGAGAGCTACGATGACTTGGACGAGTCCCACACTGAGGACCTGTCGTCTTCCGAGATCCTGGACGTGTCTCTCTCTCGAGCCAACGACATAGTCGGAGCCGAGCGGAGCTCTTCGGAAGAGACTCTGAATAACTTCCACGAGGCCGACACCCCGGGAGCCGTGTCCCCCAACCAGCCTTCACATCCCCACGCTCTGAACATGGTGAACGGGACCGTGCATCACCACCACCATCCTCACCACCCCAACCATGTCCAAAACTACCCTCTGTCCTCCGGGCCGGGGAGTACCCCGTCAGCCCTTGCGTCTGGAGCTATACCTTGCGTCACCCAGAAAATGCCTTCTAACATGGCGGAGAATGTATCCCGGGTCGCCCTGCCTGGCGGCGTCGCTCAGCCCGTGGGGGTAGTGGTCCCAGGATCTGTTCCAGGAATGCACAGCTCTGTTACGGGCACTACAGTTAGCATAGTTAATCCCCAGACCAGCAGTGTTAGTAATGTGAATATGTTGAGCTCTGCCAACGTGCCTGTGAGGGGGGGGATTAGCACGAGTGCTAGCAGTAGCAGCGGCGGCAGCTTTCCTCTCAATGTGATAAGCAGCGGTGGGGGGAGCGGAGGTGGCGGCGGTGCTGCGGCCGCCGTTGCGGCTGGGGGCAGCCTCATGGCCACCACGAATGTCAGCATGATTCAGCAACACCAAAACACTAACACTATGACTACTACAACTGCTGCTGCTGTTGCTGCCGCCACTGCTGCTGCCAGTGCCTCTGGAGGAACAGTGGTCTCCGGTGGGATACAGTGCCGAGTCGGACCCGCTGTGCCGCAGCCCGTGGCCACCCCTGTCACAGCCGTGGCCGCAACCCCTGCGCCGTCTACTCCCGCCCCGGCTCCAGCCCCCGTGATCGCCACCACCAGCTCTCGCTTCCGGGTGGTGAAGCTGGACTCCAGCTCTGAGCCCTTCAAGAAGGGCAGGTGGACATGCACTGAGTTCTACGAGAAGGACGCCCCGGCCTCCGCTTCTGGCTCCTCCGCGTCCGAGGCCGGCTCCCTCAGCATGCGCCAGTTCGTCTCTGAGAGCTTCACCGGGGGCTCGGAGAGGGAAAGCACAAGCGGCAGCTCTGTGAGTAGCACGATAAGTACATTGAGCCATTACACCGAGAGCGTGTGCAGCGGAGAGGCCGGGGGACCCCCGGTAGCCCAGCACGCCCAGGATTACGCCTCCCCTCCTCAGGGCTTTCAAACAATCCTCCAGAGTGGCTTCAACATGGGCCCGTCGCAGGCCCAACCACCTCACATGCAACCCCAGGATTTTACTCATTCACATGTAAAGACTGTCGTGGCACCCTCGACCCCGACGACCGTTCAACAGCCTGCACCCGTGCCGGGCCACCAGACCACCGCCGGACTTTCTACATCCTCTGTGGCCCAACAGCAGCTCACCTACGCCCAGGCGGTTGCTAACCAGCCCCTTGGCTCCACACAAGGCTTAGTGGGTGTGCAGCAGCACAAGATGGGGTACGTCCCCGTGCCACAGCAGCAGTCCGTCAACCCGCACGGGGCCCCGGCACAGGTGAGGCCACCCGAATACGGCCAGCAACACCAGGCTGTACCTCAGGTGGCGGCCTCTCAACCTCTGATGAACCAAGTTGGGTCGGTTCCCTCCGGGCCGGCTAACGGAGCGGGCCAGATGCAGCCGCCACAAGCGCTGCTCCACACGCAGCCCCAGCAGCCACCCTCGCTTCAAGCCACCACGTCTCATGCTGGAGTCCCAGGTCTCGGCCAGCAGCCTCAGGGCCACCCCAGTCTGGACGCCCAGCAGCAGAAGCCGCAGCCAGCCCCAACGCAAATCCCAAACCCGGGCCCCCAGTTGCCCACCACGGTGTACCAGAGCCAAGTGTCTGCACCAAGCGTGCCTCCTCCCAACCCTCCGAGCGACCCCCAGGCCCAGCAGCAGGCCCACAACGCCGGGAACGGCGGCCGGATGCCCCCACAGGGCGTCCCTCACAGCCAGCCGTCGTGCATCAGCCTGTCCCAGGACCTCAGCACGGCGCAGGCCCTGGCTCACGCCGCCCAGGCCAGCGCCCTCTACGCCAGCCTGCACACCTTCACCACCACCCAGCTGCAGGACGCTCAGGGGCTGCTGCTCCAGCACCAGTCGACCCTGCTGGGGATGACCAAGCTGTCCAGAGGAGAGGCCGTGTCGGGATCCCATGCCGGCCAGGGTCAAGAAGCTGAGGGCAGCGCCGCCACCGCCCGTGCCTTAACCGCATCAGCTGGTCTCAAGTGTGTTGACGGAGAGGAGGATGGGTAAGATCGCTTTCCTTTCTTGCCGTTCTTAGCCATTTAAATGAAGTTTGATCTGAGTCAACTAAGGATTTGAATGCATTTTGGACTTTTTTTTTTCTTTTACTGCTGACTTAGTTATGAGCACATCTTTGATGAACACTAGATTTAAAATGTCCCCTTTTGCATTACTGCATGTGGATAACACACATTTGTTAGATTTGTCACTGAAATTAAGTGAAAATCAGTCGGATGACCATTAGTCAACTGAGAACCTTTTTAGTCAAGGACAGCCCCACATCTATTTGCGTGGAATTTCAACATGGGTGCAGATAATAAATAGCCTCGATTTGCACTAGAGTCTGAAGTCAAATTAGATCACAGAGGTGATGCCTCCCATATGGGTATTTGTAGACAAGATCAGCATTCAGAGTGTGTGTGAGGCTGGATGGTTCCACTGGTTGCGGTTGCTGTTGCAACTCAGAGCGAAGAAGAGTGTTATTGTTATCACAGATAGTTCAGACAGTGGCCGGGCTGCCACAGTCTGCCTGTTGTCTGTCAGCGGGACAGAGAGCAGCGTTCAGCTGGATGTGACGTCTCTTGTCTTTATCAAGTGGTTGCAGTGATTCAACATTTCACCGAGGCTAGGGATGCAACAATCATAGGCTTTGATGGTGCAATTATAGTCTGAGGAATAATCATGGTTTTATGATCATCAGGATTATTATACAGTAATAAATTTAACAGCAGTGCTATTGTATAAAATTGCATGAATATTCTTTATAGATTTTTATTTATTGCTCCCTTTTGAAACTTGAAGTACTTGATGTAATGACTGATGACTTAATATTCAAAAATAGTATTTTCCATTAATTTTGAATAATCTATCTTGAATTATTAGTCTAATCCTATGTGCAGCCAGAGAAATCCTGTCGTTTTGTTTGTTAAAATGATTGATATTGAGATCATCTCTCATGCAGTTAAAAATAACCTACTGGCTTTATGTTCTTTTATGAAAGTGAGAACAGGAACTTTGTGTATGGAGCCTTTATGATTAAAGCATGACGTTTTAAAGTGAGGTTAATGGTTAATGATTCTGGTTAAGGCTGCTGCCTGCTTGAATCTCAGCTGTCTGCTGTACACTTAGCACATTTTTCGTTAAAAAGCGGGACACATAGCAGAGGGTGTGTGGTTATTTAATTAGAGATTAAACAAGGTAGATAGCTGCAAATGTGATTAGAAATGGAATGAATTCCACAGATGACAAAAGATTACAGGAGCAGCCTACGTTTAATTTAGTTCTCTGGTTTGTCTTTTAAACAGGGTATGTAGTATGAAAAAGTCTTAACTTAAGAAACTGAAGAAATTTAAGTTATTTCCAGAGCTGAATAAGTATGGGGGTAAAAAAGAATAAAACAATTTAAAATATAAAATTCTGAATTTTAAAATTTGTGTACACTGTTCCTAAAATTGACACAACGGAATTGGTTTCAAAGAAAAAGCAACATCTTAATGAACATGGCTGCACTGACACCATGACAGTTAAGTGATTTAACTTTTTTCAACTCTGTTTTGGTCCTTCTCAATAAAAGAAACACAAATATAGGGAAAGCAGTAGTATAATCTTATAAAATCCGTATCTTAAGGGGAAATGAGACAGGTATTTATTGTCAGGCATCAATATGGTCTCAAATCTATGAGAAGTCTATGGAATCTATAGAAGTTTCCATTGGGAAATGTTTAGAACCTCCGTTCAAAGCAAACGTAAAAAAGCGTCACTTTGCACATTTTTGAATGAACTAAGCAGTTTTGTCTACTTGTTGACACAATGAAACGTTTCGCACAATAAGCATTTTTCTTCGCTAAAAGCTTATTGATTTTATTAAGAGCCCCCTCTCTCTCTCTCACACTGTACTTGCATCTCTCTTTTACTTCCTCTTTCTTTCTCTATCACTCTCCTCCTGTCACTACAGCTCACTAGTGAGTTATGTCATAGCCCAACTAAAAATCCCATGGAATGTCCTTCCAATAAGATGTTTTAAAGATTCATTTTGAGTTTAGACAGGAATTTTAATCACCTACCAGCAGCAGGAAATTGCTCACATTTCAGTCACTCTTAACAAACCTAAGCCTTTCCTGTTTTCTGAAGTTGTGTTATCTTAGCTCTTAGGATGTTTAATTGAGTTAAAATATTAAGGTATGGACGTAACAAGGCATCGTAGTTCTTTTTTAGTCGATTTTGAAGTGTTGAATTCTTATTCCTGGGAATGTGAAAAGTAACCACTCTTGCAAAATCTATAATGCTGGAACAATAGTTTTGTTTCAAGTCAGGTCTGCCTGTTAAATGGATACTGAAGGATGGCTACTGTTATCACATGATGTTTGACTCCGAGGAATGTGAAATCTATGGGGATCAGGTGGATTATTGTCTTTGATGATAAGCAGCATTTGGGTCAAACCAAAGCCCTTGTTCCAAATGAGAAGTTCCAAACGTCTTGGCGAATTATGCTCACGGTTCACTTGTGTGTGGTTTACCTGCTGTCAGTGGTAGTGGTAGTGCCTGCTGAAAGTCAAGGCTGCTTATTGATTTAGGGCTAAGTGGTATATTGACTATTTAAAAGATCTAGTTATAGTTTCAAACAAGATATAATATGAAACAATACTGTTCATATCAATATATCTGGATTTTGTGTTAAAATATATTACCATTTATTCCATAATGCTGTGTATTTGAATCCATGCTCCCACTCACATGGGGACAACATGCGCATATGGCTACTGGGTTCAGCAACAACAAATCAGATATTAGCAAATATAGCGTCAAAATGAATATCGATAGCATCATGTCTAATAAGTTAAGCAAAAGCTGCTTGTCTACATACAATGTGGTTCAGCACTATCAATAATTTATGATAAACAGTGGTTTTGCTTGTGCTAACTAGCTGCTTGTAGTTAACTAGGCTGTGTTGCTAAGCAGCACACAGTAAACACCGAGGTCATTGGCACACAGGTGTTTTTTTTTTTTTTTTCTGTTTTCCTCTTCACACTGACTTCATGTCTTAAATATGCAGTCTTGTGGCACAGCCTGAGGCCGTTGATAAATCATGCAAGAGAGCTTCAGGACCACATAGGAGCCAATACTTTGTTGTTTGCCCTGTTGTTTTTTTTAGGGAGTTTTTCCTGAATCAAATCTATGGTCTAAGGACAGGGGATGTTGTATTGTTTAGAATGTAAATCCCCCTGAGTGGAATCTGTGATTTTTTTGCTTAAGATAAACATGACTTGACTTCTGCTATAGAACTGTCTACTTCAGTAGAGAAATTACTTTGTTAGAGCAACGAGTCCTGTTTTTGTTTCCATTTTCATTATTTGCACAGTTGTGTATTGTTTTCAAGAGGAAAACCTATTATACTTGTGTTTTATTGAAACTGAAGGAGCATTCTCAGGGTTCAGCCTTTTTTATTTAATGGAGTCTATTTCTTATATAATATTTACATGTTAATGTTTTTTAATGACTGTGTTTCTGAACGAGGTGCATTTAATTTTCAATTTATTCTGAAGAGTCTTGCATCAAGTAGTGCCATCTTGAGTAAATTTGCATTTAATCACTTCTTTTATTTACTGTGTCTGCAATTGCATTGCTCTTAAACTTCCCTTTTCATTCTGTTTGAACTCATAGTCAGGGCAGCCCTGCAGTGGCTGGTCTTGTTAAGCGAAGCTTTCTGTCTCCTGCTGAAATTGATGGTCATTTTGTGCAAAGAGGCAGTAAATTATTAGTAATTGCACCTTGTTAAAGTCACTTTAATGGAAGCCTTGTTAAAGTCCAGGACCTTTTTATATTGTATACCAATCGTAGAGGACCCGGTCCCTGTCCTCTTAAAACCTGATTTGTTCTTTGTCTGGTAATAATATATTTACAACTGTGCTCTTATTGGTGTGACATGTCAGTGGTCGCACACTTCCTGTGGTCTGCTGTCAACATAGTTTCAAGCTTTTATGTGTGGGATTAACCCATCCTCATAAATCAGCACCTACAGCTGTGAGAGTGTGTTTGAATGGGGGAGGATGTCTACAGTGCATGTGCTCCATCTGCACCAACAAGTCATGCAATGTGTAAGAATTGGCCACCTGATCCAATCAAACAGAGGAGCAGTTTGCCTGTGTGTCGCTCACTAAATACAGCGTAATGCTTCCTGTTTACAGAGAATCTGACGTATGGCTTCATCCACATGTCAAAATGCTACAGACACATTAGAGCCAGATGTAAATTACTGGTCTGCACACAGATCAGTTCCTGTCACTGTAAATTATTCGGATAAACTGGCCACATATTGGGTAGGGTTGGCAATATCCCCTTAATTGGCAGTTGACGATGTCTACAGTGAATCATGGTGATGGTTGATGATATCGGGAGGGGGTGAGTGCTGAAAATTCTGGTGATTGGTGTTGCCACCAACCAGACTATCTTTTAACCCTCTGGAACTGTCAGCAAATGTTTCATATTTCAAATCAATAAATTGTAGCTCCTTAAATGTTTTTTAGCCTGAAAGCTAACAGTCGCGCAGTTCAAATGCTGCCTCCGCTGCGATTGTAGCCCGTGTAGAAGGTTTTCTATCCACCTAAGAACATGTCTCTTTCAGGGGGCTTTTCAAAATAAATACTGGAAGATACAATGTTGACCGTCCATATTTGATTAATTATCGACCATATATTGCATCTAACATTGGTGCTAATGACCATAGTTGTTTCCCATAAGGTTTTGTGGGAATCTTTTGACCAATCAGAGGTTGATCCAGCTGAAAATAACTTTTCGTTTACCAAGCCCCCTATTACTCATCAGTTTTTTCTAATATGAGGGGGCGTGGCATCTCTATGGCGGTTTTTCATTAGGATCTTGGCTCATCCATCACAAATGGTGATGATATCGTCCATTAGAACAGCCCTAAAATTGAAAAATCTAAAATTCTAAAAAACTTCATCTGGAAAAATATTAAAACTTAAAGGGGCTCAATTTTGCCGTTTTCGCAGTTTAGTATTAACATTTTTGTGATGTATTTAAAAAATGTGCATGTATTAATGGTTCAAAATCATCTAGTTAGACCTGTAGCAGCAATGCAGTCTGTCTTCTCACATGCTTGTTCTAAAAAAAGCTGTTCTCCACCCCCTCACTGAAACACACTGAGAAACAGAAGTCAAGTTTTACTGGAACATTTCTTGCTCTAATTGTCCTAATGTAGTTGTTAATACCATGAAATGATGACATATTAAGTCATGTTGTCTTCCAAGGCTTCCTTGAATAGAATAGTGAGAAACTGGCAATATCACTATTAAACATTGGCTGATATTTGACCAACATATCTATTGTAACTTCCTGCTACCCTGGTGGGGGTTGTGTTCCTTCCTGTGTCCCCTCCCCCTTATCGACCACCACCAAAATAAAAAAAAAAAAAAAAAAGAATTACCTGCATCTTTTTGCTGAAACCTGCCCTGTGCCAACATAAAGGTTTCATTGAAATGAATGAGGAGGCTGCTGCATTTTTTTTTTCAAACTCAGTGCTATTGTTGGTCTGAACACAGCCTAAGTGTGTGTGTCTGTGTGTTTGAATGTGTGAAGGCTCGGGGGAATGTGTGCCGGCTGGCAGCGTGATGGCTATCTCCGCTGCTGGCTGTTTTGAATGTAATCTTTCCCCTGGCATTGCAGGGAGCCAGCGTATGCTGGGCCCGTTGCTCATTGTGTGGAGATCAACGTGATCCCCAAAATTCACAACACACAGAGGAAGTGACCCAACCTGACCCAACCCAACTCTGTCAGGTCTACTGAAGCTGGTAGAGACCACGACTGAGGACGCAGCAGACTGGACTAGATGGAACCAGACTGAACAGAGTCGTTCATTACTGTTCCAGCTCTGATAAATCCTGCCATTGTGTTGCTCCGCTATTTCCTTCATCAGTGTCTGCTCTGTAGAGTGTTGGAGCTTGAAGATTGTTCCTTTTACAGAGCTTCCAGACATGACATTTCCAGGAGTAGCTGCTGTTCCGCAATTTGTCTCGGATAAAAGCAGTATTCTAAACATTTTTGATTGATCATAAATCACTCAAGACTTTTCCTTTGTTACCTAGACATTGTGAAGATAGTCAGTACTTTTCTTGTAATCTATTGGGATGCAGTGTCACAAAGTCAAAAGTCACAAATGTTTCTTTTAACTCCTGGTAATACCAGTACCTGGTAATCAGACAGCCCTAGTAATAACATTAGTCTAACATTTCATAATTTGCATGCTAGCTTGCTTGTTCATTAGAATTTGGCAAAGTATGGTGAAGTTTTATTGTCCGTCTGTCGCAGGTTGTTAAATGTAACTTTAAAGTACTATATGCATTTTTGCATGTGCCGTGGCACTTTCGTCTATAATCCAGCCTACATTAAGACAATTTCTCGGATTGGAAACACCTGCCATTGCAAATTAAGAACAATTTTGTAGGGGCATATGTGATTGCTTAGGTCATCTTAGCCTACTTTATAATGAGAAGAGTTGTATTGATATTTATTTCACAATAACCACAAAAAAGTCTGTGCTTGTTAGGATTGTACAGCTACACCTTTCAAATTAGCTAAAAATCACATTTTCAAAAAATCAAATTGGTTTAGTTTGACTATTCTTGCGGTGTTAACAATAGAAACTATATAAATGCAGCAGTACTGGTAAGTTATTGTGTAGCCTAAGAAAGTGAAATTGTGTGTCTTTGTAAGATTTTTAAGATAAATGGATGGAATAGGCAGAAATGCAAATTGGTAGATATTTTTTATTAATAATTTATCATAGGTATCAAGAAATGTTATCAGTGCATCCCTCACTTTTTGGTTCGTTTGACAAATGCATGTATGCAAATGATATTCTGTAATGCAAATCTATGCAAATTATATACAATAATACATTTGGTGAGCGCGTGTGACACATCTAGGTTTCTCTCAAAAAAAAACAGGCAGGTCTGCTTAAGCCGTAAAAATAGTTTACTGATGACACGACAAACACTGTCAGTTACTTTTTTGTAGAAAGCGTACCAATATTGTTGCAGTGTTCAGCCGTTGCCTTTTTATGTCGAGCCGTGGCGCACATAACCAAAGTGATTCAGTAAAAGTAAACAGCGTTTGTTATTTTGTTTTGCTGCTGACGCCTCCCCCGTTCCCACCAACATAGAGCAAGCCAGAGAGCACCAGAACACAGCAGAGCAGCACATGCTGTGTATGAGGGGGAGAGAGAGAGAGGGAGACACAGAGAGAGAGAGAGAAAGCTACAAACCCTACTGAATATTTACCATCTCTTTCTTTTAGATGAGCAATGAAAGCATGAATGGCAGAATACAACTGAACAAGGAGAGTTGAGCAGTTTAGTGTTTCATTGTCGAAATGGAAATTAATGCAAACCACTCAAAGATACATGTTTCTCTTCAAACCATTCCACCTTTTTCCTCTTTGCCTATTTGTATGCTTATTTGTAAGCTTTGAGCAGACCATTGATTTCATTTGTCTGTGCCTCCCCCTCTTTGTTAGGCTATTTTTCCATCAGTAAACACTCAGGATTGTTTCACTTAGTGTGATGTGAAAACTAATGGCTTGTAATGGATGATAATGGCTTGTGTTTTCAGAATGCCTTTCATCTATGAGACACGCACCGCCATAATATCCAAACCTTGTTCAAAAAGCGTCTCCTGTTGTTTTTATTAACGGTGTTTGTACCTGTAGGAACAAGCAGTAAAATAGCTGCCTCAACTCTTATTTACTGAGGGTGGACTGTAATATAAATTGAGTCAATTGAATCCACCCCCCATTTCATTGATGTATGTCTGAAGGGGGGCAGGAGGGGAAATGCTGCCCCCTATTACTTAGAATCCAGTAGCCGAGTATTTCACTGCAACATCTGTTGTCTGTTATTTTATCCTCAGGCTGAATGATTCTGGTGAGTCAGAATAGATATATTTGAATTGACGATTTTCTTCCACAATTCCAAACAAATGTCCATCTGCAGATTTAACTCTAAGTTACATATTAACTGTTGTCTATTCATGTATTTATATAAAACTATCGAAATTTTAACCAGATGTTATATGTGCCCCAAAAGTAGAGGCCTCGACCACTTACGAAAGCAGATTGATTCATATAAATCATTATCTACACCTCCATCTCCAGCAGTAATTAGGTTCAGTTCTGTGTTCTCCTCCACATCCTCACGGTCACTGTGAAGTGAGCTGCTGACTCACAGTTTGTAGGCTCAGGCCGTTCATGATGAATTCATTATAAATGAACAGTCAGACTCGCGTTGTGATTCATTAGATCAGCTCGATTGTAAATGTGCTGCCGCCAAAGAAGGATTCATTTTTGTTGCGTTTCTGCCTCGGCTGACTGATCACTGAACGGTCGTGTGTAACATGAGGAGCAGATGCAGGAAGCTGATGAGTCATAGTGAAAAGCCTCCTGCAGTGGATGCTTGAGTGGTTGGACTTTAGTAGGTTTTTTTTAAAACTTGCAATGTAACTCAGGTGCTTTTGACTGTCATCAGATTCACAGAACAGACTGCACAGGTTTTTATGCAGTGTCATGGTGTCATCGTATAGCAGAGTATTTATAAATTCTGATGATATGACTTTCAATACCGGCAAAAACGCAAACACACCTCTTACTGATAACTGATACAGAGACCCTGTGTTGAGGTGATGTATTTTAGTCCACAGCAGGGACCACCAGGGGTCAGTCTCTGCAGTTTGTGCCTACAATATCTCGACCACCTTAAAGGAGAATTTCTGCATTTTACAACAACTTTAAAACATTAGTTGGTGATCTTTAAAAAACACACAAATACTCAAGGCCACAAACTGGTTTCAGCAGCAGTTCACATTCAAGTTATTTCCCTATATTGTACCAAAAAGTTAATAAATAAGTAGCTTTGATGTGACTTGCACAGTCAATACAAAAATATGTACCTTCATTTAGACCAAAACAACAGGTTAGTTCTAATTGATCCTCCGTATAGGAATTCAAATCAATTGACTGTGACATGACGGTCCAACACAAAAGGCACGTTTAAAAACACACTGTATATAGATACTACAATGTAAAATGTAGTGGTTGGCATGTGGTAGTGGTTTGTTTTCAACATTACCTTAACTATGAGTATCTATTGGACTAATTTCTCAAATTATCATAGATTGATTGATTGACTGGTGACTATTTTGTGCACATTAGCGACAGTGACTCTGCTTCTTATTATAGATTCACTCCTGGCTCCCTTTGGTTTCCAAACAAACCACTTCCTGCAACAACACAACTCTCAGGAGACCCACGCAAGATGTGGGGAACCTTCTACACACACATCTGCTTTATAGTAATAATACAAGTGAAAAATATTGCTCAGAAGCCAAAAACAGCAGGGAGTGCCCACCTCGCCTCCATTATAGTGCGTTGGCTGTGAAATGACCACATTATTTTTTTTTTTCTCAGATCATGCTAATAGACACTCATCTAGAAAATTAGGGGTCCAGGTTGAAATTCTTCTTTTATGGAACCACACTTCAGTTCAGCTGACACAGGAGTTTGTCTTGGCCTTGACGGGTTGTACCATTTATTTCTTGACAAATAGACTAAACCGTAAAGTTACACATACTGCACTGCTATGTTCACAGCTATAATGTTTCTGCTAACTTCACATTACACACACATGCTATCTCTCTCTCTCTACCTCACACTAAAGTGTGTATTCCTTAGGATAGTGCCACATATAACTTTATCTTGAGATAACTTTTTCCAGCAGCAGTTTATTAGCCCTATCATTTAATCAACTACTGTCAGGGATGTGCGCATCATCTCTGTTCAGCCCGTCAATGACGTGTCAGTATTGTCTGCAAGAGTCTATGGTAGAGCGGTACTTATTTCCTATCAATGTTTGTAGCTGTAGTTAAAATTCATAAATAGAGCTTTTGGGGAAAAAAGACCCCATTGAAATATCAGGTAGGTTTGAATAAACCTCCCCTTTAATACAAACTGGTCATAACTGTCGTCACATTAAAATGGAACGACAGCAGAGACTGTGATTGTCTTGCGATCCATCGTTCATTTCTAATTTATGACACTATGAAGTTATCAGCCACACATTTGTATTTTTTGGCTTCAGTAGCTACTGTCATTCCCCGAAACATGCAGGCAATGTGCTGAATCATGGCCGGCATTCCTGTGGCCAGTACACTGCCCAGTCAGCTCCAGGAGCGCGTACCACACACACACACACACACACACAGAAAGTGCAATGGATGACTTTGTTATCTGCATTCCTGCCTGTTTCTCCTTCATGTCTTCCATATCATTTGTTACTCTCTTTGCAATTTGTTATGTATCTGCTTTTTTCAGTCTGACAGGAATAAAAGCTCCCAAGGTCATTAGAGAATTCTTAGTGCTGATTTGAATAATGTTTCCAGGCTGCGCACAAAGCTCTACAAACCAGACTTATTTGTAACATTTGCATGTCAAATTGCAATATATAATACCATCAGATCAGTTTTAGGAAGCACAGCGTTATCTGCGAGAGATGAGCATTCTGTGTCCCTTCTGTGGATTCGATATTCACATGAATTAATGCTTAATTCTTATCCGGCCACAGATACTATAAACTGTTTTCATCATGAGTTCTTTTCTCACCAAAACAATACAAATAGAAAAGAAAATTTGAAAAATACATTAAAAGTAAATAAATATAAAGAAAACCAGCACATTTGGGTTCATATTAATTAGCTACTTAACAGCATCTTTGTCCCAGTAAAATAAAATTCTAATTTGCGCATTCAATAACCACAAAAATATTTCCCAGGTTGCAGTACCTCATAGGTCAGAAGATCCATTTTAGTTTGAAGCTTTAACCCTGAGAAAAAAGTATTATTCTGGGGTATATCGAGATCCAATATAATATTTGACGGTATGACATCAAATCAACAACCTGTTCCACAAGAGTGACTATTAATTATTGTTTGGTGACAATTGGGGACCTCTCCAGTTTACTAACAATAAATTATATTTGAATAGCTGGAAGAACAGTAGTTTTGCTTTGAAAATGACCCAAGTGATTCGTTGCTTGTCATCACTTTTTCTGTCAATCCTCTCATCAACCAATGTTTCCAATCTAGAATAAACACTAACAGAGCCTTGTCAAGGTATTAAATGACTTACTCTGGTCATTGTAAATTGGTTCTAAATCCATTCCAACCTCCAAAAATGCTTCTCTGTCATTATTAGGATTAGTTCAACAGTTTGGGAAATACTTTTTATTTGCTTTCTTTCAGAGAGGGAGATGTGAAATCTGGACTGTGTATGTGTACAGAGCTGGAGTTGGGACATGGTTAGCTTAGCATAAAAAGTATACATGGGGGTGGTTATCCGAGCTCTGTTTAAAGTTCAGAAATACACCTTTCAATTGAGATTCCTTGCTCGAATATTAAACCCTGTCCATGCATGAATGGTGGATTGAAGTGTAACGCAGGTTGATGGAGCCTGGTAGAGTTTCAGCTTTTCTGTTCAGCCGCAAAGACGTAGCAGCTCCTCTGGCCAGTGAGTGTCTTCTCCCCATAGGGTTTAATATTCATTCACTCTCGCTTTGTGTGAGCTAATCCCCTTCTCAATGCTCTGTTGCTGAGGGAAGAAGGCTGCAGGAGGGAGGGGGTGAAGTTGTGTTTTTTTCTTTTTTTCATCTTTTTCCTTTAGTAGTCTAGTCAGCTGCTTTCTTATTCAAATGAATCAAGCACAGAGACGTTTGTCTGTTGCTTACATCCATGTCCAGGAACTATATTTATTGTTTCCCATGTGTGATTTTTTTTTTTTTTTTTTTTTCTTTTTTATTCAGCTGACCCACTGTCATTAGTTAGCTCATGAACTTAGTTAGTTTTTAGCAGCAGGTTGTCTATGTTCAGTGCTGTTTGCAGCCCATCACACCCCTGACCTCCACTCCCCACCACTGTGAGGTGACCTGAACTACACTCTGAACTCATGGGGGAGTCCCCGATCTATTAGTCTCTTTACTTCTATAATCTATTTATACTAGAATAGCAACTCTAAACTTGTTGTTCCCAGCATAACATGCCACATGCATTTCCCTTTGGATGTTGCTGGCATTGGAACTGTCGCAGTATTATGCCAATTGTGGTCTTCCTTCAAACCATTTTCAGCTCTGTAAACAGTCCTACACCACCCCCTACTGGTTAGCAAGCTGTGAACTTCCTATATAAACCAGGCTCAGTGAAAAATCATGGTTGGCAAGATGAAAGTCAAAACCTTTTAAAAATACAGTTTTAAGAAGCATTTATCGTGTCTCAAAATGTAAATTTTGTGTTGATGTTGGTTTATTGTGTTGATGTTGGTTCATTTATTTTTACCAAAAATACAATTTTGTGTCATTTCCTTTTTGGTTACAGCATTTGACACAAAATGTCTGAAAAAGAGTTTTTAATATTGAATCCACTTAGTCTTTTTAATTTTAAATTTTTAAAACCTTTTTAATCTATCTGGTACCAAGTTTTTAGGGTTTCAACACATGGCATTTTTGACATTGTCCCAGTCAAATATTTGGAAACATCCACTCATACAGGAAAATACAGTAAATATCACACATATGCATAAAGGCAGTAAAAATGTGTTAAACCAGACAATTTCTCATGTTTGAGATAGTTTTTAAAGCTCTCGGTATTCTCTTACCTGCTTTTCTAACTTGTCTGGAAGGAGTTGACCGCCCATTGGCTGCTTTTCTTTCACTCTGCTCTCCAACTCACCCCAAACCATCTCAACCAGTGCTTAGGGCTGATTGTGGGGGCCAGGACTCCTTCACTTTTCTTGTTGGTCAGATATCCTTTACTTAGCTCTGGAGGTGTGTTTTTGGATTGTTGTACTTTTTACATTATTTTTAACTTTTATTAAACAGGAGAGTCTCATTGAGATGCACACCAAACATAAAAGGAGACAAAACGAATTTCAAATAGGGAATCTTGTATTGCAAAAGGCAAATTTGTATGAATCCGTTGTATAACCAGGCGTATTAATAAGATGAATTTGTTGAGTTTCATAGTCCCACTAAACCGATGGTATGGTGTGTTGCTGCATCATGTTGTGGTAGCCATGCTGGATAAATGTGCCTTGAATTCTGATAAAAATCCCCAACACTGTCATCAGTGAAGCTCCCCCTTCACCATCACAGCTTCTCCATGCTTCACAGTGGGAACTACATATACAGATACCATCTGTTCACCTTCTCCGCATCCCACAAAGAAATCTTATGATCTGGACTCATCCAACTAAAGCACAGATTTTTACTGATCTGATGTCCATTCCTTGTATTTCTTGGTCCAAGTGTTTCTTTTTTTTCCCTCATTGATCTCAACCAATCAGCAGTTCCCTTTGCAGCAACCCAACCATAAATATTCACACAGTCTCTAAATCTTTGATGTTGAGATGTGCCAGTTATTTGAACTCCGCCTGTAATCTGAGGTGCTGTTAATATGGCGACTTCTGAGGCTGGAAACTAATGAACTAATCCTCTAAAAGCCCCATTCAACATATTAACAAAAAGTTCTTAATTTCCAGTCATATTTGGCTTATTGCTGTACTATATCCAAACTTCTTGTATTAAGAAGGCAAGAAATTCCACCAATTAACCTTTGACAAGGTACAGCTGTTAATCAAAAACAATCCCAGGTGACTACTTTGTTTCATAAGTGTGCAATGATCTCATCAAAGGTTTTTCATTTACCATGACTACATATGTGATATAGTTTTGATGTCTTTAGTATTTTTCTATGATGTAAAAATATACAGAAAAACCCTTAAATGAGTAGGTGTGTCCAGACATGTTGTGAATTAAAACTTTTGTGATAATTATTAGACCTAATTATTAGTTTTTATTTATTGAAACCTTTACTATAATGTTTAATCAAGCCATGCCACAATTATGTTTAATGTATTGTTCGACTGAAAACATGAATGCACTTTTTTTATCCCATGTCTTATCAAGCCTATATGTCGGTTTTCAATTTTAAACCTATGCTTAAAAATAACAAATCATGTGAATCTTTTGAAGCTTTTCAACTTCTTGTGATCTTTGTCTTCACTTTCATCTTCGCTATCATATGAGTCCGTAACCACTCGCATCATATTTTATTTCCAAAGCGCGATTCGAGACATCTGACATTACTTTGCGTAATTGTCAATGGATAAATATAGAAAAGTGCTCTCTGACTTTTCAAACTGTAAAATATTTTTCTTCCAAAGTAGTCTGTGAAATCAGTGTGTTTTGTCATTATTTTGCTAATATTTGTCAAACAATGAAGATAATCCTCAGGAGACAGGACAGATACAGACAGAGAGGCACTTTCCACTGTCGTCACGTGTGCATTGTTTTGCACACCGATTCGCAACTGGTTAATCAGAACTATTTAACAGCATAGGCTAATAAAGTTGTTTTTTTTGAATGATGAGAGTGCTACTGCTCTAAAAGCTCCTTTTTCATGCATGCTGGGAGGGGAAGTAGGAGGGCTGCTGTAAATCCAAACACTGAAAGCAGAATAAAAATTCACTCTTTACACATCCAGACTGGCCAGGTTGTGACTTGAAGTGTAGCCAGTTAAAGCAATATTTTGTTTCTTCCCGAAAGTTGATTTAGAATTTTATTTCCTCACTCTTATAATGAATCATAGTGTCCAACACGAACACTTCATTTTTGCCAAGTTGGAACTATTTTGCTTATTTCACATGAGAGATTTCTTGGTTTGTGATTTTTATCACGGTTAAAACACTGTGATGTCACGTAAGCTCGGCAGGAGTTTTATCAGGAACACCTGTGCAGTCTGATCCAAAAGCTTTGCTATAACTTTCACTTTTACTGATATGCATACACCAACAGTTTTTGTTGACATCGCCAGAAAGGTGATACTGATTTATACAGGAATGTTTTCTGGATGTTTGCCTTTAACATACATGAGGGAGGCAAAATATTAGGACTATTTTCAATATAATGCAGTTGAGTAGATCACCACCACCATATGTTTCAACATCTGAGACTTGAGAAGCCGTCATGTGAGGGTTGTGAATCACATGAGTGATCACAAAGCAGAGCTGTTAAAGCCACATAAATGGATGAAAGGAGCTTTTAAGCACTGTTGCTATTCATTGCCAGGATGAAAATTAATAATAAATTCTAGAGTGGAATCCTTTCGCAGACATTTCTCTGATCATCAAAGCACCACAACTGAAGAGAGAGGGCGTTTGGATTTGATTGATGGCCTGGTGGCGGAGAGTTTACTGGAACTCAGCCTAACACCAAGGAGTCTACACAGGCCTATTGTAACAGTTGAATTAGAAGAGAGACGTGTGTTGGCTCTGATATTTGCCACCAGATGGCACCGTGCGCCAGCCTCCACATCAGAAGTATCCATATCCTGACAGCCAATAAGACATCAGTAGTATCTACCTTTTGAATTTCTAGCGCAGGAATATGCAGGTTCTGTGATTACGTCAGTAGTTTTATTGGTGTTTTATTTGTGCAGCATGTTCCATTTGTTTTTTAATTTAACCTCTATTTAATCATGTTATAAACCCATTGAGATCAAGATCTCTTTACAAGGGTGACCTGGCCAAGAGGTCACCAGTACACATCACAAAACCTGATAAAATGAACTACATTCATTTAAATACCAAAATTAAAGCCAAAGTGCAGCAGAAACACGTTGATGTTAAAGTGATATATACATTAACATTTAAAACATAAGTGCGATAGTAATAAAAAAAAATGATATTGAAATGAACTAATGAATGTTCTGTTATTTAATTAGCTTGTTTCCTCACCTGTCAAAGCACATTTTCTGCAAATATATTTTTCTAATAGTAGGGGAAAAATATTATACACCTACTTAAAAAAATGTAATTGAATTCTCTTAACAGCTATTACTATTGTATGAGCTACAATATGTTGATCTGGAAGGTTGTGGGGGAAAAAAAAATATTTGATTGTTGATGCAAAGCTTTTAATGTCTTCTAATTTCCACGCCATAAGTTCTTTGACATATGCATGGAACTGGTACAGTGTGGCGATGCTTTACTTTTTATAACACTGCTTTCTTCAGCTTTGTACTTGAATCTTTTATAGTGATACTAGTAGTGAAATAGAGCTGCACATGAACTGCTTCTCCACTTTCCTGTCATTAATCGTACGTCTTTTGTCTTTCTTTCATGTCTCCTTGTGACCTGTCTTCTTCCTGGAACAGGTAAGAGTTTTTATTTGTTTTTAATTCTGTATTCACTAAAGGGCAGTGTGGCCTGCTCGTTATGTTGATGTTAGAACTACTAATTGGTCCGATCACTAGAGAAAATACATTTACAGTTACTCGTTCTACTTGAGGCAAGTCGCAGAATTTAGTGGACGTCTTTTCAGAACAGTCACAGAGGGCTTTTGACTTTGTCACCAGAAGATGGCAGCAGTGACTGCTGTTTCTCTCGTTGTGATATATCTTGATGGAATTCTTTCCACTTTGTCAGTTTGGCAATAGTTTGTAAAGGTGAGGATTTGAGCCGTGATCAGCAAGACATTACTTCATTTATTATAACGGGAGATTAATTCTTTTTTCATCATTTCTCAAGGGATAAAAATGCCAGTTTCAACTTGACAAAAGTGCTATCATTTTTGGGGGTCATTTTTATGAAATGTTAAATTAAATAAACTATTGTTGGCTGTAGAGTATTAATGGAAATTTCCACCATTTAAAGAGACTTTATTGAGAAGTAGTACATTGATAGAAGCTATATGAGTAAATTCCAGCATGTTAAATATAGGAGCAAAAGGATAAGCGGAGTGATGGTGAGACTGTGTTGACAAACTGATTTGTTTGTTTGTAAGTAAGCTGTGCTTATGATAGCTCTGCTGGCGTCAGAGATTTAGGAGTCATCATCGGTTAATCCACTGACTGCTCCATCCGCCTCTCTTCACTTATAATCTAGCATGGATGAACACACGCACACACACACACAAGATAGGGGTAATGCCAGGGCTGGAAAGTATTTATTCCAGGTTATTGATTTTCATTACCTTTTCCTGACCTTCTTCAACAGCTAATCTAAAAGAGAAAACAAACTTTTAATTAGTTTTTTCCCTTTATTTCCGTATGTTGGTATATTTGCCATAAATGATTAGTTTGGCCTGGAGATGCCACGGACAATTCCTGAAATAGGTTTTCTGTCAGGCAGCAGGGACATTCTTGATATTCCGGTAGAAGGAATTCTGCATAGTGAATTAATTTCTTAGGATTTTCCAGCCAATCAGATACACATCAATCCTGTCCCACCCTAACCCTCAGCAGACCATATATGGATAGAAGAGATGCAGCACAACAGATACAGAAGAGAAACCTAAAAACATTGTCAGACATTGGTATAAATTGAATTGAATATTTTTTAGTGCTTATAAAATTTCTAAAATATGTCTTTTTGGAGAACAATTAGAGAAAAGTTTCCAGGAGAATTAAGGTAATTTTACAATGGAAACACCTTTTAGGAATATAATATTTATTGGCATGTCATGGAATCTATATTGATCTCCACTTCACTTCAATGTTTCTCTATCAACACACCAGCAAAGAACAGCACTAAAAGTATGATTTGATACTGTAACTGTCTTGGAAAATAGTCTTTATTTATTATGCATAAAAGGCAATAAACCTGAAAATATGTCACAGCTTACTTAATTACCTGACATATAACTATAGGTGAAACTTGACTATCAAAATCCTTAACTTGCATAACTGAATATATGACGACAGCAGTAATGTTTTATTATTTAATAGTTGTTAGGAATATACATTTTGTTATTACAAAGTAGATATTAACCATCAGACATTGGTACCGCCAAAACCAAACCGTACTGTTGATGCTTACACAGTTGATTCTGATTGTTGAATGTGTATTGATATTTGATATTTTATGTATCCCTACGTTCACCCTCCAACCCCATAATCTGCCTTTCTGCCTCATCTTTCTCGCTGCATGTTGCACCACTCCGTCCTGTTTTGTCTGGACTCGGAGCGCTGTGTGTTCTTTGGCTGCTAATCCCATTAATGCCAGGTTTCACCCCACATTACTCAAACCTGCTGCTCACACACACACATCACACACTCTTATGTAATTTGAATCTGTGTGTGTGTGTGTGTGTGTGAGAGACATAAGAGAGCATGGGTGTCTCAAGGGGATATTTGCTAGGAAACCTACGACAGCTATCAGCAGACGATCCTCCTGCATTCATTGTAAGAAGTTGACTCCAGATTTGTGGTGTCATTGTTTCATCTCAGGAAAATTCTATAATCCAAGATGGCTCCTGCCCTATGATGTCATAATATGCAAATTAGATGGGTATATTTAATCCCTACATAAACCTTGGGTCCTCAATATTTCTCTAATTTACAAAAAGTCCCTAAAGGGTTTACTCTTGAGCCATTTATAAGGATGTTACAAGGATAGTTGCAGAGTGAGATTTTTAACTTGCACACATGTTTTATTGCAGAAATGCCAACAGTGTATTGTACAAATGCCTCATAAGTCGTACAAAATAATACATTTAAACATTTCTGCATTTCTAGAGCAGAAAAGTTGTGATTGCTTAAATGCACAAAATATTACCCGATGGGCTGAAAATTGTTGTGCAGACGGGTTGATGTGAACATTGATTTAAAGAATCAATTTTGGATTTTGGATTTTTTTTTTTTTTTTTTTTTTTTAAATAAGGGAAACAGAAATCCACATTAGTCAAGGCCATTTCTAAACATGTTACTTTGTGTCTGCTCTCCCTCCATCTGTGACGCCCTGAGACGAACGTGTGACGAAAGCGTGAATGCTAAAGCGTTGAATCTAGACCTTTCCAGCTCTGTGTCTCTGGCCGACTCTCTCCCTCCTTCTCTCCCTCTGCCTCTCCCCCGGCGTGCATGAGCAGAGCACAGAGCGAGGACTAAGGACTTGCTGCTGTCAGCCCAAATGCTCCAATAGCACCTCTCTCTCTTAGAGGCCAAAGTGGCCACTCATCATTCCTCCCTGCCTCTCTGACCGACTCACTCCGTGGCTCTCTGTCATTCTCCATAGTCAGGGTGTGACTATGGAAAACCACTGCCAGGGCTTACTGGTAAAGTCTGTGTGCGCTCCACACTATCAAACTCCAGCGCAGCCAAAAGCCTTTACAATTCAACAATTCAATAGGCCTCTTTTTTCATCGCTGGGACATGCCAGGCCTCTTTTATTATTAACTTTAGAGATTGCATTACCGCGGAAACACAGCAGATGTGACAGCAATTTGTCTTCCTATGAGGGGGGAAAAAGAGACATTTTGCAGCAAGGCACAGGAATTAAACTAGAAACAAATATAGCCACACATGGCACTTCTCACATCATGATGATCATCAGAGATAAATACAGGGTACTACTATAGAACAAACTATTATATTGCAGCATTTTTATTTCAGCCATGAACGTTAGAAACTTTGGAAATAAATCTTTGTGTCATGAGTTTGGCTTTCACTTTGTGATTTAATAATTTGCAAAGGTAGATGAATATGACTTTTAGTAGAAAGTGGGCTTTTATTTATAATACATGCACCACTAGATGGGGATGGGCCATCTAATCGATGCATACATCATGCATTCAGGTGGCATAGGTTGAGTGTTTGTAGCCTCACAAAGATAAAGGTCATTTCAGGTCAAGCTCATTCTTTGCTACAAGATCTCAAAGTCTCAAAAGTCTCAAAAGCATAAGAATCACTACAGCCTGGTCAGATACGTGCTGCTGGATGCCTGTTGAAAACTTCACCAACAAAACAAACTTGTCGACGTTGCAAATTTAATATAAAGCGAGATGCTGCAACTTTTTGTTGCAGCCTTAACTTGTTTTTCACCTCCGGATATGTTAGTAAGCTGGACGGATGAACTAGAAGAAATCCAATACTTCCAGAAGCAAAGACAATGATAACACAGTACGTAGTGATTGACAGTTCATTTTTTTAAATTGAGGTTACATTGATAAAGGTAATGGAAGTATGCAGGAGGCAGTGTCACACATGCCACTGTCTGTTCATGTCTATACTCGAAACTCTTTATATTCATTCAAAGATATCACAACCAAAACGCATGAACCCTTGATTTATATTACCCCCTGCCAGAGCCACGGCGACTGCAGTTCATGAACGGCTTTAAAAAACAGAGAACTTCCTCTATTCTGATATGTTTCTAAGTGAAGACAAAGCTTTACACTGCAATACATGGACAGTATTGCAAAAAAACACAATATCCCTAATCAATAGACTGACTTCGAACACCATATTAACAAGTTTGACCTGAGTAGCATCCTAATCCCAATGATGGTGTCCAGAGCTGCTATATAATAATTATTTAGTGTTTTTTTTTCTCCTCCTTTCATTTAAATGTAATTACTTATTTTTACTTCCTTTTTATTTCCTTTATTTTAATAGAATTCATTATTTCAGGCCTTCTTTCTTGTCTTTTTTCCTTCTGTCTCACACGCATCGTCACTGAATTCCACTGCCACTACAACTGCTTTACTACAAGAGGCAATAAGCTCCATCTATGTCAGCACAGAGAATATCAAGCCTTTTTCACATTATTTTCGATAAACAACTAAATGCCTTATATGTCTACAATGTTAGGAAGTCATAGGATTGAGATGTTTGAAGCCTATTCCTCTGTAAGTTGGTTCAGCTAAAGTAAAGTTGCGCAAGACTTTTATCACTGACGAGAAGTCATGTGATACCGATTCACTCCAGCAAGCCAAGTCTGATAGGACAAGTGAAATCCCCTGCATTGTGCTCAGCCCTATACTTGTTGTTTCTTGGCCGGCCGTCTCTTAAGCCGCTGCGGGCTCTGTGAGTGGACGTTGTGATTTTTGTCTGCCGAGGCTCTAAGCCATCTTAAGGCGGCCTTTCAATGAGAAATGACAAGATAAGACCCTGAAGCACAGAGTCTCTTAACTGTCACGCAGAGGGCTGGCATACAAGACCTACAGGGTGGACAAAAAAGAAATCATAATTCAGTTAGAAACTGCCCACTAAATCAACAAGTGCTTTTGTAGTTTTCATGAACAGACCAAAAACAAACTCTGTGATCCTGACCACGTAGTCTAATCCCTGTCGTCTGTGACGAACCACCCATTCGCTTACGTGAAGCACATTTGCTTATAAAACTAGATTATTCTAAAATAGACATATATGCTTGAAATTTGAATAATTTCAAGCATTTATCTGTTTATTTTTACATAATGTCGGTCTTCTACAACTCATAAAACCCATGAAAACAGGAATAAATGAAATTAATAAACGTTTCCATGATAATCTATTTCTTTGGAAAGGGTCTGCATGTGCATGGGAAGGGAAAAGAAAATCTTTAGTCAAAATATCTAATGTATTTTTTGTGGGATCCTCCTGACAAGCCCCGTGTCAGGAGGATCCCCCTCCCAGTTAAAAAGGGAGGGGTGTTGAAGCATTAGGATAAAATTAGGATGAAACTTCTTTTATTGGGCGACATATTGTTCAAGAACTACTTGTGATTAAACTGTATTTTTGTAATTTTAAGATCATTTTATCCCGCAGATATAAGAATAACACAATGTCATAATAATAGAAGTACACCGTCTATGAGAGCACTTAGTCTTTAAATTACATAAAAAGTCATAAATGGCACAATTTTTTTTTTCTCTAAATAATACGTTTCTTTACATCCCGATGACTACTTTTTGATGAACTATGCACTGTTTTGCCATATATTATAGATGAGTCAATATAAATATTGTGACATGCCAAAGCGTGATGTGGAGGCTGAAAGTTTGATTGTGTCCACCTGTCTCGGGCTGTAGCGGAGCTTGTGGTGTAGGAGCAGGGGACTCACTGGGCCACATGCTAATCTCTGTTGATGGTTTATGTAACTCCTGGTGTCACATGATCACACGTCACCCCCCACCCAGCTAGCGTCTCCACTCAGTCATTCACTCACTAGTCAGCCGTTCAAACACAAATGGATGACAGAGAAAAAATGAACGCTCACACACAGTCATCCCAACCCGCCGTGCTACCTGGCCGCTGCAGCTGCTCCCACTAATGCACCCGTAGGTGGCCCGACTCAGATCTCTCCACCAGATATCATAAGGAACGAGGGGGCCGCTAGATACTCTAAACAAAGAAGCTGCCCTGTCACTTTGGGGTATCCATGTTTCTCCTGACGGACGCTTCCATGAGACTGCGTGGCGTACGAGTGCAGGGCCATGACGAGATGGCGATGAAGCTTTTGTTCTGGGAGCTGGAGCAGCATCTCAAAAGGTAAAATAAAAGACAGGGAATCCCCAGGGAGTCGGTGCACTGGAGCGCTGCCTGGGCCAATCACTACTGTAGCTGCACACAAAAGGCTGCATGGCCGCATTGTCTCCCTCCGAAATTCCTATTCAGTCATTCACGGCTTCAGGGGTTGTGTTACATGGAGGGAAACTTGGACTTTTAAAACAGGCGACTGTTTTAAAAACTTGTTTTGAGTGGAACTCGTCGGGATTTGTTTTTGGATATGGAGTTGTTAAATTGGGAGATATATTAATGTGTTTAGAACAGCAAGTTTCACATGTGTATATATACCAGACATTACTGTCACCTACTCTAACATCTCCATGGCACTGTGAGTAATCGGACTCACAGCATGTTGTGTACCAGCTCGGTTACCGTCATGCTTCGTCCATCTGGTCTCACATGAAGTCACCCTCTGCTCTGCAGAAGCATAGCGACACACGGCGAGCTTTTCTCTCTCTTCTTATTGTTTTCTGACTGACTTCTACAGCACTCGTGATTAAGGTAATGTTTAATTCTTTTGTAATCAAAGCAGTCTAATGCAATCGGTACAACTTCCATGCAGTTAAGCTTTTATTTTGACGGAATTCTTTTGTTGACTCTGTATCAGCGATATTGAGGTTGGATCAGCTCTTATTTAATTTTTTAAAAACTCTTAATTATATGTAGTAAGAAGTGGATTCATATGTTTGGAAGTTAATTCATTCAGTACAGATGCAATTTTGTTTTTGTGTGGATTTGTATTTAAAATGTCCCAAAACTACTGATTAGTGTTGAATTTCTGTTTAAGCAGGCTTCTGTGAGATGAATTCAATCTTTGGGCTGTACACAGTATGAGTCGCTGCTCTCTGATGTTGCATCAGTAGGTTACTGGGCTGGAGTTGATTTACAGGAAATCAGCAAGGCCATCACTTGGCTGACCTACATATGAAACAGTTTGCAATTATTACAGTCAAGGCTGTAGTGTGTGTCTTTTAAATTGAAATGAGCTTTCGCCATCCACATTTTGCCAAAGGAGTTTGCACAGCGCTGATTTAAGCCCATAAAACCCTCTGTATCTCACAGTATACAGTTTTTAAATCTGGTCACTATGGCGACATTCCTTTTTTTTTAGCCAGATGAATACATAGCAGCTCTATTGGCAGAGCATGCGTACCAGAGGCTTCCACCGGACCAGTCAGCTAACTTCCGGTTAGCCCCCTGCCATTCTTGAAAACCCAACATCTATCTATCCATCCGACTTAGCCTCCGGGGGCAATGGCCGATATTTTTGGATTCCCGGCGTAACAAAAGACGTCCAGGTAATGGATATCCGGGCCAAGACTTTCTCTTTCATGTGCCGGTTGTTTTTTTACAGTCTGATGAGCAACTTGGGACAGTCCAAACGACATTTTGGCTGATCTGTATAAACGGATATAAGCATATGAATGCAGAAACCTTTTTATAAAAAGCTTAATCATCAACAGACGCTAGCTGATGTTCCGTCTGTTTATACAGATTAGCCCTCTGCCAATTTGATTGTGGATTAAATAACTTAATATTGTGGCTCTAATAGACTCTCTGAATGTTTTGAACCAAGTGGGTCAAATTCTAATGGTTAGATGACTTGGCCTCAACAGTAACCACATGTCTCACTACCAGAAGGGGGAGACAGAAGTTTCTCACTTCAGCTTTAAGCCCTTGTTTTCTAATGATTCAAGTACTTGTAGTAAGAAACAGGGTTTTCTTTTTAGGTTAGCATCACAGGTACATCACATTGTAAGTGGTGAACTACCCACTACATTTTTCCAGTGCTGTGTGGCACTGTGTCCTTGACCGGTGACTCATCAGAGGACATTTTCTTGGAACTTCATCTGATTGCTCTCTCTCGGGCCAGCAGCCAGCGAAACCAAGGTTTTATTCCTCAAGAGCTGCAGTTGTACAGGCTATTTGTGTTTGGATAATTGGCTAAAACAAGCTCCATTCAAAGAAAAAGCCGGAAGAGGAAGTGTGGCTTAGAGTCTTGTTAAGGTGAAAGTGCTTAAGTGTTTGATAGGGATCAGAGGTAAGAGGCTGACATCAAGACAAATCCTAAGAAGCTCTGTTGATGCTAATGGAGCTCACTTAGCCAAGACTCAGGTGTAGTTCAACCTGACTGTGCCGATCTAATTAGCCTACTAAGCCTCTGGGCTTATGAAACTTGTTTTTATTCTTTTCAGATTCTGTTTTCCAGTATAAGTTTTCTGAGTTAAAGCTGAGTTTAAGCAGTAAAAGTAGTTTAAGATAGCGTCTACTAATGTAGTGAATGGAAAAAAGGTCAACAATTCAATAAAGTATTGAAAATGTAATCATAGATTGAATGAAATTATTATAATAGTGAATTTGTAGTAATGCAACACAACGTCCATTTTTTAAGTTCTTCAATACACAGGAACACAGCATCATTAGCATGAGGAAGTGAAACCAGCCCTGCACACTGATAAATTCAAATACACACACACACACACAGCAGAGGACAGAAGCCGTACTAAAACTGAATTAAAAACTTTAAAAAATCTAATTGAGACTATTTTGACAGATTTTGCAATAATGGTAAGATTAAAATGACTAAAATGATTTGGGAATTATTCTCATTTTAATTTATTTATGCTGTTTTTTTTTGTCCAGGGATCTGTACTATACAAAGGTATTTTTTTTTACGTCTGTAGAATATGATGCGTAGACAGAACATCTCTGCAACACAGCAATATTTATATTAAAATCGTATTTTGACACATTTTGCCTTCAACACAAAAATGACAGTGGGCTATTTTACTGCAGTTTCTATCAAATTGAGATTAATTGTACAGGCTTCTGCAGCCCATCCATAAATGACACCAAAAGTTGATTCAGCAGTTTTTCAGACATGACATATCTGCCTCCTCTTACACTCTCCCCTATAGTAAATATAGTATTTAGCGAAAAAGAAATGGTGCAATTTGAAAATGAAATTTATTTTTTTGTATTGCTTCTTTTGAACACCTTTTATTGTCTAAATGCCTCATTTTAATGTAACACCTTAAATTATTTTTTTCCAAACTACTTTTAGCCCTCCATTGCATAGCTTTGCCATATGGCTTTAGCTCAATATTACAGTACTAAAAAGCAGTAATATAAAATCCATGTTTTACTGTCCAGTTGAAAAAAATGAAGTCTTTAACTTTGACCAAAAAATCACATCACATGACCAGGAATTAATGTTTTAACTCCTTTTTATGTGGACTGATAAAACTCCACCTCCAGGGCACATTTGTCGCAGCAAACCTGAATACATAAATGCATTCTGGGCCGAAATTAGAATATTCATTAGACATATTATGAAAGGTCACAGCTTGTTGTTCAGGTTAATATGACACTTTACCAGTTGGCATTGGTCTTGGATGACTTGTAGTATTTTATGTGGGTCTTACGATACCTGTGACTTTGTCTTCATGCTTGTTTGATGCCACATCAGCTCTTATTTCATATCAGGAGTGTCACCCCTATATCGTGGGCAGCACTTTCAAGCTTTACTGGATCTGTAAATTGACAGGCTTTCTCTTTGAGTGATACATGTGAAAGAGAAAGCACAGAAATCAGAATTTCTCAATTTGTTTCTTGAGTGCAGAGGGCTGTGTAAAGTGTGTGGGTGTAATATGAGTCAGGAATGTCAAGTGTGTGTACACATGACACATTTTTAGGGTTTTGGGTGGACATGGAATGTGTGAGTCTTTCAGAGTGTGTAGGAGTCGTGTGTGTGTCTTGTTTAAAGGTGTGTGGGGCTGTTTTTTAGGTGTGGCTGTGACTTCAGCACAAAGAGACTCCCTTTGTGAAGTGTTGTAAAGGGAGTTTTGGGTGTGTGGTAATGTTGATAGACTGACCTTTTTGATCTCCCATGCCATCTGAATGTCTTATTCCATCTTTCAAAATTGGTTCTCATGTGTTTTAAATCTCATAAAGACTTGGTGAAGTTGTAATGAAATCAGTGACAGGCACAGGCCTGGGAATACTAGCACATTATTCTGTAAACAGGATGATTGGCCTAGAGAGCAGGATTCCACAATTAGTTTTCCCCAAGTGACAGATTATGTCAATTATACCAAGCCAAGGGCCAACACTTCTAAGGGTTTTTATTATTATTACTATTATTATTTGATCTTGTTGGTGGTAGTACACACATAATGAGTGAGACTGGAAGACTGCTCAGTCCAGTCAGATTTGTACTGATGTTTTTTATGCTTTGTTTTTTTTGTGCAGGCCAGGTTGTTGTTGGTTTACGATAATTTGGTGAGTGTCGCTGTCCAGCTACGGACCGACAGCATACAGTGCGTTTTGTTGTTCTCTGTTGCAACTATACAGTGTAGATGGGTCAGATTTGGCCTGTGGGTTGCCTGTTAGAATTCAATGAACACTGAAACAATATTTTTTAATTGCTGTAATTATTGGTCCTGTTCACATTGACTATTCGAGGGTACACTCCAAATGTCCAAATGTGCTGACAATATCAGTGATGGAAGGAAAAATCCACAGTCCTCCTTTTAAAACAAGTTTATTTTTGCATTTTGTTTCTTATAAGGCTTCAGCTCTGTATGGTAGTCAAACGTGGATATCTTCCACAGTTACACCGCACAGTGTTTTCTTGTTTCGTTGCAGTGGAAGGATCCTAATAAAAAGAGGGAATTTGGCACTAAGATGACTTGGTTGGTTATTGGCTCGATTTGATTAATTTAGGCAACTGAAGCCTAATATTAGCTTCAAATAAACATTGAGGCCTGTGGATTTCATCCACCATCACTTTACATGAAGGGATTTCTTAATGGCCATTTAGAAGGGGAGGAATGATTCCAGCAAGCAAGGTTAAAGGCTCCTTGTTTAATTCTCAGCCATTATATCGTGCAGTTCTCTATAAGGCCACATGGGGGCAACATGCACACATTCATGATGGTGACTCATGGACGTTTAAAGCATTTTTGATTTATCACCTGTCCAATGATTAATGGCATGTTTCTAACAATTCAGTCAATTTTCTTGATTTGACTCGATTTTCTTGTGATCAGTGGTAATTCCTGGCATGGCTACTACTTCAAACTTTATTTTTCCCAAAAGAAAAGGGTCAGTTAGAACTAGTATGGATAAATGCTGCAAAATGCAATCACACACATTCTGACACCCAAGAAGTGACTCATTTCCCATCAAATCTGCTTCTGTTCACTCCTGGATGAGTAGATATCTGACCACAAGTAATGCATCATGAGATGTTATCAGCTGGATTCTTTACAAGGCTCCTGGGGCAATAAATATTTAGCTTTTGTCTTAAAGAGATTAAAAACAATTTACCATGATTAAGGAGGCAGGGTAAAGGACGTCTGACTCGGCAGCCTCAAAACTGAACATAAATACTTGAGTGAATGTTACTTTCCACCAACAGTTTACATTAACCAGCAGTGTTGGAAAGTAACTAAGTATATACTACACAGGTACTGTAATTAAGTACAGTTCTGAGGTACTTGTACTTTATTTCCAGGTGATGCTACTTTCTACATTTCAGAGGGAAATATGTACTTTCTACCTCACTACATTTATCAATGTATATTGAATATAAAGATTTGACATATGACAAGACATGACGAGATGAGATTTGACATAATATATTTTAATATTCGTAATGTTATGCACTTATATATAAGTGTGTGTGTGTATATATATATATATATATATATATATATATATATATATACAAAATTAATATATCTATTAATCTACACAATGTACCTTAAATGGTCAAGACATTGTCGAAATAACATTTTAAAATGCTCTGATGTGTTTGGTACTAATACAATAATATACTATAATACATTTACATTTATACTTTAAGTACATTCTGCTACAATATATTTAGTAGTGTTATTAAAGCCAGTATTTCTAGTTTTACTGAGGCTAAGTGAAGGACCTGAGCATTTCTGGTTAAATCATCGTTCTGAATCTTTGCCCTTCAGCTCTTTTCTTCTTCCTTTCCTATCCGGTTTTCCCCGGTTCCATCCAACCTCCTTTTTTCCTCCCGGAATATTTTATGCTAAAAAGTCCCGTCAGCTGAGCGGCAGGTGGGGGCGTTCCCGCATAAATTAGCCGCGCAGCGTCCGCCGCGGACCAATCAGGAGCCAGGCGGCCGTGCCGCGTCACCGGATAAATTATGCGGGTTTGTCCCCGAGCTGCAGATTTCTGTCCGTGCAGCGCAGAGATGAGCTGACCTTGGATTGTATTTGTACCGCCGCCGCCGTCGGTGCACGAGCGTTACCGGACAGACCTTCTCTGAGCCGCCGGGTTTTTTTTTTTGTTTTGTTTTTATTTAAGCGGACGCGTCGGTCGGGACCCGGACACCGTAGAACCATGAACAGTATGAACGCGCCGTGCTACACCGTGGCTATGGATCTAGGCGTCTGCCAGCTCCGAAATTTCTCCATCTCGTTTCTGTCGTCGTTGCTGAGCGCGGACAGCTCGCACGTCAAGCTCGACAATAGGTAAAATAATGCGCTTTACACGTCGCTACAGCAGAGGTTTTACTGTAGCGCCGCTGTCCTTTATGTTCAGGCTCCGCTGCCTTCACCTGCAGCAGCAGCACTGGTGCGTAATGGTGGATGCTACACGGGCAAAGGGAAAAAAACGCTCTCCAGGGAGACAAAAAGGGCACGAAACGATGGTTTCACAACGATAACAGGCCGTTCGTTTTATAATACAATAATACACCTTATCTGTACAACACCTTTATACAAAATTCAGCAAAAACACCTTTTATGGGAAACACTGGGAAGAGAATTCAATGAGAGGAAGGAAAAATACTTGGAACGTGCAGGAAACTAATTAAACCAGGACAATAATGTCAATTATTATTATTATTATAGACATTTCCAGAAGCTTCCCTGTAAGGACCCACATTTTTATAAAGAGAGAAAAGCTGCTTCTCTTCGGGGGAAGCCCTGGCTGTACGTTTTTTTAGGGGGGGGGGAGAAAAGATATTGGTTCTAAAATGTTTTATTAATTTCTCCATGTCTTCTTTTGCAGTTCGTCAGGAGCCAGCGTTGTGGCCATAGACAACAAGATTGAACAAGCAATGGTGAGTTATTCCAACTTATGTTTTTTTCCTCCTTTTACACTTACATGTATCAGTGGCTTTTAATGGTCTTTGTATAGCACCATTAAAAGACAAGGATCCAGTCAGAGTGTCATGTATAGCGATATGTGTAGATTAGGGGGGTTGAGGAATAAGTTTATAACATGTACATTTGCCCCCCTCCAATAAGATGGATAGATGGATAGACAGCTTTATTATTCCCCAGAGGGAAATTCAATTATCACATCAGCAGCAGAAAACAATAGATTGAAACATAGAACGAATGCTGGTAAGAAATGAACTGTATAATGATACCCTAGGTGACCTGTTTTAAATTCCTTTACATTGATCAACATTCCTTTTATCTGCCAGCACTTGAACTATAGTTTTGTATTCAGTTATTATTATACAGTATAATTTCTAGTAATAAAACAATAATTGAAGCTATCTGTGGTTAGAATGAATTATATATGTACTAAAGCTAAATATAGCAAAGTAAATCTGTTATTAATGTTAACTCTGTAGGCAGCAACATCAATATTTTATTTTAGGATAAAACAATGTAATAGTAAATGTTAGATTCAGATAGTTTTGGGGGGAATTAAGGGTTTTTCTCCCCCATGGTTGTATTTTCTGTTTCAGTTGTTGTCGCTGCTCTGTTGCTAGGCAAACTGGAAGACTCTGACTGGTTATAAATATCTCAGCCTCTGATTGGTCGACACTTTGATGTGGGCGGAGCTATTGATGTAGCACCCTGGGACTATATTCTCACCCATGTTTTCTCTTTCATCTTTGCCTATTGTATTAACAATACATTTAAATGGATACTCATTTTTGAAGATCTATTTGCTTTGGTTTATGGTTCTTTGTTTTAGTGTTTGCAGGTTGCATGTTTTTGTTTTTCACCTTCATTCAGTTTGATACCGACAAATATACTAGCAGTGTTTACATATAATAAATCAGGGTATCTGCCGAAAGCATAATTTCTAAATTAGAAGGTGTTAAAACATTTTGAATTTCATTCACAATAGGCAGAGATGTTGGTAATGAAACATGTTTGTGTCTGTGTTGGGGCAAACATTAACATGGATTGTTTCAAAGGTAAATTTGCCTGCAGGAAGCTTTTTAATCTTAGTTTTTTTCAGTAAGTTTTTTTCAGTCAGCATCATCAGACCTGTAGCAAACACTGTCTCTAGAATCTTTATATACTGCTGAGAATCTAACATGTTCTATAATGTTTCGGACTCTCACAGTATTTATATTATCAATTTATCATACAAAATATTAACCAACAAAAACTAGTTAAAGTGATGTAAAAACATGCAATATTTCCTTCAAATTCAATTCATTGACTTTTATGTAATCTAAAGACTACTTTTAACTTTGTTTTGCATTGACTTTTAAATATGCATTCAATTCAATACTTATAATTCTACTATTATATATTATATATATCATATCAAGGGTATGAAATGGTCTTAAAATTACAATAATATTTTAAAGATATTTTTCATTGTTTAATTGCATTTGATGAGGTACTTACTGTTAAAGGTCTTTGTGAACCTTGCAGATACCCTGTTATTAAAAAAGTTTGTATTCATAATGATTAATTGCTGCTTCAAAACTCTTTATATTGTCAATATTCTTAAGTAACATTTCTCTGGACTTTATGAAGGAACAAATAACTCTAGTCTGTTTTTCATGTATGCAAGGATTTGGTACAATTATAATCGAAGGAATAATCACTGTTTTATGATAATTATCCATTCACAACCCAAGTAATATATAAAATCAAATGAACATTGTTTGCAGATTTTAATGTTATTTATTGCTGCGTTTTGAAAGTTTGGATGGACTTGCAGTAATTAGCTATGCTTTTAATAGCATTTTGATCATTTTGTTATTATAAGACTAAACTTCATTAATTTCCCAGGATCATTGTGGGTAATAAACTGTGTTGATGTTAATGGCACCAACTGTCGTCCATGAAAATTTTGTACATTTATTTTTAATAATCTATTTTGAATAATTCTAGTTTTACACATCTGTTTTACACAACACCTTTTGTTTTTTGTTCTTTTGGTGAAAGACATTAGGGGTTTGCTCATGCAGTGTTATTAATACCTGAAATGCAATCAATTAGAATAACAAGCTGGAATTATGTCTCCTTTATGAGAATGAGAACAGGTCTCGTGGAGACTTTGCAATTATTAACCGTGACGTTTTAAAGTGAGGAAACATTAATTGCTCCCTACTCCTATTCCTACCAGCATCATGAGGAATCTGTAATAAGGGGGTGGGGGAAACTTGGGTTGATATTGACAGATTCCAGCCATAAACCTTGATCTCTGTCTGTCTCAGGACCTGGTGAAGAGTCACCTGATGTATGCCGTGCGAGAGGAGGTGGAGGTTCTGAAGGAGCAGATCAAGGAGCTGATCGAGCGCAACTCCCAGCTGGAGCAGGAGAACACCCTGCTGAAGACCCTGGCCAGCCCGGAGCAGATGGCCCAGTTCCAGGCCCAGGTCCAGACCGGCTCCCCTCCTGCCGCCCCTATAGCCGCCACCCCAGGGCCCCCGAGCACCGCCGCCCTCACCCAGCCCGCCTCGCACAGCTCTGGCCCCTCAGCGTAGCCCGGTCTACGCCCACAAAAAGACTCACTGACTTTTTTTTTCCTTTTTTTTTTTTTTTGAGTTCTGCTACAGCAGCAGATCTAAACCTTGCCTTATACAGCAGGAGGTTTTTGCTGTTAAGACAAGAATTTGCACATATTTATCCCTCAGAAGGATGCAGCTAGCAGGACGAGCGCAGGCAGTGAAGGGTGACGAGTCGCGTCGGTTTCAGAGGAGGAAGAATCACCGAACATTTGCCAAATAACCCTCGGACATATCAACTAGAATGTCTTATTAAGAAGGAACAAAACAGCTTATCAGTGGCGACAATATCCTTAACTAGATAAAAAAAAAAATCACTGTGCCTGTGTCTGGATTTTAAGTGATGTCGATTTTACTGATGATGGCGATGGAGAGGAGGAGGAGGAAGAGGAGGACTGTGTTGGTTGTTACATTTTTTTTTTTTTTTTTTGCTGAATGATGTAATGTAAATAATCGCGGTTCTCTCTCTAAAGGCGAGATCCTAAAGTTCCAGGCAGAGAGATTCGAGAAAAAGCCTTCTCAGAGTGACAAATGAAGAATGTGAGCAATTATTATCATGACAAAGTCCCCATCTGGAATGGGGGGGGGGGGGGGGGGGGGGTCTGGGAGGGAGGGAGGGGGTGGGCGGGTATTTTGAACAACACTTGGCAGCATTGATGAGGTTACTTCAACTGTGGGTTGGTGGGATGAACAAAAAAAACGTGGTTTCTTATGGAAATGATGATATTATATTTTCAGTATTTCACTTTCAAGCTCCTCATTTTTTGCCCATGACAAAGCTCATTGTTGTTGTTTTCTCAGCCCTGCAGTGGCATGATGTAATTTAAACCAGACGGGGCTGAGAGACATTGAGCTAAAGCTGCATTTTTTTTGTTTCTTTTTTTTTTATTTTTGTTTCTTTTTTTTTTTTCCTACAAAGTTTGATGGGCAGAAGACGATGTATATTTCTGTATAGTGTAAGTAACATGTAAAATAGTGAGGAGGAGAAGAAACAAAAAAACCAACAGATGCTATCTAGGTCACGCAGATGGAAGCGAGGAAACGTGCTGGACTCGCTCGGTCTGCGTTGTCTATTTTTAATGCTGTAATTCCAGAATCGTGGATTGACAAGGAGTTTAGGTTATTTAACTGACAACACAGCCAACAACGTTGTCTATATCCCCGCCTGCTACATCAACTCTTACTGTAAAACCATTTTCACTTGGCTCTTTTTTTTTTTTTTTCTGACGTATTGCACCTTTATGATTTATTTTTTATTTTTTGACTGAAGTACTTCTGGATGAACAATATCTTCAACCTTCAAAACACACACGCACACAAAAAAAAAACAAAACAAAAAAAACAATACAAACTGGAGATGTTTTTTTTTTCATTTACATTCTGTGTATCAGTTGTATGCTCACGTTCTGTGCATGTTTCCGCAAAGACCGGATGAGAAATTGTAACATACAGTACCACGAATTGCACTTGACAGCTGCACTTCACAACTTTCAATAAACATGCTTAAGGAAGAATAACCACCTCGTGACCGTTGGTTTCCTTTTCGTCCTTCCTGATGCCCACTGATCTCAGCCCAGTGAATGACCACGAACACAGCGGTTCTCAATGTGGTTCTCATTTATTTTCACTGTAATTCCACATTTGTAGAATATAGGACCATTTGTATAGAGGACTGTTATAATAAATAACAGTCCTCTATAATAATAATAAAATATATATTTAAAAAATAGGAGTATTTAGTTCCTACTAATTTCCCTTTGCACATGAATTTATTTCATTTAAAATTTTATTTTTCATTTTATATATCAAAGTGAATGTGATTGAGTATGAATATATAAATACATTCAAAAATTAAAATGGAAATACACAAATGAAATAATAGATAATAAATACACACTTATTGGTATATTTATTTTATTATGGCAGTTTAGTTCTCTATAATTCTGCCCCTGTGTTTCTGACTTTTTTTTTTATAAAACGTGACGTGAAAAAGTTTAAGAACCACGACACTTAAGAGTCAAATCATTTCTTCATGTGTGGTATTTAGAGAAGTTCTGCAGCTGAATCGCTGTCTGATCCAGGGCGTTATTGAGTCGAGGTTAACGATTGTCTGCTGCTGAACCACTTTGACAGCAGTTAAAGGACAGATTCACCACTTTTCAACTCAGGTGTCCAAATGAACACCGTCAGCATCTTCCCTGTGATCATTCCTGCTCGTATTGGCGGTTAATTCCTCGTGTCGGCTAGGGATGCGACCGTTATAGATTCTGATGGTACAGTTATAGTCTCAGGAAAAACACGGTTTTACGATTGTCACGGTTTTTATGCATTAATAAATTTCACACTACTGATGTATAAAATCACGAGCTTCTTTTACACAGAAGGAAGCTTTAAAAACCTTATACACCACACGACCTAAATAAGAAACACAGCAGAATATCACCTTTCTGACGATGTCAGCAAAAACACCAGAGCTTTGTAAAAGTAGAATTTATGCCAGAGCCTTTACATTATAATCAGATGCTTCTAATAATGTGAGTGTTGTTCTAGATAGATGCTGATAGTTCTGACCACAGCTGTTTGGCTGTGACATAATGACACTTCAAGAAGAATTGACTGTATGACACACCTGGTTGAAAGAGGAAAAAAAAAAGATTGGTAAGGCTTTATTTTGGCACCAATTACAAATAAAATATAAAGAATGTTCAGTTATCACACTTTCAATGTGCAAATATGTACAGTAATTTATCTTCAGGCAAGAATACAATTAGACATCATATGAAGAATAACGTTTCCATAATCAATGGATTGAATACAAATTCGTCTTTCTAGGAAATTCCTTTGGAAATCTGTGACTGCTTTTAAAAAAAGTAAATGTTTAAATTAACTGCATTAATACAGAAATTAGTCTCTATTTTCCTCCAATATTTAAAGCATTAAAACACAGGAAATTCCAGAAATGATCAGGAATCAGCAAGAACACTGATCCATAAAGTAAAGCTTAACGTAGTCATTCATTAAATATTCTGGACATGTAAGAACAGAAAACAGTGTTTCAGTCTCCCTGACTGAAAGTGGATTTATTTGTTTGTTTGGTGGCTGAACTCCACCTTAAAGAGGGTGAAACTGATGTTTTTACGATTTTCTAATCTCAATGCAGTTAAGTCCAATCATCCCACACACAACGGGACTTGTTTTCAGCGGCTATGGTTCAAGGGAAACTACTTTATCAAAAGTGGAAACCATTGAATGGTCCAGTTTTTGTGGTAAAATCATCGGTGATACAGGAGGGTTTTAACAGAACCTGCATATCCACAGTAAAGTTAATAGATCATATTTTTTAATGCACATTAATCAGACGGTTTTTGTTCCATTCATTTCTCACGTGTCACCTTGTGTAAAGCGGGAGGGTTTCAGTTTGTTTTTTTTCTGTGAGGTGGATGCTCAGTTTCTTACCGGATGCTCTAGTAATTTATTTCATATATGTACTTGTAGGCATCCATTTTTCGTGGTGTTTGAGGTGTCACGGACCTGGAACAACGCCGCAAGGGCGGCCTCGTCCCGACTGAACACGAGACGCGACACGTAACCGATCGGTTTTATCCTGCAGACATTTTCTGTTCATGCGTGGCCGCTGCAGTGAAATCGACATAGAGACAGAATAACTGACGTCTGCTCAGAAATAAACTCACAACTCAGTTTGGCCTGATGGATTTCACAGTATATCCAGTTATTACACCAGCAGCAACCAGCACAGCACTGAGTGTGTGAGTTTGTGTGATTATGTGCACCTGATCATGTTTGAGTGTGTGTGTGTGTGTGATCCTATGTCTTTGTGTATGTGTGCATGAGTTTGTGTGATTTTGTGTGTGTGATCATGTGTGAAAGTGTGTCTTGTGTGTGTGTGTGTTTGTATGTAAGATCAACAGAGAGTCTATAAATCCGAGCGCTTCCTAAATGCGCAACATTTATTTGAAAAAACATTCTGCTCACAGGACGCAGATGAACACTGAATCAGGTATGGACACACACACACACACACACACACACAAAAACACACACACAGACACACACACACACACACAGAAAGAGAGGTATGAGCCAAGTGAGTAATGAAACAGGTTTTCCAGCCGCGTGGTTTTAGACTGTCCATAGAAAAGCTGTCAACACCACAGACTGCAACACATGTAAACGCTGATTGGGGGTCAGAGAGGTCGGGGGAAGCTTCTGTCTCCGAGGTCTGCTGGATCTGTGGCTTCCGGGCCTCCGGAGGGGGATCAGGGGTGTGTGCAGGCACCAGTCAGCCGGGCTCAGTGAGGGCATGAGGGAGGGAACGGGAGTCTCGAGGCTCCTTCTGGATCACATCCCCATACGGATGCTCTGAATGATCTGAAATATGGCTGAGAGGACACGGAACGACTCAGCTCCTCAGCAGAAAATACAGAAGCAAAGCTGTCAGAAACACAACATGCAGTAAATCTTATGTAGCTATAAATGGACGGAGTGTGTGACGTGAAGCAGACTGATGCCAACTGAGCAACATAAAGGGAAATTGTGTTTAGTTAGGAGACAGCTTGGCAAACACGCTTATTTGCTTTCTGGCTGGATACAACAAGTGTGATGTTCATTTCACGGCTCGTTTGCACTTCCTCCACTTGGTGATGTCATGCGGTAGCTCTGTCCGGATGTAGAAGCTCCCAGCACAGCCTACCTGCACCCACCTGCACCCACCTGCACCCACTATCACACCTGCTTTTTTTTTGTTTTCTAATTGAAAATCAGCAGAGAGACTCATGAATATTCATGAGATAGACAACAAAAATCACCTGTAGTTTCTGGAGCTCCATTAAGGCACTTGAGAGAGCACCGTAAAACTACATAAAGTTTTGCACTTCGAATTGCAAATATATCATATAAGGATCAAAAACTTCAAATGAAACCCAGAAAGCTGCATTTAATTTAGGAGATTGCTATTATATCTTTATTATTGTAAAGTGTAGAAAGTTCTGAAACTGTTTCACTGTCAATCTGTACAAGAATCTTTATAATTCACTTCACTTACCAAAACCCATGTTTTTATAATAGTTCTTAATGTTTAAATTGTAATTTCTGTTGTCTCTAAATTTTGATCTTGTATATTTTTATGTCTTTGAGTACCTTGAAAAGTGCTTAAAAATAAAATGTATTCTTGTGTTGGAAGAAGTATCCAGATTCTTTACCTAATTATTTAGTTGAATAAATAATGGTCAGATTAATCTCTATTGAATAATCGTAAAACTTGGGCATTTTTGACTATTCTCTGTCATTTTATTGACCTCATTATTAACCCTCCTGTTATGTTATGAGTCAAACTGACCCATTTTAACTAGAAAAAATGGATGAAACGTCTTCATCTTGTCTTAATTAGTGTAATCAACGTATAAAATGAAAACGGTTCATACTGATCAAGTCAATTTGCAGCATCAAACTGGAGGTGAACGAGTGTCAAAAATGTCAACTGTGAGACATAGAGACATATTACACACCCACACACTAAAAAAACTCAATTTAAATGTTATATTTCAATGTTCTGTAAAACTATTGTCTTTTATATGTTGGTCTTTCAAAAGTAATCGAGTTGTGAAACATTAAGAAAAGGTTTTAATTTTTCTTTCTTTTTTTAATGAAAAACAAGTGACTTATCCTAATTAAACCATTACCTGTTAGAGGTAAGGAACACCATTCTACTAAATATTGATAGAAAAGTCAGCAATGGAGTTAATAATGAAACAGTGACAATGCTTATTAGTTGTTGTTTTTTTTTTTTGGTTTTGGACGTCTTTTCGACCATTGCTGTACCTGAAAAATGAACATAACAGGAAGGTTAATCAGTTAGTCAACTAAAAACACACGTTATTTACTTGACTAACAAACAAATTGCAGAATAATTATTAATGATTAGTTGTTAGTGGCAGCCCTGATGATAACGACCCAGCAGACAAATCCACATTGATGATAAAACTAAATGTCGTCCTGCTGCAAACATCCATCTGATCCGTCTGACATGTTTCACTACAAGTTACTTACAGCAACATGCACTTAGTTCAAGTATTACAGTAAAGTCGTGGTCTGGTCCTCTGATTGATATATATAATATATGACATCATTATATTATTAATATGAAGCATCAGTGTGTGTGTTACTGGTGAAGCTGCTGGAGGCGGAGCTAGAGTCAACTACTTTATATACAGGTAGTTAATTAGACCGGTGGTTCCCAACCTAGGGTTCAGGGCCCTCCAAAGGGTTAGTAGATAAATCCCAGGGGTCCTGAAATGGTTAATGGGAGAGAAGGGAGAAGTAAAACCACATGAGAAGGTTAAAGCACAGACTCTTTGTGACGTGAAATAGGACCCGGTGACGGACTTCTTATTTTATTATTAATAAGCGTTGAGATTTAGCATCAAGAGGTGGAAAGGCAGAACATTTTCTCACTTTTACTGTACTTCTCTTACACTTTTGATACACTCCTGCAGTGTGTGTGTGTGTGTGTGTGTGTGTGTGTGTGTGTGTGTGTGTGTTTTCTTCACCCTATAAACTACAGCTCTGAGGCTCTGGAGGTGTCATGTTTGAGGAACATACCTGATCCACACACAACAAACACAAAGAGGGCGAGCAGCCAGGGGCCCACAGGATACTTCTCCTCTTGTGGTCGCTATGTGAAAGAGAAAAACACACACACACACACACACGGTACATAAGCTGCAACAGGAAAGCGACAGACGCTGCAGAGCAAGAGTGAAACAGCTTGAGAGTGTGCAGCTTTACAAAGAATTCAATACCCACGGCTGCTCCTGCTTTATGCTGTGTCACTCTTTCTCTTTAAACCCGCCACCTCAACTGATCATCAGAAATAACGAGACGAGGCTCATTAAAACATCCACAACAGCACCTCTATGGAAGAACAAGTGTCTAATTATAAACTAAATGGCACAGCGTTAACAGATTTTCACACTGTCGGGTCATGTGAGGAAAAGGATGCACACGAGGCTTCAGTCGAGGATTTAGGGAGCAAGCGTCAGTCCCACAGGATGGTATCTTCTGCTTGGCCAGGAGACATGTTTTTTTTTTTTCTTTTTTTATAACGTCCATTTTACTGTTCGTCACAAGCCCACAAGAGAAAAGTGGTAATTGTCATACAGTCCAGATAACGCCCAGGAGAAGATTCAAGAGTCTCAATGGGATGCACAGGAAACAATCTCATTTAAATGATAGGAAAAGCTGCTCTGGTTGTAAATCTCAAACGCACCAGAGCTGCAATAATTAGCTGATTAGTTGCCAACCAATATATGAATCGCTATCTATTTGGATAATCAATTAACCCTCATGCAGCCTTAACTTTTACTGCACAATGGATCGATCCTCTAGGGCCCATAAAACATTCCCTATACACACTATGTAAATTGTTTGCTAAGTATCACTGTTGGTTTTATGAAAAAATAATTATTTCCGGTAAAATAAATGCAGTAGATTTTTTTGTGGTGGATTATCAGAGTCTGGGATATGTCGGTGATTAGCAATAAAATTTGTTTTGATGCATTTAAATTTTTTTGTGCAATGTAAAAAATACTCAAACTTAGATCCCTAGGTCATACAATGCATGTCCCCTTCCTAAGACTGCTATAAATTATAAAATTATTATTATAAATTATTATATATTTTTCTAATTTTAACCTTTTAAATGCCATAATGATTAATAATATCTTTTTGCAAATATACAAATTCTCTGATTGCTGCTTCTCAGTTTGGAATATATTCAGATTTATTTAGTCTTCAATGACAGTTTTTTACATTTTTAGACCATAATGACTAGTTGTGAAATAATTGTTAGCTTTAAATCTCAAAAACACTATCTCCTGTTTTCATAGTACACTCTTAAAAAACAAGAACATGCCTGCCTGAACAATTCAAAATGAAGGTAACAATTTGCTTGCATCTTTCCTAATAAATTACAACTCCGCAGTTATCAAATTAATCTTAAGAGTCGTTTTTATATTCAGATGAACTCAGTTAGTTTAGTACATGCCCTTTGACCCATAAAGCTTGTTGAATAAATTTAAGGATGATTCAAAAGTCAGGATGATTTTAAATTGTCAGATTAAATTCCAGTAATTAGTATTAAATTTAAGTTATTTATTGTTACTTTATTTATTTTCATCCTACTCAGAAATACCCCTACAGTTCTGAATAACATAATTAAACTACTAATACCCCTCAAAAATGATGCTAACAAGTTGCATATCTGAGTAGAACGGAAGTAAAAGAAAGAAGTTTAAACAACTTAAATGAAGTAATTTGCACGCTCAATACATTTTATATTAAAATTGAGTTGGTTTAACACAATTAAATGTATAGAAAACAAAACAAATCATGCTAGTTGTACTGAACTAAGTGAGTTAGTACAACTTCACTCAATAAAGAGTTGGAATAAAATTAAATGATCCATGCAGACTGTGGCCTTAATTCTTTCAGCTGATCCAGTGTTTTCATGTCTTCCGTTAGTTCTAATAGATGTCTTATAATCTAACAATAACTATGTTTATAAACAGTTGTATTAACACATGTTAATAAAAATCTCATAAGGCTTTATTACATACATACTAATGTTTAAGGACCTTAATATAAAGTGTTTCCTTGTCTATATTTAGTATCATAGTATGGTTTTTGACTTAGGAAGATTTTCTGCAGAGTTTAAAAAGTCAAACAGCTCAGCTTGGTGGAGGCTCATAAACCAGATTCTTCATCTCCCACAAACACCTGTAGGTGTCTTGCATTTGAAAGTGCAGGTGTGTGCATACGTGCGTAAAGCTGTGTTTTTGTAAGCTGATTTATATGACAAATCATTCAAATTGGACTTTTTTCCATCATGCAATAGTGCAGAGATGCGCTTAGAATTTTTTCAGGATATAAACAATTCAGCGGGAAAAATGTATAAAAATCAACCTTATTTAACTAACAACAAACTGATTAATTGACTATGAGGCGTCTTTTCACCAATGTATGTTGTAAACGTCTTTATCTATGTTCGATACTACATCACAAAATCCAGGCACCAGGTGAAAATATTATCAATTATTAAGATTTATTCTCCTGTAGATCAACTTTTCTCATTTTATATGATCCCTGCTGAATCAACACACATAGATTTACTATTCTTTTTTTATATTATATATATCTATAGATATAGATATATATTTCAAAATAAAAGCCCTGCTTCTTCAATGTGTATATTGAGACAAATGCACATGCTCTACATACTGCACATACCTCCCCCCCCCCGACCTCCCCTCCCCCGGAGATCTACACCTATGCATTTGAGACAAGCTAACATCACCCTCATCTTCATCTTCATCAACATCATGCTGTGTTCATACCGGACTGAACGTCAGCATCTGGGCTAATGTCATGCTGTCAGAGCCTCACCAGCGTCTTGGCCACGTTTCCTCTCTGCGTGATGTTCTTGCTGTGCTTCTCGTTGGCCATGCGGATCCTCTGTTTCGCCACCATCTTCCGGAAAGATTAGAACACTCGGGATCAATTAGTGATGTGAGCCTGTTATTTATTGTCTGATGCTGCAGGCTGACAACAGTAGGCAGCTCTCCCCCCCTGCATCAAGCTACCAGCAACTAGGAAACAAACCGGAAACTCACCGATTCCGCTTTAAATAGAAAATAAAATAATATATCCCCGAGAGTTATTGCAGTACAGAAATGAGAAATAATAGAATGACGCGTGGAGATAAACAGAAATGTGGACAACGCGTGTAAAACGTTAAACAATTAATGAATACTGATGACGTAAACAATTAATAAACTAATAAAGGATAACTCAAAAGACACCCGGGGTCATCATTAATGTACGTCTACTTAAATGGGGACAATTATTTATAGTCGTATAGTTTTAAGATTTTTTTTTAGCTCGACAACTGAAGTGTTTATCAAAACTTTTATTCTGAAGGGCTTTACAGGAAGTTTTGTGCTTAATGTCGGGCCACTTCACACAGCTCAGGGCGCGCTCCAGTCATAGATTATTGATTTTAATCAGTGTCGGCAAGTAACTTAGTAGCCCGGGTTTACTCAAATACTGTGCTCGATTAAAATGTTGATGTATTTCTACTTTACTTGAGTATTTTTAGCTGATGCTACTTTATACTTACTTCTACATTTCAGAGGCGGATATTATACTTTCTAATCCACTACATTTACATGATAACTTTACTTTTCAGATGAAGATTTTTAATATTGTACATACAATTAATGCACTTTTAAATTCTAATATATACATTGTATTAAATTGTCTTTTTTTTCTGAGTGTGAAATGCGGCAAACATTATGATGTTTGCTATTAATCTACCTAAAGTAGCTCAAACTGGCTCCACATTGATGAACTAAAACATTAAAATGCTCTAACATGTATTTAGTGATTAAAACAAGTAGTAGCCTATAACATATAATAATATCACACTGTTTGCATTATCAGTACTTTACTTCTGATAGTTCAAGCACATTTTGCTGATCAATTCAATTTATAATGAGTATTAAGTAAGAAAGTATGATAAATCTGTTCTATAATGATGATAATAACGACAATGATGATGATAATGATGATGATCTATCTACCTGTCTGTCTATCTGTCTGTCTGTCTGTCTGTCTGTCTGTCTGTCTGTCTGTCTGTCTGTCTGTCTGTCTATCTATCTATCTATCTATCTATCTATCTATCTATCTGTTGCCTATGGGAATATTAAAGGGAATATTTATCATACTTAATCTTTCCCTGTGGGAAATTTTGTTTACAGCAATGCTGTAAGATCTGTTTTAATTAAACCGATTATCATTTCTAAAAGTAAATATCTGAAGCTGTACATCATTTACATCCTCATATGCAAAATGTAGAAGTTCCTTACTAATAAATAATATGATAATGTAAACCTCACACTCACACACTCACACCTATGGGCAATTTAGAGTTGCCAATTAACCTGAGCATGTTTTTGGACTGTGGGAGGAAGCCGGAGTACCCGGTGAAAACCCACGCAGACACGGGGAGAACATGCAAACTCCACACAGAAAGGTCCCAGACCCCGGACCAAGCAGGTCATGAACCTGCAACCTTCTTGCTGTGAGGCAACAGCGCTAACCCCTGCGCCACCGTGTCGCCCCCAAGAACTAAAGTATTTCAGTGAAAAAAGAGGACATGTTTAATTGTGATGATACCAAACTGAGACAGAAGATAAAACTATTCATTTTACCCTTGTTGGAAAACTCTAATTACTCGGTTCTGTTTATGTATTTGTTGTTATTTATTTATTTAGTTTTTTAAGTAAAATACATTTTACACACGGAAATGAGTGCTGCTGGATTATTTAAGAGCTTTGTGACAATGTTGGCTACTGTTGATATATGCAAGCTTACGTTTTTCTCAAACTTGAGAGCTGCCTTGTGTTTATATATTTATCCATTTTTTCCTGTTGCTTGTTATGGATTTATAGAGACATTTTATTTGTGTGTGGGTGTTCTGACCTTTCCAACACAACCTGTCCATAAACAAGTCAGAGTGAGAACTCGAAAAAGACAAAAGCCAAGGCGATCAAAATATTTTAGTGAAAACAGTTGACATTATAATGAAGCACAGACACAGTCTTAGTTTTTGTTGAAATATAAACATAGATGTTGCCAGTTAATCAGATGAAACAACTGTGGATAAAATAGATTCAGTCAAATAGCAAAGACCACACAGGAATCACAACCCAGTCTGCAGATAATATATACATATATATAGAAAAATTACTAGTAGTGGTTTTCTCCTCCCGTTGAGAAAAGTCAGACTTATAAGAAACGTTAGAATGACGTCACCTCGTCTGAATTTCAGAAATGTACATTTTCAACATTTCCCTCTGGAGACTTGGGCTGTAAATTCACACGTTTGGCGCCAACGTGAATCAACACTTCCACAAGAAACATTACCACTTTGCTTCATTTTGAGCTATAAACTGTCAGGGTGGAACATCAGTTTTATCATCTACAGCAGCGGTGTCAAACATGCGGCCTGGGGGCCACAACCAGCCCGCCAGAGGGTCCAGTCAGACCCCTGGATGAAGAGGGTGAAAAAAGTGGATGCAGAGTTTGGGACTTTCTAAGAAAAAATGGACCAGTTTCTGTTTCTTCACAGAAATGTGAAGCCTTGGTGCTTGTTGTATTGACAGCAGCTTTCACAGTAGCTTTCAGTGCAATATATATATATATATATACAGTATATATATATATATATATATATATATATATATATAAGTAGTCTCAAAAAAACTTTTTTCACATTGTCATTATGTGTGTAGAATTTGTGGAAAAAGTGAAGCGCTGTGAATACTTTATGGATGCACTGTGTATGTATATATATATATATATATATATATATATATACATATATATATATATATATATATATAGATGCACTATGTATGTATATATATATATATATATATATATATATATATATATATATATATATTAGTAGTCTCAAAAAAACTTTTTTCACATTGTCATTATGTGTGTAGAATTTTGAGGAAAAGAAATTATTGAATCCATTGTGGAATAAGGCTGTAACATAACAAGATGTGGAAAAAGTGAAGCGCTGTGAATACTTTATGGATGCACTGTGTATGTATATATATATATATATATATATATATATATATATATATATATATATATATACAATGTGTGTGTTTTTGAGACTACTAATATACTGTATATATATATATATATATATATATATATATATATATATATATATATATATATATATATATATATATATATATATATGCCTCCTTTGGAGTTTATTTGGAGTTGGTCCCACATTAAATCAAATTGTTTGGTATATGTCTCAAGAACTAAAATGAATTTGGAACCTCTGGTCTACAGTATCAGTAGAAGAAGTTTTGAAGAATGTTTGTTGGTAAAGATCATTTTACCAAATAATTTCAATGAATTGATTATTCCAACATTTTACAGTTAAATTATTCCATACTACATTACACCAGGGAACTTTTGCCTGCTGACAGGATATTCTAAGTTCAGTCATATGATTCAAATACGTCTGTGTTAAAGTGATGAAAAAGGACCAATATAAAGTCTGACCTCAGCCAAACGTGCTGAACGACAACTCAGTTACAGCTGACTTACATCATTCAGCCAGTCTGTCATGACGGCCGAGCTGGCTGCGAGAGAGAGAGAGAGAGAGAGAGAGAGAGCGGAGGTTGCCTAGCAACTGCATCAAAGGGTTTGTTTGGGTGGGATACATGAAGTCAAACAATGGGGAGAAGAAGAAGACATGGCTTAACAGTCAGAGCAGCAGAATCATAATTAACCCTCTATTACACAGTGTTGCCATATGGCAACAAGTACTTTATCTTCTTTTCTAAAAAGCTGTGATATAAAATCTATGTTTTTACAGTTAGGCGTAAAAAGGGGCTTTTATTTCGACCTTCAATTCATGAAGTCACATGACCAGGATATCCTGTTTACCAGTCTCTTTTGACATGTCAGCATTATTGTCTCACAACTGAAGGTTTTATTTTATTCAAGAGTTTGGAACTCAGATATTCTAACTCACTATTTAGGGTAAGCAAACTTTATTTTTGGTTTTACATTTAATTAAATGTTGATATTATAAGTTTTTTTCTAATATGCTAAGAAAGATTTCTTGCCATACATGGCAACAATATGCAAATATGGACAATTCCTAGTGCGTACAACCTAATGGAGTCCCATAGATTTACATAGCATGAAACAATAGAGGTTTAAGTGTTGTTTTTGAAGGATTCTGTGTGATGTCCCTCATATAGATAATCAACTGCTTGACCAAACATTTGTGTTCACATCATATAAAATGATTTATCGTTTAAGAAGCTTTCATGGTGGTGGCTGCTTCAAGAAGCAAGAACCTCTGGTGCAGAAGAATGAAACATGTGCACAGACAGTGGTAGGTGACCATCAGAGCTAGTGTGCAAATAGTTCTTAGTATAAATTGCTGGTGCATGTAATATAAAGTGATGCTGTATAGATTAAAAAATATGTATTGCACAAATTTTAAAAAGTGCTGAGTGTCCTCTCTCTGCTCAGGCCCTGGTTAGTCAATATAGTACTGTGGCACAAAGTTCATTCTCTCATCATGTTATCAATATATTTGACGCCATATTAAATTATAAAACTATATAAACTATAATATATAGGGTAGTCAGGACCACTATCACACCAATGCTGCTGCATGTTAATATAAAGTACTGTGCATATCAATAAATGCATTAAATATGTAGACAAATATAAAGAAAGAAAGGAAGTTCTAGGATCTCAGGTTTCATCAAAAAGTCATTGAAACTGGATGTTGAAGATTAGTTTCGTTCATTAAAATACAAGCAAAGAAGACCTGGGAAAGTGATAAAAAAGCCTCCTGACCAATTTGATTTACCTGACATTTGTTAAATTTAACTCCAGGTAAGTTTTGATTTTGCACTGTGAATTGAAAGAATAGTTTAAGCCAGGTTTAAAGTTGTCTAAAGTCACATTAGAATGCTTCCCTTTATTCTATAATGTTACATAAGTGCCATACAGCGTTCTATGTATGTCCACAGTCATTTTTTTTATTGAAATGATTAATAAATATATAATATTCTCTGCATTTGATAGGGTGAGGATATACAGCTTCATCAGCAAGTATCATGGTGTTGGATAACATCATAAAGACTTTTGGTTTGGACAATGATCCATTACTTCTGGTTTGACTTTTCTCTCAGAACATTTCATCTTAATCTTAATCTTAACGGATAAGGTTATGAACTAATAAATGACTGTTGTGTGTGTGAGTGTGTGTGTATTTGTGTGTGTGAGAGAGCTGGGCGTGGCTACCTGATCTTCTGTACTGACACTTCACCTTCTCACCTAACAGCATCATATCTGCTAATCCAGCCGTCAACTCCACCTCCAGCCTGCAGCACCAAAGACCAGCTCAGTCCTCCACTCATCACCAGATCATTCAGTCACTGACTGACTGAACTTTGTCTACTTAGGATCTACATTTTTCTCACCTTTCCATCCTCCTTCTTTCAGCTCCCATTTTACTTCATATCTGTAGGTTCATTTCCAGGATTCCCCCCTGCCTTGGTTAATTCCTCTGAGTCATTGTCTTGTGGAATCATCCCTCGCTCTCATCTGTTTGGAACTTCTCCCCGTGACACCTGCCACCACATCTGTTCTCTCTCCTTCGATTTGCCATCACTCCCTCCCCTCCACTCCCTGTTCCCCGGACACAGCTTTAGGTCCACACCTTTTCTCTGCAGAGAAAATCATCTGTTTATTCCCTCAACCTTACTCTCATTTATTCTATTGTCATCTGTGTGCTGATGTGTTGCAACTGAGGCTGAGTCACCATAGTTTAACAATGCAATGTAGGGAAGATGAATTGAGCTGGAAAAAATGCGATCTTGAAGTTCACCACCTCCAAATGAAAGTTATTGATTAAATTGAATCCAAACCATTGAAAAAATGCTGACTTTTCTGGCTTGATTAATAGTAATAAACACAATCCAAGGTTTTGAACTCCCCTGGATGCCCCTGACATTCCTGCCTCATCTTCTTTTGACTGTGAAATCTTTTTTTTTAATCCGTTATTTTTGGCAAGATCAATAGTTTGAGATCTGAAATTCAATGTTTACTGTTGTTCCCCCTGCCTCAGTCTGCCATCCTATTTCACTCTGAATTTGCTCCACGTTCCTTGCATTTTCCTTTTAAACACTGTAACTCATATGCATCCCTCTTCCTTCCTTTCCTTGGTCCCAGCTTGCTTTCTATGGATAGCTACACATCCGAGTTGAAAAGTTTAATGTTTGCATCAATAATCACGTTAATCCTTGTGAAATCCAGAGGGAAATATTCACACCATAAAAATTGAAACAGGTGAAAATATGTGTTTTTTTTTTACAATTAGTCCATTATTGAGTAGAATTATCTTATTCCATTGGCAGATTGCTTATTTTTTTTCTTGATTTTAGTCTTTTTTTTAGGAAAATGTTAGTCATTGTTAAAAAAAGTTGTTAAAATAAGACCAAATCAAAGAAATTGACCCAAATAAGGGAAAAAAACCCTTAAAATAAGCTAAATTATCTGCAAGTGGAATAAGATATTTCTACTGAACATTGGACTAATTGTACCAAAAACAAGACATCTTCACCTGTTACGTATCATGTCAGTGTTTCTGACTCATATTCCTACCTAGTATTTATTCAGATTTAAAATAAAAAGGTTTTTCTAGTAGGATTCAAATCTGCCCTGTTCACTTCCATTATACTGAAAATCAGGTCGGATGGAATTCACTACAGAGATCAATACTGGAGAGATTTGGGAAATGATGGTCTCCATGCTTCAGATACATGCCAGGTACAAATGTGGCTAGATGTCGATTTAAAACGAACTATCCCTTTAAGCGACTTCTTAAAACACATCTTTACAGGAAAGCCTTTTTATAGTTCACCACGCCTGTAGTATGTTTTAGTTTGTTTTAGTTTGCTCTGTTTCTCATTGTGCTGGGTTTTATATTGTAATCCCTTTTGCTTTGTTTATTTATTCTCTTACATTTTTAGTGTAGTATTCTGTAACTGAAGCACACTGTTAACTGTGTGTAACAAAAAAGTAGTGCGCAGTGTCTCTGCCCTGCAGGTTGCGAGATAAAATTGTTGAACGGTGATACGAAACCTCGGTAACCCCACTGTAGTGACAGAACAAGTCGTTTTTTGCATTTTCTGTGCGAGAGGAAGTGAACATGTGGAGGAGGCTGCTGGCTCCAGATCAAATGTCCCTGTGTGCTCAAAGTTAACGTCGACGAATGACCTGGATTTCAAGCGTCTCTCTTTCCTGTCCCCGGGGTCTCCATTGTCTTGCTCATGAGAGAGAAAGAGAGAGAGAGAGACGAGAATTGACACAAAATACCACGTCTTGTGTCTCATGAGAAACTGTCACTTCTTTGGTGGCCGGTGTGAAAAAAAGAATCTCATTATGTCAATTCTCTGTGATGGGTTAAACCTGACCATTTCTGCAATGGATAAGTGGAAACATAATATCTGCCTGAAAACTACATGCAAAATGTGCATAGTACGAAGGTATAAATATTATATAATTAGCGTGTACTCTCTCTTTAAAGTGTAGTTTTAATGTGGTGTGCATCCATGTAATTCCTGATGAATAAAGACTTAAATGTATCAAAAAGTTCTACCTCTAGTCCCATGTTTATGGGTCTGTTTTTATTATTTTCTCAGTATTTTTTTTTATTCCATCAGTGCTAAAAAAGTATTTAAAGGAAGGTTATAATTGCTATAATTGCATTTTTTTAACGTTATCCACCTGTTTAAATACTGTGTTTTAAATGTAGACTCGAAGATAACAGAACACGCCAGTCATAACACCGACATAAGTACAGTGACTTTCAGTACATTAGACCAAACAAAATGCAGACCTGGGTTGGCGAAGCTGTTTACAGCTCTTCTAGGCGATAATTATGCAAAAAGTCTGCAGGATGGCCTGCAGACATGTTAACACAAACACACATGCATGTGTGACATGGCAGCTGCAGCTGACTTTTACAGAGGAAATACCTGAGCTCTTAGTCAGAGGAAAACCTGTTAAAAGAAAACGTCTATACACAGATACGATGTGTAAATATACATGGGATATACACAGTGGGGGAGGAACGACTCAGTCTTTACTTCAGTAAAAGTAGAAATACTGTCATAAAAAATACTCATTCACAAGGAAATGTCCTGAATTAAAAATGTTACTTAATAATAGTAATAATAATAATACATTGGTTTTTATATAGGGCTTTTCCATGTGCTCAAAGATGCTTTACATAGACAATAATTACATGAAGACAATAGCAGATATACAGGGTAGGAGATTTAAAGAAAGACAATGAGATGGCAGCAGGTGGTGGAGGAATACTGGTAGAATATGACAGATGCAGTAAATTAAAAGGTCAAAGTAAATTTTACAAGTCAGTCAGTCAGTCATTTTCTATACCTGCTTATTCCTCATTAGGGTCTCAGGGGTCTGCTGGAGCCTATCCCAACGCATTACGGTGAGAGGCAGGGATACACCCCAGATGGTCGCCAGCCAATTGTGGGAGACACAATTGTGGGCAATTTAGAGTCTCCAATTAACCTCAGCATGTTTTTGGACTGTGGGAGGAAGCTGGAGTACCCGGTGAAAACCCACGCAGACACGGGGAGAACATGCAAACTCCACACAGAAAGGTCCCAGACCCAGGACCAAGGAGGTCTTGAACCTGCGACCTTCTTGCTTGAGCGCTAACCCTTGCTCCACCATGTCGCCCCAATTTTACAAGTACTATGAGCGAAATGTACTTAAAGTTTCAAAAGTTTTAAAAGTAAAAATACTCATTACACAGATTGTTATCAGTGGCGTGCATCAAATTTTTGAAGGGCAGGGGCGAAAAGGAAAAACAAGGGGCACAAACAGGGCACTTTAGCATGAGTTTTCTAGCTCTCTAGGGAGAGAACACTTTAACACACGTTGTGGCTTCTAGAGTGCACTTTAGCATGCTTTTTAACTCCCGATAGGGCACTTTAACACATGTTTTATCTCCTGGAAGGCACTTTAGCATACCTTTTAGCCCCCTAAGAGGACACTTTAACACATTTTTTTTAGCTCCCAAAAGTGAATGTAAGCACACTTTTTGGCTTCTGGGCACTTTAGCACATGTTTCCGCTTCCAAGAAGACACTTTAGCACACATATTTTTCAACAATTGGGACATACATAAACACACATGCAGGAAAGTGATAAAGTCCCGCGGTGCAAAGCTAAATTATCGTCAGCATCTTCTCTGCGATAAAACTCCACCCACAGCAGCTCTGTTTTTCAGGGAGAAACACTGAGAATAATTGACCTAAATTCTCACTTGTTTACTTCAAACCTGCCTCACTAATCATAGTCCAAACGCTCCCTGTAGAGCAGAAACATGCACCTCGGCCACCGCGAGAGAGGAGGGTAAACAGTAGTTAACGGCAGCAAAATAAACCTGAAACGTGAGAGATGAATCCAGGTATAGAAGAGACGAGGGCGGGGTGGTGCAGGGGAAGGGGAAATGTTTGATGTCTGCGTGAGAGGGTGTGACAGGGACAAAATGAGCTCTGTAGGAAACCTATAGGTCGGTCGCCGGGTTGAAACTCATTACGTCGCAAACAAGCCCCTCTTCTTTCCTTTTGATGGCTCAATGGCTGGCCGCGTCCCCCCCCCCTTCCCTTGGCCTTGATGCTGCGGCAGCAGCAGCTGGGCCCGACAGAGCTTCATCTGTGTTTTCATATACAGTACAGTCACACACATCCAGGCCAGAACACACACTCCAACATACCAGCAGCTCGGCTACGTTCGGTCTATTTTATGTCAGCAAACAGCGATGTTCAATCTCATCGCTGCCAGCCCCCGGTGCCTCGGTGCTGCAGTCACGATGCCTTCCCCTTACACACAAGCAGCGGCACACAGGAAAAGCCCCAAATATTCCAGATGTATATTTACTTCAAATACACGTGCAGGATGAAGGACTGCCCTACTCAAGGAGTAGAAAACTGGCTCGTGAAAATGTTTTCTACACTGTAAAACTTTGCTGTGAAATCTGCAGTTATTCACTGTGTTAAACACAGTGATGTTACTGTAAATGATTATTAGAGTAGATTGTTTTATATTTTACAAGAAATCACAATATGCAAATCACAATAGAGAGTTACTGTATTAAAATACAATTAATCAACTAATACTATAAATACAACTGAAATTACTGTATTTTGTTGTTTTATTTTATTTACAGATAATTGCCTAATGCTGTAAATACAACTGAAATCATAGTATTTTTAGTGGTAGTAACTTTATTAATTGTTGCCAGTTAGTTACTGTAAATTGTAAGGTAGCAATTTTAGTGTATTTACTGCTGAGTTTCACTGTCAAGGCCTTTTTGATTGAAATGATTAATAAACCTAATATCCTCTGCATGTGATCAAGTTTTTGGTGTTGAGTTTTTGCCATTATTTTGATAGGGTGCGCAAAACAAAGTGCATTTTTGAGGCTTTCAAGTGGGCCATGAGGTGGAAAAGGTTGAGAATCCTGCTTTAAACTAAATACATAAATGAAAACATTTTATTTCATGGTGTTGTGAATAGACAATTTATATTTCATATTAAATGTTTTTATTGCTCTTTATTCATCATTTATAAAAATATGTTTGCTATTTCTGCCTTACTGTGACTTTTTTGCAATATATTAGATGTGGTTTTTGATCAAAATTTCAACAAAAATCAAGCATCATCACATCTTATCATACCCTGGTTGATATCTGATTTCTAATGGAAGTCTGTTGTCTGCACATAGTAGTTTAACACTGGAAAATAGTAGATTTATTTTTTAGTATATTTACACAATATGCACTATTAAGGTTCATGTACTTTACTCCACTACATTCTGGAGACAAATACCCCTCTTTAAACTCCAATACATTTAAATACATTAATTTGTTGCTTTGCACATTCATGTTTTATTACAAAAACAATCAACTAAGAAATTATAATACATGAAGTCATTAAAATTAGCTGTACTACTACCAGCTGCATCATTAACGATGATGCATTAATGGATCATTTATAATCCATCATCATATTCCATATGATTCTATAATGGGCTGTTCATTCTACTGCATAATGACAACTTTTACTTTTGGTATTTTTATTACATTTTGACGCTATTACATGTGCTTTAACTCAAGTGAGATTTTTTTCTTGTACAGGTCAGTATTCTATTTATATATTAGTTAGTAAGTTAGATATTTAAGTACATTCCCCATTATTGAGAGTGAGTTGAGAACAAAGAAATAATTCATGCAGTCTGTAACATTAGCTGAAAGCAGCCAGTGTTCCTTTACTGAACCAAGTCACTTATTATCTATCTTATCTACATGATGAAACTTATGTCTCTTAACCCTCATGTTGTGATCATTTAATGTTACTCAATTTGGTGTTCCTGGTCAAATTTGACCATTCTAGTAAGACTCATCATAAAAACTGTAATAATACATATATTATCACCTTTGGTTGTGTTAGTTTTTTTTTTATCAACATAACTTCCTGTGAACATCTGAAGTTTTGAACTTCTATTTGTTATTTATGGTCTGTATGTCTCATTGTTCTGAACTCATGCATCTTGAATTTAAAAAACATAGTTTCTGGATTATTTTGACCATAAGAAATGGTCAGATGAAAAATAGTCTACTGTTTATCACAGACTACTTTGGGTCAAAGTTACCAAGGACATTTTTTTTGAAACCCCATTGTGTGTGTGTGTGTGTGTGTGTGTGTGTGTGTGTGTGTGTGTAGCTGATTTCAATTTCTTACATTAATTTTGGTCTCATTCATTTCTAATGATCAGTCATTTTTGACCATGAACACCATGAGGACTAAAAAGCTGAATTTCAAGGTAATTCACAGGAAGCCGTGAATCATACAGTATAAAGACGGGATAGGTGTTTCTTTATTAATATAATAGTAAATAGGTCAATGTGAAGGTTGTATCCAGATATTTGTTTATTTGTTTGTTTGTTTCGGGCATGTCAATTCATCAGTTCACATCACACATCATTATAGTCTCAATACACAACGAACATGGCTGAAAGGGTGGCAGGAGAAGCCCTGCCCCCATAACTGCATACACCAAGCCTAGTTATGTGTGTGCGGTCTCTTCATCTGACGCAGTTAATAAATGTATGTTTTGAATTGAAAAACAGAGCAACCTCACTTCGAGATGTAGAAAACACGTCTATTTTTGATACAAGAATAATTACAGTATACACGGAAAAGTGACATTTTCATAGTGACATTTTTGGAAGGGTGCTTGTTTTTCTTCTCACCCGGAGTCCGACCAAAATCAGCTGACATCTCCTCTGTTTATCCAGGTTGCTTTTTCTTTCACAGTGTACATTATGGAAGCCTTCCATTGAGACATATTAGACCAAGGTGACCTTTTTTTTACTCAATGCATCAAATGGGGGCATATGTTAAGGAAAATATATGGGTTTAATATGAGAAAAGGTTGAAATGATTCTCTTTCTGGACAAAAAGTTGCTTGACTGCAGACTGAAGCGATGGTAGCTGGATATGAAATGTAAAATGCATGAAGAATGTAAGTTTTGGAAACAAATAGTTTTCATGTTGTGGGCATGCCAATCCCTTCCATTGGTCCATCCATTTCCCTAGAGAGTATCTGTCCAATGGACTGTCAGTATACCAATGAAAACTCACGTAGGTGAAACTGAAGAGAAGGAAACAGTGTAAGCTATGATGCAGGTGGCATGTGGAGGAGATAATGTAACGTGATGATGTTACAATAGCAAGGGAGTGAATGTCGTCAATAAGTATTCTATCTACGCCAGTGTCACCCAAACATTCTCAAGGAATATGTTGGACTCCATTGGGAAAAAAACAACTAAAGTTGGATTACATAAGAATATGTGTTGGTTTCATATTTATCAAATCTCTGAAGTGAAGAAAATGTTATTTTGTAAATAAGACAAATACACAGAGAAATTAGGAAATGGAATGGTTAGTTTAAGTGGACACACAAACTTGGTTTTAAGTCTCATATCATGCAAAATCATGCAAATAGCCACTTTCATGGTTCTTTTTTTTTTACTCTAGATAAGGTCTAGCGCAGGGGTGTCTAACATGCAGTCTGGGAGCCAGAACTGGCCCGCTAAAGGGTTAGGGTTAGAAATGTGAAGTCACTGAACACCTTCAAGGGCTCAAGGGATGAAATATTTGCAGTTTTTATTCATAAATGGTTTGTAAAGCAGGGGAGAACTTCACCTGCTGCTCAAAACACCAAAAATTGTTCAGTGAGTAAATGTTTTGAATTGAAATGCAAAATAGACTGACTAAATAGTCCAGCCCCCTGGAGATCAAATAGTGCTATATGTGGCCCATGAACTGAATTGAGTTTGACTACCCTGGTCTAGGGGTTTATTTAAAAACTGTCTCATGCATCAAACATCCAGGAAAATGGAGAAGTTCACACAGCCTGGAAATAGAAACTTTGTTCCACAGCTCGTTTGTACTTCCTTGACTTTGTGATGTCATACGGTAGCTCCCTCCGCCTGTAGAGGTTCTCATCATGGCCCGCCTGACCCCACGTCACAACTACCTGCACCCACCTGTTGCTGCCACCTGCCACTGTCACACCCACTTTTTTCAATCTTCTAAGTGAAAATCAGCCAATCAGACGAGAGGCTCATAAATATTTATGAGACCAAAAAAGATGACCTGTACTTCCTGGAGCTGCAGCGAAATGTTTGAGAGAGCTCTGTAAAACTGAAATAAGTTGAATTTTTGTACTTTATATTGTAAATATATCATATTAGTGATGATATGGGACCTTTAAATATTCAGTTTAAGTACAGGAACTGAAAAATCTGCTTTTCAGTATGCATATGCATATAATTTCAACAGCCATTGCAGAATTGCTGGCTTTAAAAACATGACTTCAACCTGATATCCTCAGCTTCCTCTTGAAGGTGTTGATCTCTCACGGTGAATTTACACATAATCCAACCAATGGCAGTTGCTGTGATGACAGGTTTAGTAAGTATCACTTTGTCTAACTCATCAATCTTTCAACAGCAGCTCCTCAGCAGTCAGGGCCGGACCTGGGAAAATCATTCAAGCTGGGAAATATAGTGAGAAATATAGTACCATGTGAATCACAAACAAGAACTTGTCAGTATGATGTGTTGTTATGAACATATAATTAAAGAGTGAGACGACACAACACTTTATTAAATAATAAATAAAGAATTTCCAAAATAGAAAAAGAGGCGTGTGAACACCAAAGAGGTTATGTTTTAACCAGCATTTCTCTGACTGTCTGTCTGATTGTTCAAAAAATATTGGCTGGATTTTCATCAAATTTTCAGCGAATGTTGGGAATGGTACCATAAACAGATGATTCAATTTTGGTAACAATCCTGAAAAATTCCTGGTTTCTGGATCAATTTGAACTTTTTGTTGTTTGGTAACATTCCTGTAAATGGACCTTCAAACAGGGGCCATCGTTCGAGGCCACCTGGTGGTGATATCTTGCACCTGCATAGCTTGTTTTCTTTACACACTACGCCAGAGACACTAAAAGACGACTTTGACTACACCTAGAACAACAATGTTATGTGGGAGTCACTATATATATAGGTCTGTGCTCTCAGAGTGCTTTTCTAGTTCAGTTTTCACAAACAGCAATAAGATTTCACATCTTTTTCTATTTCTTTACTTGAAATGTCAAACGACTCAACTACATCCTCACACGATCAGAGCCTCATCTAAAAATAGGTGCGTGAACAACATAATCAGACTCAGCAACAAAGATTACAGAGCGGAATGTGCAAGGTGACGTCATCTAGTCCGGAAAGCAGAAAAACACTTGCAAGAGTGGGCTGAAAACTAGGCTTTCGTCTTGCAGGGAGCAATTTGACATGTGTTCACCTCGTTATTTGGAGTTTTGGCCATGTTAAACGTAGGTTTCCAACTGCAAAACAGCATACAGATAATCACAAAAAGCTAATTATGTGTCCTTTAAATAGCCATGAGATTTGGTGCATGGAGAACAGGTGGGCTGGTAGTTGATCATCCCTCTTTGTCCTGAAGATTAGTGCAACCAGCACTTCTTTGTTCGGCTCTTCTGGCGGTCATGTAGCTCGAGGCTGGTTCATATTGTCCATCTGTGTTGAGACACAGAACCAGAGCGCTGGATTAGCCGCTGTTTTACTGAACAACCGGCGGAACAAAGCGGCTGCGCACAAAAGAAGCACAATGACGACGAGCCTGAAAACCCGAGAGAACACAAGAACAAGGGGCAGAGGGCACAAACGCACACAAACACACACACACACTTACTGTAGCGTGCGAAGGCAAAGATGCACACGCATACATCTCACATGCACATGCACGTGCGCATGCACCGGCACGTGTAGAGGAGCCCAAAGTGCACATTGCAGAAGCCAGCAAAAAAAAAAAAAAACACGGTTTGAGATCAGCAAAATGAGCGAGAGAAAGTCATGTAACTGAAGTGTGTGTATCCGTGTGTGTGTGTTTCTGGCCGCTCATTGTTTAGTGAATGAATGCGGTCAATAAAAAAGACTCAGAGGCAGTAAGACGAACGTGTGTGTTAGTGTGTGAGAGAGAAGCTGCTTTGATGACAGGCTGAGTGAGCCGAGGTCCGGCCTTCTTTTCCATAACAACACATTCCTCACTTGTAAAGTTTCTCCTCTTTCTCTGCTCTCCTGCCGCCGGCGATACCTCGATTATCTCAGTCTTGTGTTTCTTCTCATGATCTCATTTCCCCCTCCGTCTTTTCTTCTTCTTCTTTTTTTTTATCCCTGTAGTATTTCCAACCCAGTCTCCTTGACAGTCTATGTTTCTGCAGATATGATGAATGGCACTCCGCTGCTGGAATTCAGCCTGACCTTCACATGTTTGAACTGATGATGAGTTTAATCGCTGCTAGAGTCACCAGTGGCTTCATCATGATACACGTGCTGCAAAAAATTAATTCATCTCAGGGGAAAATATTTTGTATTTAGTACAATTAGTCCAATTTTGATTTAAAAACCCTTCACAGATACTCTTGCCATTAGAATTTAAAATAAAGTTGTGCAAATTATAACAACAGCTGCTCCTAGAACCTGCACACTGCAAAAAATTAAATCTTACCAAGTGAAAATATTTAGGTTTTGGTACAATTTGTCCAATATTGAGTATAAATATCTTTAATTATCTAATTCCACTGTCAGATTTTGTACCAATAACTAGATATTTTCACTTCTTAATATTTAATTTTTAGCAGCGTGCAGGTTATATGAGCAGCTGTTATTATAAACTGTACAACTTTATTTTAAATTCTAGGGGTAATAGTTTGAGTAAAAGTTTTTAAAATAAAAATTCTTCTTTCTTTCATTTTTTTCTATATTTCTTCATAAGTGAATGCAACTTATGAACTTATTTCAACTTATGCAACTTATTTCTGCAGACTCCCTCTGGGTGGGCGTTTGTCATGGCGGCGACTAACATTTGAGAAACCAGCAGGAGACAAGTCTAACAGAGGAGACCGTCCCCCTCTGGAGAAAAACAACAGCATCAGTGGTTTGGGCACCCGTCCAAAAACAACATTTGTTTACACTGAAGTGACAAAGCCCTCCAGCCGCTGCAGGAACTGAGAGTCTTGAGCAAAGAAGGACACAGAGTGACGCAAAGTTTGCAGCGGGAGGAGGTCGTCACCACGGGAGAAGCTGCAGTTTGCTTCCAACTTCACACACAAAGTCGCAATTTGTTTCGTTTTAATTGTGATGGAATTCATTCCCTGACCTTGACCATTTGTAACCATGACGACAAAGGCCCTATAACCCTAAAGGCTAATATATGACTAATAATGGCTCGAGTCTTTTTTTTAGAGTTTTTGGAAAAAAAAACGTTATAAATTAAAGAGATTATTATGTTTCTTAATCATTTCAATCAAAAAGGCTTTGATTGTGGACATACAGAGAACGCTGTGTGTCACTTATGTAACATTACAGAATAAAGTGACTCAAGCCTTTATCACTCACCAGTAGAAACTGATTCAAGAATCATGTTTAGAGCTTCTTCTGCACCATAGATTCTTGCTTCTTGAAACAGCCGCCATCATGAAAGCTTCTTAAATTGCCCAACAAAAAAATAAAATCGTAGTAAGTATCTATAAGTAATCGAAGTAAAATGACCATTATGCTATAGGGCATAAGGAGGATGATCCTTTCAACGCAGGAAAATCACCTTAGATTTAAGCCAAAATTCACTTTTGTCAAAAAAAATGACAAAAAATGTTAATAGGGTGACGATATGTAACTTTTACAGAATAAAAAGACTAAACATTGCTAAATATTTTAAGTTGACAGGATTACATGATTGCCTCATAAATTGACTTTAGTAGGTTATTAAGAACAACAAGGAGACTAAACATTATTGTTAGTTCAGGTAGCAGCTCTGAACAGATTCTGAAAAATAAAAAGAATATTTCATTCTGTGTTTTTGCCTTTGATCAGTGGGCCTGTTTGCTTAGGAGAGGAGAAGAAGCTAAAGCTATTATAGAAACAAGCTGAGCTAATGTTTGCAGCAGCTCTGGCTTGCGGCCACATCTGGACATCCTGTTTTTGACAAATAGTGTGAGAGAAACACACATTTTTAATGTGAAAGTGCTTTATTCAGCGTTACTGCTTTATTCAGTAGAGTAACAGACTCAAGTTTGTTCATTTATATGATAAACAGCTAGTTAATAAAGTTTTAAATGTTTTATTCCCACCAAATACTACTAGTTATAAATTTAAAGGCATATTCCACCCAAATATTAACATTTTAAATATTTAATTCCACACAAATACGACTATCAACAGTATTAAAGGTTTATTCCCCCCAGAATAACAATGTTTTGGACAATTTGTTAATTTATATGATAAATGGCTAGAGAGTAAATAGTAAATAAATATACTATGAATATATAGATATTCAGTGTGGAAAAAAGTAGGCCTACCCTAATTTTTATTTCAGTTTTCATACAGTGACAAATTATCGATGTGTAATTGGTTAACCCTATAAAGCTGTATGTATCATATATAATACATTAACTTTTAAGGCCTTTCTATCAATGGTACAATTTTTTTTCCTGAAAAACCTGACGTATACAATCAAATACATGTATTGTGCGGATAACCCTGTTTCACTTGTGTCTACTTTGAGAAATGCAACATCTATTTTTGCCTGAACAAGGAGAGAAACTGTTTTCAGTACTACCACCTTGCAAAATAAAGAACTAACTGAAACTAACTAACTGAAAGGTTGCTCTTCCACCTTGCCAATTCCATTGGTGGATTATTCATTGTTTACTGTGTTAAACAATCTTGTGTTTTACATGTTCTTGTTTGTTAAAAAACAAAGGAAGGACCAATAAAGACTCCAGTTTCAAAGAAATCAAATTTTCTGTCAATTATTTCATGTATCAGGCTTTACAGGGTTAATTGGTGTTGTAAGGGCATGCATGGATGTAGAGGTGTGTACGGGTGTAACATTGAAGGGTGTAAGAACACAAACAACAAACAATAAACCAAAGCCTCCGGGAGTCTCGTGGAGGTCAGAGCAGAGAGAGAGAAAGAGTATATACAAAGACATTTAAACCCCAAAAATGCTGCAGAAATGTACAGTTCATAAAAGTCCATCAGAATGCAGGAAGATTCTCAAAATGTTCTGGGCGAGGACCTCCAGGCCTGCAATTATTATGTCCCTCCAACACAATAGGTGTTTTTGAGACCATACAATTACCCAGTAGCAGTAATAGCTTCACATTCTGGGAGTCATCTGTATGTATCTATAAAACAATAAAAGGTATTCGTAAGAGGGGAAAGCTGTAAAGCTGCATATTAGCTTGGAAATAACACGGCTGCAATACAGATAGACAGTAATTGTATAATCAGTCTGATGTGGTTTATTCAGCTGTGCAGGTTGTAAACCCAACAGATTCTCCTGCAAAGAAAACATCTAATTGGATTTAGCTTGATTCATGGCGACGACGGTTCTCTTTCATGTAAATGTGCTCCCTGATGGAAAAGCCCTCTGTGAAAAGTGAAAGCTCGACTTTGCATTTTAGTGTTTATTAAAAACACTTTTATTTGATCTTCCTGCATCATTTGAATGTTCCTCCCCTAGGAATTCCGCCATGAATATGCAAAAAGCTTGGCAGACACACACAATTTATAGCCAGGAATAGGAACATCATATTCTGCATAGAAATCACTGTGTGTTTGTGTAAATTTGTGCACATGTTCTTGCAAACATGGGTCGGTTTACATGCATGAACGAGTCAAACTGCATCATTGAGGACTAAATTGCACTGATTTAGGCTTTAGGATTTAGACCAAACACACTCTCTCTCTCTCACATACTCACACACACACACACACACACACACACACTCAGAGAAGGTTTCTATAGTAGCTCACTCGCATTGACATACAGACTCAAACACAATCAGGTTGGTTTGGTTTGTGAGTGTTTGCAGAGGTGTGAATGACTCTCTGTGTCGACTGCTGCTCCCAGGTGATGCCAGCTTACAGCAGAGAAACTGGGTCAGCACACACACACACACACACACACACACACACACACACACACACACACACACACACACACACACACACACACACACACACACACACACATACACACATGGACACATACACACATACACATGCACACACAACACTTATTGGCATTATTAACATTCCGAATTTTACTTTCAATGGCCAGAATGAGCTGTAAAATACAGTGTACACACCTGAATACCGAATATGTGACAGGTGCAATGGAGAAAAGCAAACACTGTGTTTACTGGAGTTGACGACAAGCCTGTGTCTTTTCTGGAAGTGACTCATGACAGGCTTGATGAACGCTGACCTTTGTGCTTCATTCAGGAATTCCAAGCGCCTCCAAGCGCCTCTTCCTAGGAGCCTTGGATAAATTCTGCACTACGGATGGGAATCGGTTGCTTTAGCTCATTATCCTGCCATCAGTCAGTAGGTCTATATAACGCCCGTGTTATGATTAACACCATGTGACCGCAGCCATAACAACACTCCTTAGGAAACTTAGTCAACATCCAGTTCCAAAGGAAAATACAACAGGAGGGAACAGTTGTGAGTCTCTGTTATTTTCCCGCATGATGGTGCGACAGGCTCCCAGGGGGCTGCACGGTGAACTTGGAAAACCACCGGCTCCAAACACAGGAGAGGGTTCCTCCCAGTGACGTCATCTCCCCACTGTCGGGGATTTCACAGCAGAACTTCACAGCCACCTCTCACTCACTTGCCTCCTTTCACAGATGCAGGGACACGGCTACGTGATGGACAGGGTGTCAGCAGAACACCAGGGTCCATCACTCACAAAGCATCTTAAGGATAAAAGTAGCTTCCAACCGTTGTATTGTATTGTTATCTTAAGTAGAAATTTTGGGTATCTACCATTCAAAATTTTGGGGTCACTTAGAAATTTCCTTATTTTTGAAAGAAAAGTATTGTTTTTTTCAATGAAGATAACTTAAAATTAATCAGAACTACACTTTATATATTGCTAATGTGGTAAATGACTATTCTAGCTGCAAATGTCTGTTTTTCAGTGCAATATCTACATAAGTGTATGGAGGCCCATTTCCAGCAACTATAAAACTGACCTTCCTTTGACAAAAGCAAAGTTTGAAGGACAAAAAATATTGTATCAAATACAAATTATTATTTATAACCTTGTCAATGTCTTGACTATATTAAAATAAATAAAGGTGTTACTTTTCATGGAAAACACTAAATTGTCTGGGTGACCCCAAACATTTGAACGGCGGTGTATACTTTCTAGTTATTATTTCTCAGCCGACGTTTTTACCTCTGCTCTTACCCAATCAGCTGTACTTTCTACTCCTGATATTTAAAAAAATATCCTTGTTACTCTTATTTCATTCCAGCTTGTTTTCATGACAACTGTTGAGCCAAAAAAAGCGAAAAGTGACCAGAGAGAACATTAATTGATCAACATTAATTGGCCTAAATTATAACCACACCAGTCCCCTTTTACCCCTGTTAAAATACTGTTTAAAGGACAATATAAGACATTTTTTCTGTTTTTCTGTGTTTTTTGTCCAATTTAATCACTTGTTCCCATTCTTGAATGTTATAGATTTGAGCTCACTCTCTATTACCTGCTCAAATACATTTTAAAGGGACAATTCAACAAATAAACTACAATATCTCTGCCAAAAAGTTATTGCAGCTCACAGGCTACTTCATAGTGCAACTTCTACAGAAGTATTTTTAAACCCTTGATGTTGATACCTTTGACCCCCTTCTGCTCCAAACTTGCAATACATATAGTGCTGATACAGCATCTCCTTAAAAGAAAAATGGGCGTGCACAGTCTGACATGTTTGACCCAGTACTTAGAGAATTTCACAAATACTTTAGTGTTTAAACCAGCTGTGAAAGGTTAGAAGTAGTCAAGAAGAAGTTAATAAGAGAAAATCACAAACAGTCATAGAATGGCTGCTGCCTGCGACCTTCAATGTTAATAATTCTCTCATACATGTCACTTTGGACCAAAAAAAAAGGAAAATTTTAACGACGCTGAATGTTGGTATTGGTAAAAATAAGTCCTTATATAATTCTGTGATTTTGATTAAACACGAGAATTGTTAATGGTGTTTTTTTAGTTCCCAGCTGTGGATCATCCCCTCCAGCCTGTTGTGTGTTTCATGTTAAATCAGTAACAGAGACCCAAAACAACCAAGAACCAAAACGGCCGATCGCAGTTTAATGAAACATGACGTCGTCTATAGCAGCTGTAACAACTGCCCTTTCTCTTGGTTTAAGAGTTCTTCCTGTTCCTTCGTAAAAGTTGGTCCCAGCAGCTTTTGCGGGCACGTTCGAGAGGAAACTCTTAGCTAGGAAGTCGTAGTCCACTTTAGGAGTCCTGGTGGTGACATAAAATGTTTTAAAGTTCGTTTAAACTAGGTAAAGAAGAAGGAAATGTTTTATGTTATATATAATAAAATTCACTGGCAGCATGAATTGACTTGAAGTCAGTAGCAACACAGAAAGAAAAGTGAATTCATTAATTCGGTACAATGAAATGAATGTTGCAGCAGGCTTGTGCATTATTCAGAGTTTTGGGGATGATACATTTTGAAAACTGTCACCCACACTGTCAAATTTGCACCGACAAACCAAAATCCGGTGACCGTATGGGTGTCGCTGTGATCTGGTCCATATATGCGGGCTGTGTGTTTGTGTTCAGCCTCTGACTGAACTCAGAGCTCATCAGGATCCCAAGTCCTTTCTGTCATTTCCTCTTCTTTTCCTGTCTCTTTTTTTCCTGTCATCTCTGAATGTTTATGAAGCAGATTCATAAAACCCAGTATAAGCATGAATTTTTCATAATAAGTATTTGTTGAAACCCACCTGCACCACTTCTGAAATGTGCCGCGAACTCTGATGTGCAGCAATGAACCAGTTATTTTGTCCTATATTGGATGTTTCTGTTCTCATTTTCATAAGAGACTTTATGCTTTAATATGTTATAATAATACTTAAAAAATGTGTGTATATATATATATATATATATATATATATATATATATATATATATATATATATATATATATATATATATATATATATAGAACTCAACGTAAGTCATTATTGCATGTCTAATCAAAGTTTCAAAAGGAAAGGAAAAGAATGTTCATGTGATTTTATACATTACTAGTGTAATGAAATTCATTAATTCATCATAACGCTGATATTTATAGAAAAAAAAGAGATTCTCAGACTATTGCAGCATCAAAATCTATAATTGTTGCATTCCTAGTATTAACAGAAAGCGGCGACTCTAGTTGCCTGCTAATTTAAAGGATTTTCACAATTCCTGTTGTCCTGTTGTGCATTTCAAATCTATAGAAATGCTATTAATAGTTCTCTAGTAAATTCTGGGCTTCAGAAGTTTAAAATGACTTCATGTTGATAAAATGATGTAACCAGATGATCCAGCTGAGAGGCCTTTACCAGCAGCACACTGATGAAAGTGACACCTCTGAGGTAATATTTAGCTTGGTTATTTGTGTGTGTGTGTGTGTGTGTGTGTGTGTGTGTGTGTGTGTGTGTGTGTGTGTGTGTGTGTGTGTGGATCAAACATTCCTTATCCACATGTGAAAGAGGATCCTCCATGAGTGATGGAGGTTAGTCAAGGCCGTGACAGAGCTCAGGAATATGAGCTCCACCCCTCTTTCAGTGCCTCTCATCAAACTGCCACATGACATCGTGTAATTAAATAATGAGCGTGACCGTCGGCCACATGTGATACACCTTCTTACACTAAAGAAATCACACTGCTGGAATTCACTGGCTGGCTTCACGATTGTGCTCAATAATTCCAAAAATAACTTGAAAACACATGAAGGAGAAAAACATCTTCAGGTCTGTCATCTGTAAAGCATTGCTCTGTGTTTAGAAAGTCGGGATGTAACAATTCTAGATTAGGCTTCTAGGTTATGTTTCTGCAAACCCACGTCCGAACGTCATCATTTCCGATGTGGTGATGTAGCCCAGATGACGTGAGGCTGAAGTCGAGCTATTGAAGTAAATACAGGTAGTGATAAACAGTGGCGGATGTCTAATGGTGCAGTTTATTGTAACAACACAACATGTTGTTACAGTAAACTGCAGCATCTGTTTGGCTGCATTGAAACGTTCTCCAGTGGAAACACCTGCTGGTTCCTGCAGACTGGAAACCTGCTCAACATGCGTTAGTTAATGTCAGTTAAGTGAGTGTGTCCAAGGGCTGAGGAGCAATGTTCCTGAGTCGTGTGATGCTGCCAGTTTGTGATTAGAGCACATTTATTGAGTTAAAATAGTGGGCGTGAATGGTGCTGCTACTAATCCTAAGGTATCGACAGGTTTTAGTTATTAAATAACTGAAATTTCCTATTTAAATCACAAGCTGAAAACAATTGTTTCTTCATGCACTGATCAATTTTAAGAATTTGAGATATTGGGCGTCCATATCATTGTTTTTTTAGACTAATGAAAAATGCAAACGTCCAATCATTAGCTTCAAACAAGAAAAAAAATTGAGTTCACATTGGTATTTTTTTATTTATTGATATTTTATTGATAACAAATATGCAAATGCAAAATAAATAGGCCCATTATCAATTCACTAACAAAACATGACTTAAGCAGAATTGTGACTTTTTGTCTTGCATAAATATGAACTATATCTATAATACCTTGAAGCAAAAAGGTGATTTTAAGTTTAAATACACAGTTTATAATCCTTTTGATTGACTGAAATTACATTTGAAGCTTGTACCGAACTGAAGCTTGTATCAGAGCTGCTTAAGTCAAATAAATGACTTAGCCAGATGGCTTTGGATTCTAATACGTGTTAATGACAGGCAGAAAGACAGGATGATGCAGCAGTTGTAGGAGAGTAAAGTTATGCAAATATCTTAATTTGGCCAAAAAATGACTTAGGCGATTATGCTATGAGGCTAATGCAAATCGTTAAAGGCTGAAAGTGAGATTTTTCTCGCTCTGAGCCAGAAATCTCCACTTCAGTAGCACTTGCTGACACCAAACCTTTATTCCTAACTACATTATGATTTAAGGCCCTTTTACAGAGCAGGTTGTCCATATAGCTTTCATAGTCTGATTTATAGAGTACTTTATTTACAAAAACATAGTAAGGATGGAATCTATTTGACTGTTAGCTGCCATTAATTTATAGTCAAACCTATGATTAACTAAATTATTCAAAACAGCAAACCAAAATGTTGCATTTAATTGGCTTGAACATGTATGAATTTAAAGTCTGCATAGGGAAATTAAAGTTTGATCCAATCTAAAGATGATGATGATGGTGGTGGTTGAGATGGCGATGATGAAGATGGAAACAGAAGGTGTTGGGATGACAGTGAATGAGCAGCACACATCTGTATCCACAACAACAACAAAATAAACATCCTGCACGAAACTGTAAACAGTCAATTGTCCATATCAACAGCTCCTGGGACAAAGATATATAAAAACCTCACATACTACACATAGCTCAATAACTTCATTATTTCTCAATCATTAAAACACACATTTTAGCTGAAACCTAACCTGAGTTTCCTGCTGCATGAATATATTTGCATATTAATAAATTCTGGAATTTTTGTTTGAGTCTATAAACTACTGACAAAATTATCCCCAAATTCCAAATAAAAATATTATCCTTTAGAGCATTTATTTGCAGAAAATGATGAATGGTCAAAATAACAAAAAGATACAATTTAGGCCTCAAACATTACAAAGAAACAAGATACATTTTTAAAAAAATAACATAATACTAATCTTTACACCTAAGAAATGTTCAGAAATCAATATTTGGTGAAATAACCCTTATTTTTAATGCTCTCCACAAGTCTTTACCATTGTTCTTGGGTGACTTTATGTATTTATTTTTTTCAGAGCTGTATCTACTGCATTATGACTGTTCAAAGAGCAAACCACTCCATGTAGGATTGACTCAAAATAAACTATTGCGCCCTTGTTTCCAGTAATGAGGGAACTGATCACCCAGAGCAACATTGTGACTCAGTTTATGTGTTTTAATCCTCAATTGTGGACAACAATGAAACTCCAAGGTGCAGACAAATAAGCTGTTATCAGCCGTCGTCTCCTGTGCTTCCCAGCACCATTGAGTCATTGCTGACTTTTAGTCTTTTTGTTCGGTCTCAAGCTGATAAAATGATGAACATGATAACAAGTTGTAGTGTGCTTCAGTGGATAAAACATGCAAAGCCACCAGTGTGGTCACAAGGTTATTAGAGCAAAGCGGTGTCCTTCCTCCCGCAGCGACAATCACTCGCCAACAGACAGATAGTGGAGCTCCACATAGACCAACTCAGACTGAGTTTATCTTGCGTGCAATGTAAAGGTGCTTTGGTTTCACTTGGGCAGACAAAGAGCCATTGTGGCTGCAGACTGTCACGTAAATTACACTGCACACAGACCTGGCTCCTATCCAGTAGCTCATATGTCTGCGGGCTGTGTGTGTGTATGTGTGTGTGTGTGTGTGTGTGTGTGTGTGTGTGTGTGTGTGTGTGTGTGTGTGTGTGTGTGTGTATGTGTGTGTGTGTGTTACGTGTCCTTTGGGAGTGATACAGGATACCTACAGTGATCTTTGAAAGTACTGGTAATGAGCGCATGGTGTGGGAATGTCTAATTAACGCAAAATGAGCAGATGACAAATTCATTTAATTAGTATCTCAGTCCTTCTTCCTTTCAGTTACTTTCATCTGACAATTGACAAGAATGAAATTAGAGCTTCAGTTATACGTAAAATAAGTGCAACCATCGGCATCAGGCCAAAAATATTAATATCACCCTTCCCCTGTAAAATACCTGTCTGGTACATGAAGTATATTTTTGTGTCAAAGCTGTGTGTGTAAACAGCGTTTTAATCCTAAACTGATCACAAGTACACTGCATGACTTCCTGGTTCCAAACTTGGCATCAAACACGGCTCAAGTCTCAGTTTTTGATTAATTTGACTCTCTCCCTCTATTGTGGTGTAATTGTATTCCTAACAGAGCCTGAGCATTTTGTTCTAATGCAGGAAAGTCACCATTTTTCCTGATTTTACCTTAGCCGCCACCTTATTTTGTCTAGAATTTATCTGTTTTTATTTCATGTATGTGTTTTTATCAAAATTTTTTATTTCCTCTTTCTTCTTTTGTTTTACTCTTGATATGCGGCACTTTATAAACTGTCTCTTGAAAGGTGCTATATAATTAAAGTTTATTGTTATTACTAATATTATTATGAGAGTACAAATAAGAATGCTGGTCATGCTTTGCTGTATCAAACTGTACTGTATCAAAATAAGTATTTATTAGAAAGCAGCTCTAATCAACACATCATACAACACTGTGTAAGGTGAGAAGTGTAGTAATGCAGCTACAGAGAATCATCACCTGACTGTAGCTTGGTTTTATGAAGTTTTAGAACAATTCTCAGAGCATCATTTTCAGCTGCAGTAGACAGTTGTTTTCAGGGGGAAAAAACATGCTACACCATCTATAATAATGTAGAAATAATGCAGCATTTAGCAAATAAGAGCGAAATATTTCCCTCAGAAGTTGATAAGAGACAAAGACAAAACTAAAGGAGAGTGAATATTAGACTTGTATTAATGATGTGAACAGAAACACAACACGCATGATGATTTCTGTAACTGCTGGGTGTGAAAATAAACAACTATTTGTTGACAAGTTCACTATATCACTTAAAAATGTCATAATATTAATGTTGTATTCAACTGTATCTGCTGCTCCAAAGTGGCCAAAACACAGCGTAACTCCTTAAATCATGCAACAAAGAATTGTATTAGTTCCAATCAAAAGATGTTTACTGTCTTCTGATACTGTCTCCAATGGTGTACCCCAAGGTCCCATACTCGGCCTTATCTTATTTAATTGTATAGAGAACGACACATAACTCTGTTTCCTACTTAATCCAAACACTCCAAATTTTGCTTTTATTTCAAATCCCTTCATTCAATAAGCTATTTCACACACACCCACACACACAAACACAAATACTGTGTATGTGTACACGTTCCTCTTAAACCGTTCACAAGCACCAACCCACATTCCTTCAGACCATTTTCAAATAAACACGTGCATATATAGAAGACACATGTACACAGAAATACCAGAATCACCAGCAGATTGTTGTAATGATCAGATTTACATAAGACTCTGGCTAAAATGTCATTTTACCAAATGTCCTGACAGGATTCAGGTGTGAATTTTCTCTTGTCATCAACTGAACATCTTGGTGAATGTCAAAGGCTCAACTATGTTGTCGAGAAATGTGAGTTTGCAGTTCAAACTCTGCTTGGAAATCCAGACAAAAGACTGTTTCCACCCAGATGGAAAATATTGCAAGAAGTGTTATTACAGTGGAAATGCTCCCATCTTTGTGACCAAAACAAACTGAATGTATTGTGTATATACTGCATATTGCTGTTTAGGTGATAAATAAGCCCAAGACTGAGTTTCTATTAAGTCTGATATTGGCCAAGGAAATGTTATCCACCTCTGATGACTGACTCAGCATGTTATTATGACTTAGACAAACTCTTAGGCTGCCTATGGAAAACAAGTTTATTTACAAATGTAATGGTTGCACAAAGTATTCAGTGTCATAGGTGATGCCAAATAAATAAATAAAATTATAATTTGTACTAAAAGATCTGTAATTTTGTAAAACAGTAATTTGCAATCCTGAAGCCGCCAAAACAAAAAAACTTTTTTGGAAATATTGTGCACAAATAGTTATATGTGGGACTGAGAAACAAAGTGTTTGAGAGATGCTACCTTAACCTTGGCTTACTTTTACAAAAGTTGTCACATGTAAGGTCAACTTAGAGGAATTAATCTATAGCACATCTAATTTATATCAAAATTGGCAAGATTAATCCATGTGGTCAGTATTGTCTTTTTCTGTGCTACATGCACATGTTGGGCATTTTTCAGTTTCTTCAGTCGTCCACCTTGTTTTTTTTTGCCCTTTACGGACACTGCTGTGAAATAATTTAGTTAAGACATGATTCCATTACCAGCACGTAATGAGGAACACATGGCCAGATTTCCCAAGGAATATGTCTGACTATTGCATATAATTTAGCAGCAGCTGAAAAGTCACGAAATAATGAGAAAAGTCAGAGTGTTTTATTAACCGTATGAATCCGGTTTGAATGCGGTTAAATGCGTCTTCAGCTACCCAAGATAAAGAAAACACAAAAAGACATTTTAAGCCTTTAAAAAGAAAGTATTTCTACTCAGGTTATTGTTTCACAGTGGAACGATGGATATCCAATTGCTTGTGCACGGTTTGCCCGTAAATGACCTCAATGGCATCTTCAATCCAAAATATATTGGCATTCTGCTTCAAAAACACAGGTACGTACGCGTGGGTTGACTGGATAGAAAATGGTTTGTCAGTTTTGTTGCTGTGTAATTTATGTCTCTGGCACATCATTAATTTCCACCTATTTGCATGAGTTGGAAAGTGTTTTTATGTGAATGAATGGTGCGTTATGCGGCTAAAAGGCCGGATAGCTCGGCCGGGCCGGTGCCAGCCCGTTTGGTCACGGCAGGTAACTGGGTCAGTAACTCAGACACCACTGTGTACTCCTACAACCCATTCCTCTGTTTATCCTCTGGATATCTATGACAGCCTTTAGAGACAAAAAAAAGCTAAAGTTTTATTTCATTTTAATGAAATTTATTTAACAATTAATGCATCCACAATGCTTTCCATTCTTTACTCTCGCAATATAATTTTTCTCACTTTTTTTCACCCCCAGTAATAAACAGAAAATATAAATCCATTAAAAAAATCCTAGCTAAGACCCAGATATCTCTATATATCTATATTATAGTCTATATATAATTGAAACATACTAATAAAAATAAATAGAACTAATAATAATAATCATAATTATACACGAAAAGAATACAAAGAGACATTTCACACACATACTCCCACCTGTGCGGACGCTTCTATATTTATAAATATAGTATGTTTATATAATATATTACTTATTGTGTATAAATATATATTCAGCTAAAGTGTTTCCTAATCATCCATTAGACAACGAGCAAACACATTATACCATTAGAACACTGGAGTGATAGTTGCTGGAAATGGGCCTCTATACATCTATGTAGATATTACAACAAAAACCAGCAGCTAGAATAGTCATTTACCACTTTAGCAATTCATATAGTATATTTCTGATTAGTTTAAAGTTATCTTTTTTGGAAAAAATGCTTTTCTTTAAAAAAATAAGGCAATTTCTAATATGAAAGAAATGTTTCCATTAACCTCTATTGCCGTATTATTATATATTATTATATTAACCTCTACTGTTATTTTCCAATGTGTGAAGTTGTTAACAATATCTTACATTCTTTTTTTTTATTTTTTTTTTTACATTTTTTTTGTTTTACCTTTTTCTTTTTAAACAGATGGTTGAGTTTATCCAGGTTTTGAGTCTGAATCAGGGATTAGCTGTTGCTGGATTACATTTACGCCTTGTCTTTCAATTACATGGATCAGAACACACACACATCAGATACTCTCTTTCCCACCTGGTGCCAGCAGCATTTTACTAATAGGAAGATAGAAAGAGAAGTAAGGGGCTGGACGTGATGAGAATCGATGCAGCTTTCTTTGTATTCTCTCCTGTGCTCTCCCTGTTTGTCTCACTTTCTCTCATCCTCCCTGCAGACAAATCTGAGATATGGGCACGCGACCAAAATGTGAATGTGTTTTATAAATTGTGCCAACATGAACCTGCTGACCGGCAGCAGCCCAGTTCTCTCTCTCGTGCAGATGAGTGGAAGTGGCCGGCTCTCACTGTGCAATACAGCCAGAACACCTCTGTATAATTAGCATTTCCTTATTTGATTTATGTAAACTTAGTGGATTCATTAATTCAGTTTAACACAGAAATCGATGTTGCAGCCTGTGGTGTCCTTGTGACCCATAGGTTTATCAGATATGTGTGTACATTTATGAAAATGTGCATGCGGTCACATCAAATCAGGCTAGACTACAAATATCACTATGTTGTTGCAGAAAAGAAAATGCATGGAATAAATTGCATGAAAATTAAATAATGCAAAGGTCAAAGGGGGGCAGATGTATGCAGCTATTTGTCTTTCCTCTGTCTTGTTATAAGCTGTTGACTGACGTGTGTGTGTGTGTGTGTGTGTGTGTGTGTGTGCGTGCGTCTCACTGGATCACAACTTTAATCCTACATTACATTCTTTTTCGGTCAGTCGAGCCAGCTGCCCAAATAAAACCCTACTCCTGCTATAATCGATATTAGGATGTTTTCTCAGGGGCAGAAAGCGACGAGAGAAAAATACAACGTCAGCATCTAACTCAATGTTCCCTGATTGGCCGATTTAATCAAATGAAACCACGAGCAGAGACCCAGAAACTGCTGACCTAATATTGAAATGAACAGTTCACCTCACACACTGCTCAGACAGGCACTAAACTGATGTGACTATGCTTTTAGGGCGTTGGATGTAATGAAACGAGGGCGCGCACACACACACACGCACACGCACACACACACACACACACACGCACACACCCTGTATTGTCTTTGTCACACACATGCGATGTCATTAAGTGAGTAACTACTGCATCAATTAATAATGAAACAGACACACGCTCTTGTTACAACATGGGTGCTAATCCGGGATCACACCTGGCAGACAGGTGTGACGTCAGGCTGTTTAGGGTAACAACGCTGCAGGTTTTGGATGCACAAACATCTGTTGGAGGTGGATCGGATCTGTAACAGAATCACTGATTACGTCTACATCCAGGAACCAGCGACAGCCGCGCTTCAGTTTACTTTTTTTAACTTTACTGTCACACAGGCAAACAAGGGGAAATACTCGTGTATTTGTGGAATGGCGTGGGCGCAGAGCTCCTATTTCATTATGTGTGTTCATGCGTGTTACTGTGCCACAAACAGCGTCAGCATTAACAAAACAACCTGTGGGTAAGGGGTCAGCGATTAGGTTCAACTACGGGTCACTTTTTCAGGGTATTTCATTAGGGGAGCTGTGAACCAGCACAGTAGAAAAGCAAAGTTGATATGTTCTGTGTATTTCTTTTCTAGCACTAAGTTTGCATTTGAGATGTTATTTCTCACCCATAACTACATGAGTACTTGTGTTTTTAGTATTTACAATACTGCTTAAAAGTTTGGGGTCACCCAGACAATTTTGTGTTTTTCAGGAAAAGCCACACTTTTATTTACCACCTAACATGATTGTGCAAGGGTATATTGCACCAGAAACCAGACATTTGCAGCATAGAGTGTATTTCTTCATTGAAAAAAAGTGCTTTTCTTTCAAAATTTAGGGAATTTCTAAGTGACCCCAAACTTTTGAACAGTAGTGTATATGCAAATATATGTTCGCTGTTGCAAATGTTGGTGACATTCACACATGATAAACAGCGGCCTGGTCATTTATGGCTGATTATGATTAATTATGTGCTGTTGCCTTAGTGTAAACATCTATTTACTGTTAAACTGCTACCTGTCTGTGTTTGTGAAGTTCATATCTGTTGTGGGTCACATAGGTTTATGTTGTGTAATTGAAACAGTGCAAGAATTCACCCATTAAAATGTCATTTCTGGTAGGTTAATTGGACTCAGTCATTTCAGAACTATGCAACCATAGTTTTAAGACCTCTCCTTGTGTCACAAGGTCATCTTCATAAGGATTTAGACCTTGTGTTTATTTTGTTATCTCCACTAGAGTTGTGAATGAGCAACACTTCATACAGAAATATATTTTTTGATCTGTGTCACTTACAGTCCAGCACCATTCCATACTTTCAGGAATATGTTTGGTGGTGAGAAAGAGGAAAAGCTGTACTCAAAGGCCCCATGAAATAAAAGTTAGGGCATATTTTGAGACATATTTCCCAGTGAAACTAATTAGTTGAGGTCTGAACAGTTTCAAGATGGATTTAAATCAAACCCTCACCGTAAAGACAGTGGGCAGAGCTTAGCCTTCAGCAACAAAGTTGATTAGAATGAGTCATTGGAAACTGTTTTACAGGAAGAGAAAACAATGCAGGGATTTTGATAAATTTGTATGTAAAAATACTCAAAGAGTCACTCCAATTACTAGAGGGACACAGAATTAAAACTGGGAAAAGTTTTTCATTGCAAGGCCTTCTAATTTGCATTAATCAGTATTTCTCGCATTAAATCAAAGGTTTCCTGTAGTTGCTTGAAATGGCTTGAATTTGCTGCAGTAATATTGATATATTTATTTTATATTTAGAACATTGTTCTTGTGGCACATCTACCTGACTGTGAAGCAGCTCCTGACCGAAGTGACACTTTTTTAGTGGCAGAACTCATAACTCTTCCTTTTCAGGAGATTGTCAATATTGAATTGAGAGAAGTAATTCTTGAAGTGTATGATTGTCACAATTAATAAATTGGAGAAGTTAAATATGAAAAGAATTAGTTAATTGTGGAAATTAAATTCAAATCTTGGTTATTGTTGTTCCAACCATCTTTCTGGATGTCGTACCATCACATAGCGTTGCTGTCTTCTACACTAGTACAGGCAAATGGTTCCCTCTTGTGTCCATTTTGTGCTGTGATTTTATAATTTTGAAGAAAGATAGAAATATGAAGTACAATGAACAAAATCTCTGTCTTGTCAAATATGTCTCTATTTTAAATACTAGTAATGAATTCCCCATCATTTTTGTTTTTGAAATAAAGGCATATGCAACTGTAAGTAAGATACTCTGTGCCTGCATGTTTATTCTTAGGGGATGTCGTACATGTTGATGAAAATATATCCTGAAATTCTCAGCAATTATTCAGGTTATTTTTTATTTCTTTGTTTTCTTTATTGTATTATTTTTTATTGACTGCGTTTTTCTTCTCTATTATGTTGGTTGTTTTTATGTTCTTCTTTAAAAATAAAAAGTAAAAAAGGTAACATTACACATTTTCAACGGCAAATCTGCATTTTCCTGCCACAAACTAAAGAAAAGTTTGTTTAAAGCAGAATGTCAGAATGTACAAGAACAACATAAACGAATAACATCATGATGCACTGTTGAGCGACAGCGAAATTTCTTTGACAAAGGAAATTGTGCTGTTTTCTAAACAGCACAGAAACGTGTCAATACATGAAACCACCAGTCGGAGCAAAGAGAAGTTTATGTCATGCCAGTGAAGTGATGTTTTAACACATGAAGGCAGAAGCTAGACTCCTCTAGTTGAGTTTACAGAACTCAGCCGTGATCTCTAAACATACAAGCATTAACATCACAATTGACATGGCAAATTATTAACAACTGAACAGTGAATGGATGAAATCCGGTGTTAGATGCTTGAAGCGTCGTCTTTATTCTGACACATCTCAACAGAGGCTAGAGCATGTCTGAAGAAATGAGCCCAGAGAAGCATTTACAATATAGTTTTTTGTCGGAATGTCAGGATTTGAAGATGCCTCCATATTACCAATAAATTAATAAATATGATCATTTTATATTGAAGCACTGAAATGGGATGAAATGATTCGATAGCTGGTTCGGACTTTAAAATCTAATAAAACGTCAGCCTGACCACTGCAATCCTCCTATTGGTCCATTCAAGGCTTAGGATACATGGGCCTCCATGCAGACTTAATGTCTACTCTAGGTTTTGTTAAGGCCTTCTGCATATTGGGAGAGTCACTGATGAGCGAGGTCAACAAACAAATAATAGTAAAACATAGTATTATCAGCGTGTAAATCAGTATGTGTTTAGAGGTCCATCTTCCATGTATATCTCAGCTCAGAGGGACATGCCTATGGAAGATTATTAGAATTATATTTTAATAATTAATCATTTTTAACTATTCAGATTTCAATCTCAGAATTCTGACTTTTTTCTCAAAAACAAAAAAAAGATAACAATTAAGGTTTTTTGTTCCAGAAAAAAAAAGTCAGAATTCTGACTGTTCTCACAGCAAATGTAATTCAGTCATGAATCCAAGGACTAACATCCGGAGACAATTTCAGAATTAAACCAAATTTATTGCCCTTTTTTCACACATTCATTTCCTATATTAATGCATTTCTCCATCAAAACTAATTCACATTCTAAAAATCAGTTTCCTTGATCATCACTTTCTACAAAAGGTACAAAGTTACAAAAATATAGACTTGGTTAGAAAAATAATCAACTTCAGTCAATTCAGTAAGGTTATAGTCTGAAACCTCCAGTTTTAGTGACATTTATATGGGTTACCACTGACCGTTTTAGAACAGTTCAGTGGTTTTTCTTTCTCCTCGGTAGCCATTGTTTTCGGCTCATTTCAGTACTTAAATAACACCAAAGGTAGAGTTTTAACGGCATTTTAATGCATGACGACTAATAACAAATACAAACTCAGGCAGATTAGAAATCTGAAAAGGTTCATTTCTGTGCTGTACTGTAATGATCAGATGGCTGCCTTAAAAAGGTAGAAATGAGCAGTGAATGAACAGTTTGCTGCATGATGTGACATAAATGGTCATTAGTGCTGAAACATGAACATGTGTTGTTCTTTAATCTGTTGTTAATGGAGGTCAGATGATTCAGACTTGTGTTTATTCACCCTAAGATGTTAGAAGTGTGATAATCTACATTACAGTGTTTTTACTAGCAAAAAGACAACAACACATACAGGTTCTGAGGGCATACATTCAGAAAAAAAAGAAAGAAAAAAAACGAGTGACAATAAATAGAGTACAAACACCTTTCAGTACAATGGCAGAAATAGTAGAAGTTTGAGAAATGAAACAATGGCTGTATTTTCTGTCATTTTGGCAAATACGGTTGCTTTCTGACGTCTGACCTGAGCGATTTACAGACCGTTTTATCCCTGACAGCAAGAGAAGTTCATTTATTCAGTAACATGCAGGCTGTGGTACTGCAAAAAAACACACATATAATATAGATATGTACACAGATATTGCGTCTCTATATTAAATACATTGTAGTTCTTATTGGATTTTTTAATTAATACATCATTAATTATTGTGGATTATATGACAAAAAATCACTGATTGTGAGATTTTACAGGGAATCAGAACATTTACACTTCTTGAAATCCAGATAGGTTTGTAGGAAATTTACTGAGAGTTTAAAAGATTGATTTATATATATATTTTTAAACACATCTCTAATAAATTATTTCAATTATATTCTAAAAATAAATTAAGTAAGTAATATAATTAATTTATAATTGATTTGAGGTTCCCTCATGCCTAAAAGAAAAGCAAAAAGATAGACACACACACACACACACACACACACACACACACACACACACACACACACACACACACACACACACACACACACACACACACACACACACACACACACACACACACACACACACACACACACACACACACACACACACACACAGTGATAGACATATGTCAGATATTTTGTTCATTTGAGTAAGTGCAGTAGTTTATGAGAAAACAGTGGAAAATTTTAAATGTCCTATCTTGCAATGTTAAATATTCTTATAAGAATGTGCTAACCTTAAATTAAATTTCATTGAAATCTGCTGACAAGCTTCTAAATATACAAATATACAGACAACATAACCTCCCTAATAGAGGGAATAAAACAAGTAACAAAGTTTATGTGTTTCTTCAAACTTCTTAGTTGGCTTGAACAAAAAAACTGAAATCAGCGCAACATTAAAACTCGTGTGAAATTTGTTCATAATGCGCTGGTTCACATACAAAACACACATGTAGAGGAATGAACATTTGCTTTTTACTGACAGCAGCTAATCAGTGTTCCCTCATTAATTATATTTAGTACAAAAATCACATCACTCTGTATTCCTACTGGTCAGTTTGCTGTCTATAGTAATGAAAAACAGAAACTGAGGGACAGACACACACACACACACACACACAATCAGGTCAGGAGTGTAAATTACTGTTTAAAAAATAAATACTTCAAACACTTAAAAAACTGAAAGTCTGTTTAGTGTAATGTTACACACTAACTCCTGTATTCAATCATGAAATTGAGATTTTTTTTTGTTTCTTTGCAAACAAAGTAAGATGTTTATTCAGTTATGCTTGCAGTAGCATGGTATTGCATTAAAAATGTTAATTCTTTTCATTTCCTACAGCTTTCTGGTCTGGTAATTTTGGTTATGTCTGGTTTTTGCATCTGAGGAAATAATGGAGTGCATAGAGAGAACCGCAGAGTTCCCTGGGCAGTTTGTTCATAAACGGTGCACATTGTGACACCCTGACGGGTTTTATTTCATTAGATGAGCAGGACCTCTTGTTGAGTCTGTTCTTCAGCTCTTACTGGTGACCCAAAGGTCTGAGATCTACTCAGAAGCCTCAGTTTGACCCTAAACTAAATCTCCTGTGGTTTCTCTGGGAATGAAAGAATTACTCTATAAAACGCTATGGGTGCTAAAAACATTCCCAAGTGCAGGATCATTTTCTTTGCTTTAAAAACCACAAACAAAACATGTTTGTCAGTTTGTCTCAATTGTTCTTCCCTTTTTTATCTACTAAAAATAAGTTACATACAGTCAACTACTGTATCCAGTTTCAACGTGCCTGTATGTAACGGTAGGTTTTGAAATGTTTAAATCATATCAACACTTAGGTTGAAGATGACTCTGAAATCATGAAGGTCCCTTTAGGAGTGCTTAGCTATTAACAGATATTTACACAACTCTCTCTCTTTTCCCCCTCTGTTTTCTATTATTCATGTATATTACATGAATAAGGTGTATTTCAGCCTTCACCAGTATTTGAAGTTCTGATAGAAAGCAAAGGAAGCAGGAAAAATATAAAGTACAGTACATCACAGGGAACCTGCCATCTAGGAAATTAACCTGTTTGGAAAATACTGTGTGCGTAATGGAAACTGTGCTGGTATTAAAATTGTGCAAGTAAAAAAAAGAAAGTTAATGTATTGCTGAAAATGTTTTTATACAGGAATTAAGCCCTTGTAGGCAGTGGGATAAGACATATCTCTTTTAGGTTCGAGTGGTTTTCAGAGTCATTATCAACATACCAGAGAGATCGACAGTGAGGCGTTTCTCGCTCCCTGATCTCTGCTGTCTGTTTCTGCAGCTTCCCATTGCGAACCTGTAGGAAACTACTGGTTTGACTGGTTTTGTTCTGGTAGGTCCTTGGTGTGTAAAGCTTCTGCTGCTGTTTCAGCTTCCTTTTTCTGTTCCCTGCTATGTGGTCGACTCCTGCTGGATCTGGATGAAGCAGGCCTGCAGCACAAACACAAACAAGGTTTTAAAAATCTGAATATGAAAGATTCATATTTGAAAGATGGGTGATTGAGCAAATAAATGAATTAAAAAATGTGAGAATTGCTTCGGGTGTGATTTATTTTCAACTCTAAACCATTTATAATGTCTTATTTTGTGTTTAATAGAGTAAGGTTTGGGCCTTTTCTGTTGTAAATGTTTTAAATTTAACAGTTAATGCTTTATATTGGTTTTCCACACAAAAAATAAATCCTAAATCCTTTTTAAAAAGCCAGTTTTAGTTAGTTCCTTACTGTGTTTATCTAAAAATATATTATTTTATTTTTTTTCTGTAAGGTTATTTGCCACTAGATAATGTCTAGGGATTATATTAAAACAGAATATAGAATATAGAGAATATAGAGAAGAAGAGAAGATGAATATTCATGAGACAGATCAAACATGACCTGTACTTTCTGGAGCTCCAGTGAAGCGTTTGAGAGAGCTCTGTAAAACTACATTGATTTGAATGTTTTGTGCTTTAAATTGCAAATATATCATGTTAGGGGCATCAAAGCTTTAAATAAAACCCAGAAAGATGCATGATATGGGACTTTTAAATATCTTTTTTTATTTTTACTGCTTTTGATATTATATTTCTTCATTGGAGGCTGCCTTTAGTTGTAACTAGGTTTAGAAAGGTGCTATACAAATAAAGCCTTACATCCACTATTGTTCAAAAGTTTGGGGTCAATTAGAAATTATATAGATAAAAAGAAATTTCCTTATTTTTGGAAGAAAAGCACTGTTTTTTCAATGTAGATAACTTTAATCTAATCATAAATATACATTGCTAATGTGGTAAATGACTATTCTAGCTGCAAATGTCTGTTTTTGTTGTAATATCTACATAGGTGTATAGAGGCCCATTTCCAGCAACTATCACTCCATTGTTCTAATGGTACAATGTGTTTGCTCTTTGCGTCAGAAGGCTGATGGATGATTAGAAATCCCTTGTGTCCAAAGTTTGAAGGAAAAAAAACATTATTTCAAATACAAATCATTATTTCTAACCATGTCAATATCTTGACTATATTTTCTGTTCATTTTACAACTCATGGTGCCAAATAAAAGTGTGACTTTTCATTGAAAACACAAAACTGTCTGGGTAACCCCAAACTTTTGAACGGTAGCGTACATACATACATATCCTAAAAAAAAATCCTGAATCTATGAATATGCACATGTTTCTAAAGTTTAACTGCTAAACATAAGATGTCTCCTACTTCACATTCTCAGTATGTGCATCACAGGCTTCAAGTTTCCACGTCATAAAATTGACTATTGGACCATGATTGGCTCCAAACTAGTGGCGATGAGGGACACTACATGCATCATTCTGCACAGTGATACACGTTATGAGTAAAGGAGGAATTTAGGTTAAGGGGCTAGGGAATGATTTACAAGTATAGCGTGCATAGTGTGTGTGTGTGTGTGTTGGTTGCAGGTGGTGGTTGTGGTTGTTATAGTGACGGTCGGTCCCACCTTCAGTGTGGTGAACATCAGTCCCATCTCTCCATGCTGAACGTTGGGATCCATCAAATCTTCTATCAGACTCACCTCTGCCCCCAGGTTCCTGATCCTGATCAACAGAGCAGATACAGCACAAATAGTTCAGTCATCAGCCTGCAGCGTCCTACAAATCATAGTGTGTATGTGTGTGTGTGTTGAACACACCTTGCCCTGAGAACCACGTAGAGGAAGAGAGGGAGCAGATCGTCCATGCACCACAGGAAGTCGCCATCCAGCATTGGCTTCACTTCCTGGTTCAACTCCTCAAATGTCTTCTGGATGACCAGCAGCTTGTCTGATGGAGTGAAGGTGGTGCTGCAAGTGCAGGGGAAGTCCATTATTTAATCATACACATATTCATGTAATGTGTAATGTAGCTGTACCCCCATGACAAATAATTATATGATGTGGAAACCAGCTCATCGGTATTTCTTGGATGGTCTCCAGGACTGGTGGTAAACCTTTTAAAATGGAACAGGTTTCTAGCTAGAGCCTTAAAAAACATTTAAATCATTGATCAGTATTTTAGTAAATAATTCACCAAAATATATCTGCAAAAACTGTCAAATCTAAAAGATCGAATGCACCCTTGTCACAATCACAGGTCGAATATAGTCAAAACTTGACCTCAATTCCAACTTCTTGTAAAAGGAAACGATTTTCTTCTCAGCAGGACTAGCTCTATTTATGGAGTTGCTTAGAACACTCAATGAGGCTTCAATCAGGGCAAAAAGAAAAACAGTAATGTTATGAGAGGTCAGGTCACTGCAGCTACTGTACCTGATTTGTTGGAGCGTCTCTACGGCAGAAACAAAACAGGCGTCTTTACTGCTGGATACAATCTGTGATGGAAGAACGGATATAAAGGAAGTTACAAAGACTAATCAACGATGCATATTAATGATATCGATAAGGTGTTGGTGTTATAAAATGCACGGAATATATCTGACCTGTTTTTTCTCTCCCAGTATTGACATCCACACTGGCCAGAACTTTCTGCAAGAGCAAAAAAAAAAACATTCTGAATGAAAAAACAAGCTAAAACACCAGCAAAATAGAGAATTTTGCGTCAATTTTGTTGAATTTTAACATATACACAAACACAGCGTGGGGCAATATTGGAGATTCAAGATATAGCACTTTCTCGAATTAAATAGATGTTTTATGGATTTAAAAAAAATATATTATTTCTCTAGAATAATATTAATTGTTGTCCCCCTTGAAGACTCTGTGAAACTATAAAATGGAAAAAAAAGATACATAACACGACTGTTATTGATTCAACTCATATAATTATAATCATGAAATCTTTGGAACAAAATACAGTCATAGACTTGGGCTCAAATGGGTTAAGATATGTCCTGCTATCACTCTGGTGTAATACTGTGTGTGTGTGTGCGTGTGTGTGTGTGTGTGTGTGTGTGTGTGTGTGGTGAGTTATACTGGCCGCCTCATTAGCTAATATCTCCATGGGGTTTTTAGTTTGAAAAGCCCTTCATGTTAAAATCATTCCACAGGCTGTTAGAGTTTTCTTAAAACAAGTTTGAATTGGTCAAAAATAAGAAAAACAACTTTTAATGCAGTGAGATAATACAAGATAATTGTAGCAGTGTGTAAAATACAGATGAGACACTATCCAGACAGTTTACTTGTGGGTTTAGAGAAAGCATTTGTGTGTATGTACACTCACTCCTGCACTCCCAGGAAGCTGAGCAGCGACTGATCCGGCTGCTTGTTGAGGCGGAGGATGCGCTCCCAGTACTGCGCCTCCTCCGGCTCCTCCTGCAGGCAGTACAGGGTAAACAGAGGAGGGTAGAGTCGAGGCAGCAGCAGAGGGAGCAGCAGAGAGGAGCAGCTCAACACCAGCACACAGCTGCACAACGAGGAGGAGGAGGGAAGATGAAGATTCAACATAAGGCAATGTCTGTTTCATTAGAGCTGCAACAGAGGATGTCAGCAGATATTTTTGCTAACGTTTCTAACCAGTGTTTTCTCTTTTCCTTCATGATTTTTCATGTTTAGTTGATTTATTTGTTTTGGACATAAAACATTAACAAAAAAGAAAAAGAAAAGAATGTAAAAAAAAAAAAAAAAAAAAAAAGGACAATAATACAATAAAGGGAGGACAAAAAGGAGCAGGATGAAGAGAAGACTTATTAAATCCTACCCCTCTATCACTCATATCAATATGCAAATAATAGTAATGTCATTTTCATTCACAATTACAATAATATTAGTACTAATAACAATCATAATATTAATGTAATACGTAATGTAATATTAATGATATAATAACAGTTAAGATATATTAATCAGAATTCCACAGTAACACTGATGTCAGGTAGAATAAAACAGTTAATTAATACATTTATACACAATTATACAGATCATGTAACATGAAAAACTGGTCAGTGTTCTGGCTCCTCCCTGTATTTTGTGAATATGTTGTATTTATACATGTTTTTAAAGTGAATCATGTTTGGACATTGTTTTAGTTCCATGTTAAAACTCTACTTAGTTAAATTAAATGATAGCCTCCCTCTCTTTCCTGGAATATGTTTCCTATGTTGTGTGGTAGAAGGTTATTTCTTGCTTTGTACATAAATTATGCTGATTGGAATTGTATAATGTTGTGGAGTTTTTTCTCTGTGTTTTGATTATATGAATAATGGGTTTGTGTGTTCATTAAATCCAGTGTTATGTATTATTCTTGTTATTCTTATTATTCATGTTTTACAAACTAAACAAAAGCAAAAAGAACGTATGGAAAATTCATTATATGGAATATAATATATTATGGAATATTCCATATTCCAAAACGTTCATAATTTGATTGTGATTTCTAATCACAATGTTTAACACTTGGATTGTGATGAACTGCTAATTAGTTTTAGGATTAATAAATAAAAAAAAAAAAAACCCTGGAAATAAAAACCCTACTTTGTTGTGACTGCTTTCTTAAGTTTGAGCCAACTTTAAGCCTCAGAATCTCCTGGTTACATCACGTCCAACTTCAATTAAAAATGAAGAGTCTGTTCAGGCAGCAAAATTATCTGTGTGACCATCATGAGTGCTCATATCTATATGTCTACATCTGTGTGCATTTGATACTCACCCTTGCTGTGCTGTGTCGGAGTTGCGTCTGCTATTAGATGAAGAGCAGGGGCCGTCTGGGATGATGCCGCCATCATCTGGTAACCCGGGAAACAGAAACCTTCAGGCAAAAACAGATTTTATTAAGATCGGTTATAAATATCTAAATTTTACTGTGCAAGACCGGGCTAAGTTTACCTGTGACAAGGCTTGTTTTTTTCCTGTTGTATCATTGTGTTGTGGTTTGTTTAAAAATGATGCCATAACCTGCTTATATATATTATATTATAACTTAGTGTGATAGCTTTATCTACTGCATCTAACCAGTGGTGGATTTGCTATTCAGATCCTTTACTTAAAAGTAAAGTATTCCTTAAAAGACAGTATTCCTTAAAGTAGGAATACTGTCATCAAAAAATACTCATTTAAAAGTCAAAGTATAGAAGTAAAAGCACTCATTATACAGACTGTTATATTATAGTATATCATACTGCTTGTTTAAATCACTTAAATGTGCAGCATTTGAATGTTTTGGTTTATCAATGGAGACACAATTTGAGATACTTTGGGTGGATTAACAGTCATAGTACTGCATATTATGTAAATGTATATGTTTTTCTATAATAATAATACACTGTATTCATATAAATTTCACTCAAAATGCATTATAATTTAAAAGAAAGCAGACAGCAGTTAGAATATTAACATATAATTGCATAAATAGTTATTATATGAAAGCAAATAGTGACTAAAACTGTCAGATAAATGTAGTTAAGTAAAAGGACAACATTTCCCTTTGAAGTGTAGTACAGTGAAGTATAAAGTGCACATGGAAATACTCATGTAAAGTAAAAGTACCTGAAAACTGACCTTAAGTACAGTGCTTCAGTAAATGTATTTAGTCACTTACTACTGCATCTTTTGTATTGCTCTACACATAATGAGTCATGTAGAAGAATAATAAAAAATAATAATATAATAAATGTGTGGTAAGGCCTCTAACAGCTGTTATACTTTTGGTGCCTGATGTAAACCTGAAGTGTTGAACTAGCACCAACCATAATGAAGAAAAAAAAATCAATATCACCCCTGAAGACAGACAAAGGCCATCATAAATGAAAAAAATACATCTCTCCTACTAATGTGCCTGTCTAAAATGCAATGATTGAGTTTCAAAGTCCTTCCTGCAAACTAAGCACTAAACCCTCACCTCGCTGAACATGTTCCTGACATTTGCTGGTTTGGGGCTTCCCTTTTTACACGATACAACACAATAAAAGTGCCATCAGCCAGATTTCATTATTTTTCAACCTCCATTTTAATTTTAAAAATGTTTTCAAATGTAAAAATGTTGTAGATGGTGAATATAAATGTGCAATATTGGGCAACTTTTTGATAAAATTAATCTGAGTGTGGGGCAACACGGTGGTGCAGGGGTTAGCGCTGTTGCCTCACAGCAAGAAGGTCGCAGGTTCAAGACCTCCTTGGTCCTGGGTCTGGGACCTTTCTGTGTGGAGTTTGCATGTTCTCCCCATGGCTGCGTGGGTTTTCACCGGGTACTCAGGTTAATTGGAGACTCTAAATTGCCCGTAGGTGTGAGTGTGTGAGTGAATGGTGTGTGTGCCCCACGATTGGCTGGTGACCATCTGGGGTGTATCCCTGCCTCTCGCCATAACACGCTGGGATAGGCTCCAGCAGACCCCTGCGACCCTAATGAGGAATAAGCAGGTATAGAAAATGACTGACTGACTAATCTGAGTGTTTTAATTTTATTATATGTTAATTTATTGTTCATCTTTGTGCAGGGTTACCAGCGCTTCCCATATGCTCCTTAGCAGTTCCTTCCTTGCATTTCTGTGGGTGTTTACTTTTGCTTTCAGGCTTTTTTGTAAACTTGTATAAAAACTCATACAAGAACTTCAGATTTTGACAGCAGGACACCCCTAAACCCTCATGAATTTAGCATGAACACACATTTACTTCTGTGAATCTGTAAGGGCGGACTTTAAAACTCAGAGACCTACAAGGGCTGAGCAGGAAAAAGGAGAACAAAGAGTCAGAAGTTGTCAGAAGTTGAAGCTACCTGACAATGCTGTAGAGCTGTGTGAGGTAGGCCTGGACCTCCTGGACCGCCTGCTTCAGCAGCCTGCGGTTGGACCCTACGCCCACGTAGGTCATCCTGTAGACCGTCACCAACGTCTCTACCAGCCAGCCCAGAGGGTGGTGGGGTGTTTCACAAGCCTAACGCACACACAATCACAATGAGACATGATCACTAGTTCAGTATGAGGTTAAAGCGGAACCTTTACAAAGTGAAGAGTCACATTATCATTAACTCAAACAACAATTTATTAAGGAAAAAAAGCTAAAACTAATGCAGTCAAATACAACCACCCTGCCATTCTACTTTTATGAAGGTCATAATCAACTGTCAAACTTTATAGTCCTGCTATTAGAAACATCTTAGTGTGTTTAACTGGCGACTGGGTGGATATTTTTCTTCTTTCTCAGTCTGATACCATGCTCTCTGTCTGACAACATGAAGCACAGATTATTAAAAAGACAAAGACACAACAGTTTTTCTCACATGTACCCATGTACCTTTGTGAGGTATCTCCGTATGTTGTCGTAGTTCGCCGTGGTGACTGGTTGTCCATGCTGAGGAATTAACTCCAAACATTCCAGTACTTTGGTCTGAGACCTACTGAGATCAGGGCTGAGCACACATACATACACCTATTAATATACAGCCTTATTTCCAATATGTGATTTTTTTCCTATTTTATCATTTTTTTCTCAACAAAATGTATAAATGACAAAAGGTATATGACACAATATTATATATTAAGTGCAAAATGTTCTTCTTTCTTTCCCAGAGTTTTTGAAATTTGTTAGAATTAATTCAAAGATATATAACTTCAAATAAGAAAATATTTTATTTAATTAAGCATTACAGAAACATCTGTCAGTGATGCCTGTCCCTGTCATCCTATAGCACCATATAGCGGTCATATGTGCTGGAACAAGTTTATAGCAAGCATGACTTGGCATGAAGAAGCAATGGGATCACGCCATGCTCTGCACAACACCTGACGCTGTGCAGCATCTTCTTTTCTTGTTTCACGCCGACGTACTCCTACAGTCTCGACTAAGACTTAAGTCTCAGCTCTGTCCGTTTGTAAACGTTCTGTCGAGCCAGAGGCCATTGCGCAACAGAATAAAGGGCAGCATGCAAATCCAAATAATCGTTCAGCCCTAGTACAGTGCCATTGATAAAAGCCTTTGTGTGTATATTTCAGTATATTTCACACTAAATTAACTAGGTTACGGTTGATTTTGACCAGTAAGCTGATTTCTTGAAAGGGTAAAGGGTGCAATACGATTTGGCGAATTGTACTACTGGAAGACCATGAATTAAAACAACGGCATCTGAAGTTCAACTCAAGTTGTCTGACAAAGTAGTTTATCCACGACCAAAGCAAAGGAAAAAAGTCAAAAAGCACTCTTCTATCACTAATAGTCTCCAGGTTTATTTTGTGTATGTTAATGAACTGATTGTGTGTGTGTGTGTGTGTGTGTATATCTACCTGTGTCTGCGGGCACTTGTTATAGTAACAGCAATGTTCTCCCAGGCTGTCGTCCGCTCTCCTCTCCCTGCTCCATCGCAGCCCAGTCGACTCCAACATTCGTCAAACACACAGCTCCACCTCTGATCTGCAGGCACCGCATACTGACCCAACCTGCTGCAAACACACACATGTTCAAACTTCAAACATGATATAAACATGATCAATTGATTATAAAAATACAGCAGTTCCCCAAATATAGTAAATAGTATTTTCTTATTTATAGTAGTAATGGTATTTAAATGATCTCAAACAGCAATTATAGAATGAAGTTTAATATATAACGACTTACGAACAATGGCATTTAAATAGGAAAAAGAACACCCGCACACTGTCAATCACTTAGAAAAATAATAATTTTAATGTTACGATGTTTGGGGAACTCAGACTTTCATCAGGTAGTTTTAAACATGCTGTTTAAATAAAAACCCAAAATAAGGACCCAATTAATTAAAAGAGTATAAAATTAAAACTCACAGCATGTTGTTTCTGTCTTTGTTTTCTGGTCCATCGACAGCCGGTTTGTAGTATGTTCCAACCACCTTCAGCCCTGAAGTCCATTCTCCACTGAACAGGCCGTCGATAGAATCACCGTTAGCCAAGGACAAAACACCCTGGAGGAGGAGAGGAAGAGTTAAGCCTGTGCATAAAACTACATTCAATGTCTTATAGGGGGCTGCATGTTAGCAACAGGTAATCATTTTGTAATAAAGTACACAAAGAGAAAAATACAAGTAATCCATCTTTTGACTGAACCTACAGCACTGGGGTCTCATTTATCCAGGAGTGGACATAAGTTCTTTCCTGAAACTAAAGGGATTGCATACAGCGTCCATGTGGATCTGCCCCCAACATCTACAAACCCAACCACAAAAGTTGCAAATGCAAATCCACATGAAGACTGATGCAATAAGATTATCAATGGACCTGCAGTGTGTCAAGGAGAAGAAGGAAAGTAAAAAAATATAGTGGATAGTAATATAACAAGTTCTTATAGAAATAAGTACCATAGGTTATAGGAATAGATCAAAGGACAGACAGCATTAGATTTGGACAGATTGTCCATATGGAAAACAGGAAACAACTGATACATCAGAGCACAATAATAATACTCTCCTAAAAATGTCTCCTACCTTCCCGTTGACAATCCAGTCATCAGAAAACTCCCCATGGAGAGCTGTGTCGTCCTCCGACACCAGCAGACCTGGTCCCTGATAGAAAACACACAGCATAAAACTTGACCAGTTTCCACATCTATTTAGGAGGACAAATCTAATCTGCTGGAAATTAAAACACAGGTTAGTTGATGTAAACCCACACAATCACAATTCCCTTTTTTTCTCGCTATATTTCTTAAGATAGCAGAATGAAGACATGAATGAATGAAAATTTAACTCATGAAGCATCCCCCCCTTTGCCAAATCCTCATGAGGCCATACTCTGGATGACACATTTCTGAGAGAAGCAGGCATCAAACTCCTTAATGCAGAGTGAAGCATTTATCAGTGAATATTTGGTGTCAGCTGAGAAAAAGCAGAGACAGTTGAGGAAGCTGCAGTTGCGCTGTGTGTCTTAATTTTGCAGGATTTGAGTCTGGCAAGAATCTAAAACACCCAAACTGCAGTTTAATCTGCTTTGCAGTAATTAAGATAAGCTTTTACTAATTGTTTACCAACTTCTACAATTACAACATATTACTCCATCATTTGTTGTTTTCAGATGATGAAACTCACCAGCCTCCTCTATTACAGCCTCCTCTACAGTTGTCTATGTATCAAATCATACATTCCTCAGAACTAATTTATTACATTTAGTGCAAACTTACGCTCATTTTGTTTTCTTTGAAGGTTCCTTCATAGTACACACAGTGCTGGGTAACTACCACAGAGCTCCCGTGCCTCTGGTCATCCAGCCACTGTCCCATGTACTTCTCACCTCTGGAAAAAGAAATGAGAGCAGTGACCAGTGTTTAGAGTTCATATTTAAAGAAAGTTGTGCATTGTCAGCGGAGCTAAGATAAATTACACTAGGAGGAGTTTGATTGCAGAACTGATTATAAGGACTATGGGTTTATTGATTGACAGCTGAAAAAATACTTATACAGTGTGTGTATAAAGTGTTTTTGCATGTTTGTCACACTTAAATATTTCAAATCTTTAAACAAATTTAAATATTAGTGAAAGACAACACAAGTGAATACAACATGCAGTTTAAATGTTTTTTTTTATTATTAAGAGAGAAAAATAATCAAACCTACATGGCCCTGTGTGAAAAGGTGATCGTCCTCCCTGTTAAAATACAACTTAATATAACTGAACACCAGAGTTCAATTTCTCTGGTGCTCTGTTCTTAATCAAGAAATCATTTAAATAGGACCTGTCTGACAAAGTGAAATAGGGCAAAAGATCCTCAAAACCTAGACATCATGCTGAGAAATTCAGGAACAAACAAGAAAGGAAGTAATTGGGACCTTCTTCACACTGCTGTGCATCCTTTTTCCTAACTCTTTTCAACTAATAAGGAAAAACTGATTAAAAGAGTGAAACTACAGCTAAGCGTATATATATATATGCTGCCTACACAGGACGCTTTATTAATCAGACCTGGTGATGTCGTCGTAGACTCCGTATCCCGTTTTCCTGTCATGGACCCACTGGCCGATGAAAACGCTGGAGGAAGTCCTGGCCAGCTTCCCAGAGCTCAGCATGCCGTAACCATGGCGCTGGCCGTCACAGAAACAGCCTTCGTACACCTCGCCACTGGCATACCTGTGAAAGACCAGGAGAGACACACAGAGTCGCACCCTTATGTTAGATTAGATTTAATTATTAGATTATAAACTTAATTGATCCCACATCGAAATCGGAAATGTGTGCGTTAACGCAGCTCAGATACAGAGAAGCAATGGGTAAAGAAATAATATAATAATATCTAGTGGCAGAAAAAATAAATACACATTATATATAGAGTACAAAAGTACTAGTACAAGCATACACATTTACAGTTTTTAAATTTTTTCACACAGGGCCATGACACAGCATTGTTGCTGTCTCATCAGTGTGGAGCTGGGGAGGAGCGGTCTGTTGTTTCACCTCTACTCAAATCCATTTGAATTGAAATAATAAATGCTTCTCACAGAAAATATTGATATATGTGATTAATATAGATTAATAAATTGCAAATCAGGTAATTTATTACATATATTTATTAAATCTCTTCACAAACATAATTATACGAATATATACAATGTTAAATACAGATCATTTGTTCTTCTTTAACAGAAAGGTGAACAGAAACAGAATAGAATAGAAAACTGTGCACTAACTTATATTTGCCAAAGCCATGGATCTTGCCCTCTCTCCAGTGTCCTTGGTAACTGTCTGGTTTATTCAGCGATTTGTTCGGCATTACACACTCTCCGTAGCTGGAAGGAAAAATTATATATAAATATACACAGAAATAAGGAGACAACAGTCCCACAACACAACACCGGGTAATGTACTGACCCGTCCTCTAGTCCGTTCTTAAAGTTCCCGCTGTAGGTCCGTCCGTCGAGCCATTTCATGGTTCCTCTGTGAAAGCAAAAAAACACGTTCACTGTGGCCATTTAACAAGACATGACCAGGTAGAATCAATTTAAGACATTTGAACAGTCAAAACATTATTCCATTATTCAGTAAATGCTGTGAGATAGGCACAGCCAACACAAAGAGATACATATACACGCACACACTCTCTAACCTGCCATGAACTCGTCCTGCTAGCCAGCTCCCTGTGTACCGGCCGTCTTTGAATCTTCCTTCTCCTGTGAACTTGTAGGAAGCCGTCCGAGACATGGCCGTCAGCCCCGGCGATGACCCCTGACCTCCACCACCCAGCACCTGATCTATCTCTTGGTTAAGAGCACGCAACCACTTGTTCTACAGAGAAAAGAGAGAATTAAAAAAAACAAGAGTTGCTGAGGGAGGTGTGACCATATAAGACAGAGGCTTGTTGTTGAAATATTAATCAACAAGAGATTATGGTTGATGTTGGTGAGTTCCTGTCATCAGGCATTCCTGACACCATCTCAGACTACATTGTGTTGATCTTATTGCAAAAATATAATGATCAAACTTGCTCCCCAATTTAGCATTCCTAAAAGTGTCAAAAAACAAGTTCGGTAGGATTTTAAATATACTATGTGTCATTTCTTGTGGAATTGTTAGTGGTGAGATTGCAGATTGAGATGAACTGAGTGCCGCAAGTGTGGAGGAGAACCTACGGTAGCTGCAAAAAAAACAACAACAGAAAAACAAACACTTTACACCTCTGATTTACACTACCCTTCAAAAGTTTGGGGTCACTTGTGAAATGTTCTTATTTTTAAAAGAGAAGCACTTTTTCCAATAATGATAATTTTACACTAATCAGAAATACAGTCTATACATTGTTAATGGGGCGACACGGTGGTGCAGGGGTTAGCACTGTCACAGCAGGAAGGTTGCAGGTTCAAGACCTCCTTGGGTGGAGTTTGCATGTTCTCCCCATGTCTGCGTGGGTTTTCACCGGGTACTCTGGCTTCCTCCCATAGTCCAAAAATATTCCCAGGTTAATTGGCGACTCTAAATTGCCTGCAGGTGTGAGTGTGTGAGTGAATGGTGTGTGTGCCCCACGATTGGCTGGTGACCATCTGGGGTGTACACCTGTTGACGTAATGCGCTGGGATTGGCTCCAGCAGACCCCTGCGACCCTAATGAGGAATAAGCAGGTATAGAAGATGACTGACTGACTGACATTGCTAATGTGGTAAATGACTATTCTAATTGAAAATTTCTGTTTTTTTGGTGCAATATCTACATAGGTGTATAGAAGCCCATTTCCAGCAACTATCATTCCAGTGTTCTAATAGTACAATGTGTTTGCTCATGTTGGTAAATAAAAGTGTGACTTTTCATGGAAAACATAAAATTATCAGGGTGACCCCAAACATTTGAACGGGAGTGGACAGCTGCCATTCCAGAGTGTGTAATAATTGTAGAAACTGTAATTATACCTTCTCCTGTGGCGATGAGGCCACCAGCGTGAAACTCTCCTCCGGACACGTAATTTTGATGGCACAGCTGAAGACACAATAACAATCATTAACTAAATCTGTTTAACACGCATGGCACAAAATGTTGTATATAATTTTTACTAAGAATAAAAGGAAAGAACAATGAGTTAAAGGTTAGTAAGAAGCCTCTTCAGTTTTGTCTCAACTTTAATTAAAGGAGTGTTAAGCCCGTTTTTCCACGATGGACATAGAATCTCCTTAATGACTATATTAGATTTTTTTCCAGAATAGACACAAGTATTAACCTCACAGCTTCACACTGTTCATTGGCTGCATCCTCACTAGTGCCTTAAAATGCAGTTCATCCAACCACTGGATACCGGCTCCAAAAAATACTTCAAGTCAATAAAAAGTCAATGAAAAGGAGAAGTTTGGCGTTGGAGAACTCATTTCACTTCTTCCAATGTGAGTCTGGGAAGAATGACTCAGCCATAATTTTTGCCGCTTGCTAACCAGCTTCAGCTCAATCCAGGGGTGAGCACGTCCCACTTGTCCTAATATGGATTCTCTGAGAGGTAATTTCCATCTCCAGCATAAAAAAAACACATTTTAAGGCCTATGGTTCTTAACACAAGAGACATTGTGTTCATGTTTTTTTGTACAGTTTGTGGTATCAGCAAACCAGACTGAAGCTATAACATCACATTTCTTTATGTGGTTGAGATGTCTCGTTATTCATCATTGTAAACACTGGGGGCTCAGTGATAAAACAGGAATATCAATGACTTTTTTTAACTTATTTTGGCTTTTAAAAAAGAGTGACCACATTAAACATAAACTCACAGTCCGCTGCTTTCAGTGACTGGTTTCACCCACAGACAGGTCAGAGGATACACATGATGTGTGGAGAACTGCAGGGAGACAGAGCAGCAGTGGTTACATGTGTTCTGCATATGCAGGACGTCGAAGCTTCCCACACTATCTGAGATTACCAAACTTTTTTTTTTTACTTCAGAGATTACCACATCCATGTATGAAACAAAGGAGATTTCATCGAAATGTGACTGCGCACCACTTCCCATTTCTATTACAAAATCACAAGTAGTTGTCACTTACTTTCTCCAGACGTTTGACCTTTGTGGTCTTTATTTAATGCTTCCACACTACTTCTCTTTAACTTACTTCTTTTAATGAAAATTAACTTGCAGATTTGGCTTTTTGCTTGAGGAATGTAGGTTATCTCTCACAGTGACATGTAACTTTTCATGCCAACGTTTTATTTTGAAGTTACTTCACCTCCATGTGCTGCTTGTGCTGTGTGTAGAAACAATTCATAACCAACATCTGAGGTTGACTGAGGTGCAACACGTTGTTTTCTTAAAGGTACAGTGTGTGGTTTAGTTTCCTGCTTCATCTACGGGTGACTCCAACAAGCTGAGTACACAAAGTGTGTAGGACAACCTGCGGTGGCCACAAAAAATGTGGAAGGCTGTCTCTAGAGCTGGTGTTTACTGTCTACTGTAAAAAATAGATGAATAAAATAAAGTGTTCCCTGCAATTTATTTTCACCATTAATGTTTAACTCTCTGCAAGTTCATTTTCAATAAATACTTAAATTAAGGCAACTTGCCTGGAATGCATCAAATTAATTAAAAAAGTTACACTATACTTAAAAGAAATAATGGAAATTACGGTATATGTGATTGACAGTTAATGGCTAAAAACATGCAAGTATTCTCCTTTTTAGATTAATTTTATCTTGTGTGATTTAATGAACTATCAAATTAAGAAGGTGATATGTTTGGAACCTGCGGTATCAACATTGTTTTAAGATCCAATTAAGAACCCATGACATGAACCCAAAACCACAGAGAGAGAAACAGGACAGATTAAACACACCACCGCACACCAGAAAGAGACACAAACTATTAAACCTTAGCTAGGGTTCAGCAGCAAACTACCTAAAAACAAACAAAGTGGAGAGGGAGGGAGACAAAGGACAAAGGAACAGTAAATATGTTATCCTCAAAGAATGAGGAAATCTCAGTTCAGCGATGGTGAGGTTTTATATTTCAGAGCTGGTGATGCTGTCGTCCCCCGGAGCTCACAGAACTTTTACGGCCTATGAGCTACTGCAATTAAGACCTCTTAATATTGCTGCTAAAAACACATTTAAACCCAAATCCACACACACACACAGCAGCCTGTTCGGCAGCAGGTAAAGCTCAGTTTGAGAAGAATCTGTTACCAGAACAACATGCATAAAATAAAACTTAACACAGGACAGCTGTAATATTTACGGGCCGCAGTTTTATGCAATCACACTGCACAATGTTCATGTTATACAATGAACATATAAAACAAGGCTGCAATCTTACAAAGATATTTGTTCAGTTTTTCTTCTCTTATTGGTATAAATGGAGTGGACAAAATATTGGAAACCTTTGTATAATACAACGCAATTTAACAGCGTCGTAAAACTGCAACCTTCAAAGTGGCCATTAAATCAACATAGCTTTAAAACAGTTTTAGCAAAAACCAAACATCAGAACCTTCATTATGTTTGGGGGTGTCGTTGACTAATAATGTCTGTAAAATTTGAGTTTTCCATTTGCAATATCTGCAGAAAGGCCACTATAAATCCAGAGAGGTGCTCATTATTTTCCTGGATATGACGAATTCAGTATGAAAAAAACGCATAAAAAATTACTAATTGACTAACAAATCCTTAGTTGACTAAGACCAATCTGATCGATTGATCGATTAATTGAATATGAGCGGTCAGTCCTGATGAAGTTATTGATTTATTGTAGCTGTCTGACTGCATTCATTTCTACAAGGTGTGTAAATCAAATCAAACCTCAACAAATTAAACTGAAACTTTTTGAGAACTTTTTGGATTTTAGGTGAACGGTCCCCTGAACATTACACGAGGTCCTGTGTTAATATCTTAATAACTTATTTGCTAATTGATCCAGTGTAAACCTGTAAAAATTGAGCAGAGGCCAGCCCCCTCCCCCCCACATGCACCAAGCTCATATAGTGTGGTTAAACTGGTTGGTTGGAGGTGAAGTTGGGTTAACTGGTTTCACATATACTTACAAGACTCTGAGAGGGAATGGCACCCTGAGTGAATGAAAGACACAAATATAAACTTCATCTGGAAAAGCTGATCATAGCTGACCATAACCACCACGAAGACAGTAAATCCATCTACTGACATTGGGAAATCTTCTCTACAACATTCAAAATGCATTTGAAATTATTTCGATTAAATGTTTTGTATTGTTAATTGAAGATATGAGACTGATAAGCTCAGCGGCACTGAGCAAAGTAAATACAGTAAGTATATATGCACTTTAGAGCTGGAACAGGCCCCTGTTATTAAAAGAAAGGTTATTCAAGGGTCATTTGCCTTGGATATTCCCTATAATATGTGCAACTGTCCTTTAAAATTCATTTTATAAGTGTGTGTGTATACCTGCGTGTGCACCAAAGCGTCGTTGAACAGTATGAACCAGTGGTTGGAGAACCGGCCAGCGTTCTGCAGAGTGAGGGACCTGTTGCTGCTTTCACACACCACACGACGGTGTGGGAGACGCAGTATCTCCTGACACACACACACACACACACACACACACATACATAGATTTGCATATTAAAATATGACAAACTAACACATTTTACCAGAAATACTTCCTCTGTATAAGTCCTTTCACATACTTACTGATAAACCTGAGAATAAAAAGAACAACAGACCTGGGTGATATAAAAAAGTCTATCAACTTGTTTATATCAATCGATATTGATAATTATTGAGGATTTTCTTTCAAATATTTGGGGGTCTTTTTATGCTTAATGACCTATATTTAATATGTAAATATAGTGGTGGGCAATGTTGCTAGAACATACAATACTCTTCAAAAGTGTGGGGTCACTAGGTATAATCAAGAAAAGGAAAACTCATCAACTCTAAACTACCATTCAGAAGTTTGGGGTCACGTAGAAATGTCCTTATTTTTGAAAGAAAAGCATCAGAAATCAGAAATACACTCTATATATTGCTAATGTGGTAAATGGCTATTCTAGCTACAAATGTCTGTTTTTGGTGCAATATCTACGTAGGTCCTACAGAGGTCCATTTCCAGCAACTATCACTCCAGTGTTCTAATGGATGATTAGAAAACCCGCATGCAATCATTTTAGCACAGCTGGAAACAGTTTAGCTGCTTAAAGAAACTATAAAACTGACCTTCCTATGATGAAAGCAAAGCTTGAAGGAAAACATTGTTATTTCAAATACAAATCATTATTTCTAACCTTGTTAGTGTCTTGACTATATTTTCTATTCATTTTACAACTCATGGTGGTGAATAAAAGTGCGATTTCATGGAAAACACAAGTTGTCTGGGTGACCCCAAACTTTTGAACAGTAGTGTAAAATAGATGTAAAATAATAAAAAATAATATGTAAAATATTTTATATCAGAGCAAAACAATAAGTATTGATAATTTTTAAATTATCTATTTTATTAAATTATGACCAGGATAAAAAAGGCTGAATGTAACTACTTCATATTAATTGATTTGGCGTTTGCCTGTTAAATGACTGGCTATTGTTTTAGCTTCCATCTAAATATGACTAATGTCAGCTGCAGTCTCCAACTCTGACTCTTTACTGATGTCTTACAAAGGCGACAGTTTGGGGAAACATGAGCACTGACACAGGCAAGAGCTCTGTACATTTTTTGGCTTGGCAGAAAACGCAAACCCCACCTTTTCCTTTAACCACAGCTATTATATATTATTACTATTATTTATGCAATATACTGTAGATATGCAGCCTAGAGGACTTGGCTGGTGAAATTTGTTGTTGGGAGCATTTTGCCCAAAAATTCGTAAATAATATCTACTGAATTAGGAGCCCCCAAAGCACACAGGTGATGAAGGTAATCATTTAAAGGGCATACTGTCTTCTGTGTATCATAGTTTTCTAATATTAAAACAAACAGTACAGAAAAGACATGTGTACAGGTTTAAGTGAGAGTTGTGCTCACAGTAGTTTTTCCAGAGTGGGTCTTCCAGAAGAGGAAGGTGGTTTCAGCCTCTTTCTTCCTCCTCAGCAGGGACAAAGACAGAGACTCATACTGACTGCTGCCCTGATGGAGGGACTGATACTCAGCCGTCAACTGGAGGAGAGACAGAGAGCACGAGAGAGAAGAGACACACATCTTAAAACATTTAAACGCCCTTGGATACAGTCCACTTCATGAGACTACCTGACCAATGGAACAACTCCAAACCAGAGGGGAAAAAAACTGTCACAAAAAAAACACAAAGATGGCTGCCATGAGGAAATTCTGCCCACGACATGAGGAAGAGGTTGAGAACCATTTTCTAGTCCGCAAAGTAAATATGATGAGGACTGAGTTCTTATAGTAATTGAACCCAAGACAGCATATCTCTGCCAATGCTGCATAATTATCTAATTCTGTAATTAAACCAGGAAGAAAAGTGATGGTATGTTTGTTCAAGGATTCTTATTATATATTATTAAGTCTTGATCGAAGAGCAGGCCCGTTAGATCAATATGGACAAAATTACTCAATTAGGGGAAATAACGAGCTTCGGGAGAAATCGAAGGGGAGTAGGAACAAAAACAGGAGTAAAAGAATGTTTGAGTGGGAAAAAAAAGAAGGAAAAGCGTGAAGAGAGAGCCGAGAGTTTCGCCCTCACCACGTCGTAGCAGGCTGCCAGTTTAAGGAGGACCCGGCCGTACTGGTGGAGCTGCTGCAAAGGCCGGTACAGCAACAAGACCAGATCAACGTGGTCTGACACACACAGCTGAGCGAGCGCCGTCTGCTGAGAAGCTAAACACTCACTGGACAGAGAGAAAAACACATAGGCTTATTATTTAGGACTCAATTGTCTTCAGTATTTCCATCTATCTGCCTACTTGTAGGTTCAACTTGTCTGTTTAACTCTTTCCTGCTGCACAGGAAGTTATTTACGCTGAAGCTTTTACTTGCTGACATTTAATCTGAGTCAGGACACTATGTAGTGGAGATTAGTAGCAATTTTAAATTCATTCACTATTTTTTTTCGAATCAATTTTCAGTGCAGAACTTTACAAGCATCACGGAAACTTACATCATATCATTAAAAGTATAAATGCCATAACTCTAATGCAAGAATGAAACCGAAAGTCAAGAATTGATTTGAGTCCTATTTACCAAAGAGAAATATGCTATACATAGGCTACATCGAGTGCTTAAGCAACAGCGGTTATTACAACCGAAGAACTAAAAGAGACATCTATGTCTTAACTTAGAGACTTTTAAATTAAAGTATTGCAAGGTCAGGACGGCGGCATACACATGTAAAATAGTTGAGGAAAACACAACCTGGGTTAGGAAAACAACAAAAAAATGAATAAATAATAATAATTAAAAAAAACAAAACGCAGCTTTGACGATCTCTTGCGTTGCCTGAAATTGCAGTTTTCAATTTAAAACGGAAAATCGAGATCGGAGATTCGGAGATTGCCCATCAATGTCGCTACATTTTTGGGGGTGCAGGGAGAATTTAGGCGAGCAGGATGTCTCAAGTGAGCACATGATAAAAACGAATAAAGGAGCTCACAGTGAGAGTTTATGGAGAGACTGGAATCCACCCATCACCTGGAAGTCACCTACTGAAGAACAATACCTGGGCAGAGAGAACCAGACAGAGAAAACCTTAAAAAATCTGAAATCACTCGTCAAATCAACTGTGCTGCTGTCATTTCAGTTAGGTAGCAAGTCATTATCCACTTTCATATCAGCAAAGTATTGCACTTATGAAGTCATTGTGCCACCTTATTTGTTTGTGTTTTAGGGCGTTTTCAACCATGCTTTGTTTAGTCAGGTTGAATCACACCTTTGTTAGTTTTCCTTCTTGTTGCAATTCAAGATCTGACTCGACAACTAAATATGGCTTTATGAATTCTGCAAGTTTGATCTGAACCAGTTGTCAGGTGCTGCTTTGTATGCTGGGATGCTGATGAGAAATATTACAGTGGACCTTCTTCCTATATGTTGTTGTTCCTGCTCCAGGTGCATCTGATCAACATTCTGTCATAGATTACAAATGAAAAAAACAAACCCAACTGATTTAGCCACTAATCAACTGATTTATATCAGAGCAAACTTCTGAAATGCCTTAAAATCCAGGTTTGAGTCAATTACTCTAATAAGATTAATATCTGGTAAAGATAATGTACTTTTTATTACATCGGAGTGTCACCTGAGTAAAACACATGAATATCCTTTAGTTTTAAAACCACTATAAAGATATGTCAATATCATATAAAACTACAAGACCTAAAGCATTTATTGGGACTGATCATGCTATAATTGCATTGGGAAAGGGACTAAAGTAAATCTCTAAAGTTGGGCTTCATTTTGTCAAGAGAAATACCATCAGAGCCACTGTTAGATTTTTGGGAGCCCAACAAAATCTTGTTTGCTGGTTTTATAATAAAATATCAACTTCTGATAAGCTAATATCCATTCAAGGCTTACTGTAAATACCAACTTCTGACAAGCCATGCCCATTTTCAGGTTAGTATCCTGTCCATGTCTGGGTTAAGCCCCGCCCACCGAGTATCAACGTGGATACAGATAATTCTTTTGGTTGAGCAGATACAGATAACGAAAAAATGAAAATGAATTCTTGGTTTAAAGCAAAAATTATTGTAATACATATTTGTTGAATTAATAAGTGAGCAGGAAAACCTGAGGAACATAAGGATGTGTGTTTTGCATTTCTTCCTTCTTTTATTTGAGAATATACTGAAAAGATTATTTTTTTTATGCTGGGATAAAAAAGGTGAACCTTACTTTTTATAGATGTCCAGGAATTGTTCAGTGAACGTCAACAGCTGAAGGGAAGTGACATCACGGCCCTGCACATCATGCAGGAAATAGCTGAGCGACGTGGCGTGTCGACCAATCAGGACGCTCAGACGAACGAGATTCTCACAGAGAGAGAAGAAGAGATGAGTGCGCAGCTCGCCTAACGACGGACATATACTCTCTGTGGGGTAAAGTACACAAACAGGCACGCACACAAGTGTTGTTATAATGGACAAATGTATTCATATTCCTCATGCTGTAATTATAGAAACATTTAAACAATTGTATAAAGTGCTCAACTAAGTTTTGTGTTTCAACACATCAACTGAATAATTAAAAAAGAAAAAAAAAGTCCTATCATTACATTATTTAGTTAGTAGTTAGTTTTTTTGCACTTTTTATCATTTGCTGCCTTCTCATTTGATTTCATTTACAATGAAGAGGAGAATTGTAGAACACACAACAAATGATGTATTAATATGGATTACTGACTGTTTTATTCTTCTCAGTAGTTCACACCCAAAGGGAAAAACATGAACAAATAAAATTGTGAAATGTTTTACATTGATCATACTTTAAGCAAAGTAACTTTCTGAAGTTAGAAAATCATGTCTCTGAAGGTTATAAACCGCTGGCGTGTCTTGAAGGGTTATTTTTATGTGGTTATAAGGTTGGATTTCTATATTAAATATGGTTTCAAGTTTCAAAACTGAAGGTGAACATCAGAAGCCGGAGTTTAACTTGCTCTGAACGCTTTGTTTACAGTGTTATCTCTACTTCCTCCTTGTGATAACATTAGATTCTTGCAGCAACCTTAGCTTTTGTTGCTAAGGTATTGCAGGTGGGCCGTGAATCTTTTTCTAAAAATCTAAATATCATAGTTGTATGGGCCTGTGTGCCCCAAAATAAAAGAAAGTTCTATCCTGAAACGTATTTTTCTTTTGCCGTTTTATTTTTAGTTCTTATACTGGGATGCATATCAATATCAAAGATAAAATGCTTTTATTGCAAGTGTTGAAGCATAGGTGAGAGAAAAAAAAACAGTCAAAACACACATTTCCCCTTATTTAACACATATTCTGGACTGTATGTACCAGGCGTTTTTCTTCTTTCGCCTGTTTTTCTTTCGGTTTTGTACCGGACTTTTTTTTTTTCTTTTCCCGGACTTTTTTTTCTGGTCCTAATCCTCCTATAGACCACCGGGATGCAGCGTGTGTTTGTAGCTCATTGGTATCAAAGAAAAAACAATTTTATTACAAATCTTTAAATAAAAGCTACAGAGAAGCCGTTTTCTGAGGCGACTGTATATCACCACGGCTAAACTGACCAATCACAGTCCTTGCGGTATGATTTCCCTGTGAATAAGTTGACATTAGTATAAAAGTGATCAGTAATATCGTCGAATAAGTTGTGAGCTTCATACATATTCCATAATTAGTCCTTGGCCTAAATGTTGAATTTTCACAGCAAAATGATAAAAAATGCCCTGTTGTGATTTTCCTGCCTTTTCATATTAATTCAAATCAGTCCTAAATGTTACATTTTTTACATTAAAATAGCAAATGGTCTGAAAATGCATTCATTTGATTCTGTATTTTTTATTGGGTCAGAGGTGGGCCGTGAACATTTAGGAGATTTCCAAGTGGGCCCTGAGCTGGAAAAGGTTGGAAACCCCTGTTTTATATTTCAATTATTCACCTTAACAACACATCAGCAGAACACGCACTGACATGATAAATCTGTACCTTAATATTGTTCCGTCTCACCTCTGTTACACAGCGGGGTCAGGAGCAGCTTCCTGACACTGCTCAGCCAGCAGTAGAACTGTCTCTCACTTGATGCCAGCTCATGGATGGCTGAGATGAACCCCATGACGTTGTGGTCCACCAGCACCGCACAGCTCTGACCACCGCTGCACACACTGCTGATGTAACCCATCTACAAACACAAACACAGTCATGGAAATGTTCACACCAATCAGCACCTTATTTTACACCCACATATAGTGGTTTGCACTTCTGTTCATATTTATTCAGAACTTCTGTGCTTCAGATTTTAAAGTTCCTGTTTTATAAAAAAAAATGAGCTGTGAATATATTTTTGATTATAAGAAAAACTAGGTGTCCTATAAATACCGTCACATGTTTCAAAACGCTCAATCTACTGTCCGTATTCGGAAACTATGCCTTCTATGACAACTATATGGTTACTCCCCCCCTCTCCCCAATTCACAGCCAATTAAACCAGCCAATCAGAGTGGAGGCCTCTATCAGGGCAGATGTACAATACGAGACCTTTAAAGTGACTTCTTCTCTCATCCCTAAAGTTCCATCACTGCAGGATTTTATGGATGTTTTCTGTTGTTTTTTTTCTTTTTTCTTTTTTTTTTAAGAAACAACTTTCTCCAAATAGAAACATAGCAGTGTCTGTTCTGATGAAAGGTTCCTGCCAGCACATCTTAAAAATGCTGTAAAAAAAAAAAAAAAACAAGTAAAAACGGTTGTTATTTGAACCTACAAACCTCTGTGCAGAAAGGCAGCAGGGTGGGTCTCACTGTGTAGCTCTCGGCCCTGTTGGGTGACCTCTGGCACCTCCTTTGACTCTGGTATGGGCTCATGTCTTGTTGCTGGCCACAGTACAGCAGGACAGGCTGGACGCAGTCTCCGTCAGCCAACAGGAGGGAGTGGCTCTGACCGGCTGACATGTCCCAAGCCCGAAGACCGTCGGACAGCTGCCGTGGACGTCCAGAGACAAAATGCACAACGCCATTAGGACTTTTACTAGGTTTTGCATTACAACCAGTTCATATCATATCGTATCAACAGGCTCACGACTTCTCCTGTACACACTAATGATTGGATGTAGGTATATAAAATTGAAAATAAAGTTCAAGAGAGTACAAATACTGTACATTAATAAAAAATAAGTAAAACTCCCTTATATCTGTTATTAACTACATTATAGTATGTTATACTACATTAAGTGTTTGTATACTGCTAGTCACTGCTAAATAAGGGGAATTAAAGTAAACAATAGTTTACTTTACATTAATAGTTTACAATACTTCTTGACTGGTTAACAGCTGCGTCTACACAGAAAGTGTTCAGTCCTGTTTTTCAGTCTGTTTCAAGTTTCTCTGATAGAACAGATATGCTTCTATATTTATGCTTCAAAATTATTCTATTTGCATCAATTTTCCTTCATTTTACAGGCATAACTACAATGAATGTGTTGGGTTTTGGAGGTTTTCTAAAATGTAGACATACAGACTTCACATAAAGCTCCACTGAGTTACTTACATGCTACTTCACACAGTAAGAAGGACCAAACTCATGCCAGAAAACATTAAATGAAGAATTAAGCGCTTAATATATTAGTGAATGTGTAAAATGAAGTGAGTGTGAAGACTGAATGAATAAAAGAATGGACATTTATGTACCTTAGTCTGCTGTGGGACTGTTACGGGACTGTTGACATGACCGAGCTGTCCACACATGTTGCTACCCCAGGAGTACACCTGCAACACACAAGAACAGCCAGTTTGTGTTTGTGTTTGTATATGTGTGTGTGTGCGTGTGTATGTGTGGTGTATGTGATTAACCTGGCATTGAGCAGTGAGAGCCAGCGAATGGTGTGACCCTGCGGCAACCTTGATCACTTCTTCGCCTGTCAAAGACTTAATACACAGAGGCTGGAGTCTGGACACACACAGAAACACACACATAGTAGAGGTAAGCTCAGTGCTGTCATTTCATTTCATGAAGTTATATTACATAATCAATGCAAATTAATATACAATAAAATGCTTATCAGATATTCACAAGCAGTATTTACAGTAAGTTTTCACAGGTTTAATGAGTTAGTGATTCACGTTACACTGTAACTTTCATTATTTTATGCAAAATAGAAATAGAGTAGGTTGTATGTGTTTTCTTTATTTTTATGACTATTTACATTGTAGATTCTCACTGAAGGCACCAAAACTATGAATGAACACATGTTTATGGTGCTATGTACTTAACAAAAAAAGGTGAAATAACTGAAACCATGTTTTATATTCTAGTTTCTTCAAAATAGCCACCCTTTGAAAAGAAAAGCAAGAAATTCCACTAATTAACCCTGATAAGGCACACCTATGAAGTGAAAAAAAATTTCAGGTGACTACCTGAAATGGTAGTACATAACACCATAAACACGTGTTCATTCAGTGAGAATCTACAATGTAAATAGTCACGAAAATAAAGAAAACACATTGAATGAAAAGGTGAGTTTTGGCCTGTACTGTATATATATATATATAGTATATATACAGTATATATATATTGTGGGTGTGAGTATAAACCTGACCTGGCCAGCTGATCTCCATGGCCCAGCTGCCCCTCTGACCCACGTCCCCAGCTCCACACCTCTGTCTCCAGAGACGGAAGCAGATCTCCTGCCTCCTCTGTGGCTGCAGCCTGAGTCCGACTCACAGAGGCTGGCCTGCCAGCCCGAGGTCGACGTCGCCGTGGAGACCCTGGTAGGAAAAACACATGATCTAATGGTAAGAACCTGGTTTCAGTGTTGTTTCAAACAACTGAACTATGTAGCTAAATCTGGGCACCTGTCGACGCTGTAAAATTCACTTTGTGTGTCAGGAGTGAAAACAGCCCAAGAAACAGAGAAAAGAGATGAAGTGTCTGATACTGGAGCGTGATGAAGGAAACAGCAGACATGGTCAAATATCACACCCTATAGGTACCTGAGCTCCTCTGGAATCAACATTTTATCTCCAAAAAACCCAGCAATTCAACTCAGTATATTATTTATTCCTTATAATTTGTCCTATAAGGGCAACCGCATGGAGCAGCTCACCATCCAGAAAAAATCAATGAAGCTCAAACACTGAGCGGGGTAAAGCTGTCAGAGTGGGGTAAGCAGGAAGACATTTCAAAAACACTGAAACTTAATACCATAATGAACAGTAAAACTTAACAGCATGAGCTCTGTAGAAGACTAAAATGACTACTAACTAAAAGAAAAGCTATTGCTAACTAAGCCTTTTTGTGTTGGCTGATGAGACACTTTCAGTATGACAGTAGAAAGTCGTGGGAAACCAGAGAAGGAGAAGTTAATCTCCTGAATGTGCTAATTACCGATTTCCCTAAATGTTAAAACATTGCTTCTGTATTTTCTGTATTTTTCTGCAAGGAGGCAATATGAAAAAGAGTTAGAGCTGTCAAAATAAATGTGTTAGCTATTACAATTACATGATTAAAAAATAGTGGTGTCATATGAAACTAGACCCAAGGCATCCATTGGTACCAACCATGTAATGACAGGGTGGCAGGAAGAGGTTTAAATAATGCTGCAGGTTTAGGCTACATTTGGCCATGGAAATGTTCTTTTGAACTCTCTCTGTGTCTTCAAGGGAATCAGACTCTTTCCTTGTTCAGTTTTTTTTAATATTTACAGGATCATTGTTAGCTTGTATAAACTCAACTTGACCGTTGAGCATATAACACTTTTATTTTTGTTAATCATAATTCATGCATCATTTGGTAAAGCTTTGTTTGTGGCATAAACACCATATACAATAGCCAGTTGCCATGCACATGCTATGTCTGAAAGCTGAGGTTGATCTGACAAACGATCAGAGAGGTACGTGAGCCATAGTCTCAAAGATGCTCCTTGCTTTCATAGAGAGATTCCACTGTGATCACATGTGATAAAGATTGATTGATTATAAATCAGGTTGTTCACACCCTTCTCTTCCTACCATGGGTGGGTGTTGCAGGCAGGGAGCGTCTCCTGTTTGCTCCTGTTTGCCCCTTCAGGTTAATATCTGTGAGACTGGAGCTCTTCTGCCCCTGCAGCGCCTGCCTCTCCTTCTCCAGACAAATCCGAACCTCATCCAAACACACTGGGGAGGGGGAGGAGGAGGAGTAGACCCCGGCCACTCCACCACCACTAAAGGAGAAAGAAGGTCATGGACCAGAAACAGGCTTTCAGGGTGCGTTCCTTTTCCACAAGTATTAAAAATGGGTAAACTACTGTTCAAAATTTTGGGTTTTGTGTTCTCCATGAAAAGTCACAATTTTATTTACCACCATGAGGTGTAAAATGAATAGAAAATAGAGTCAAGACATTGGCATGGTGACATTGACACTGAAATGATGATTTGTGTTTGAGATAATAATTTTTTCCTTCAAACTTTGCTTTCGTCAAAGGTAGGTCAGTTTTCTAGCTTCTCTAACCAGCTAAACTGTTTTCAGCTGTGCTAACATGATTGCACAAGGGTTTTCTAATCATCCATTTGTCTTCTGATGCAATGAGCAAACACATTGTACCATTAGAACACTGGAGTGATAGTTGCTGGAAATGGGCCTCTATACACCTACAGTATATATAGATATATATATTGCAACAAAAAACAGACATTTGCAGCTAGAATAGTCATTTACCACATTAGCAATGTATAGTGTATTTCTGATTAGTTTAAAGTTATCTTCATTGAAAAAAGTGCTTTTTTCAAGTGTAGAGTTGATGAGTGTGTTTTCCTTTTCTTGATTATACCTATATATATATATATTTTTATATATATAATTTATTTTATTTACTTTTTTTGGATAAAAGTGCTTCTCTGTCAACTGAACTTGGTCTTACTTGTTAGTTTGACTCTTAATTGGTGAGTCGTCTTTGTAACTGGAGGGGAAAAGATCCGTGGAAGGAGTCGAGGAAGCGCAGCTTTCATCTGAACAGAGAGAAGGAAAGAAAGAGTAGAGGTTTTAGAGACAATTAAGTGAATAAATGAGCTACTTGCCATTACAAATAAGCTGGGAAGATATTTAAATAAATCCTATCCTAAAGGACAACCATGCAAAAGAACAAACCTCAGCCCAAAAGACTGGACGAGGGAAGGACTACATCACTGACCTGAGGTCTGACTGCTCAGTGAGTCAGTATCTCCGGGTTTGCTGGTGTGTCGCGTCTCTAGTGTGTGACTAGACAGCTTCTGGAGGATGTTCTGAAGCTCCACCTCGTCAGGAAAGGCTGAGTGCTTATTGGCTGTCCAGCCTGGCAGTGGGTGGGATTTCGAGCTGCTGTCTGTTTCAGTCAAAGGGTCAGTGGGCACATCAGGATCGAGCTTGGTGCCAGCCGAGAGATTCTTCCTGTTTAGCAATTTAGGAAATGAATGGAGATCACAAAAATAAGAAATCCCACAAAAAATAGTAAAATTGAGAAATAAAGGGGCAAACCATAACGTAACACTTACTGTTTAGTGTTAAATTTGCCATCTTCAGAGAATGGACATGGAAGGGATCCAGAGCCTGGGCTGCTGCCAGCTGACCTTCCCCAAGGCTGGAGCCTTTGCCTGGGGCTTCTTTTTCTGGGAGATGTCTGGGAATAGACAGAAAAGAAGCGCATTACCCATTATATATATATAAATAGGTGGAAAAAGGAGGGGAGGAATTTCTAGGTGTTGCTATTTATACATAAACTTTGGCTCATTTGAGGTCAAATTGCATTGTATGTGGCCCATGAAGTAAATTGAGGTTGACTCCCCTGCACTAGAGTCTGGACATAATGTAATGTGGCAATTTTTAAGACTCATTTGACCCGTTTTACAATTTCTTTAGTTTCTTTGTCTCAGTATTTCTTTACCTCAGCTGTCATTACTTCAGTTAGCTCCACCCCTAGTGGACAGTAGTGAGCATCATCAACTGCAACAGGCTCCTCCCTCTCTGTCAGCGAGTAGTGAGGCGACTGACCCCGCTCCCTCTTCTCTGGGGGTTTCTGGGTACTGTAGTTCTGTCGAGGTAAACTGCGAACCAGAGCCAGGCTGTGGTAGGCGCCACAAGCCACCTGTGGGGGAAAAAATTAAAATATAGATGGTTATACTGGAAATGGAAGATTTTATTTCTGTACTTTCGACGTGACGGTGAAGATATGGGGAAGAGAAAGTACCTGGATCACATGTCTGCCTGCCAAGTGCTCCACCTGGGCCGGAAACAGGAAATGGTAAAGCACTGAAAAAAATATATACACAGTTTTGTCAACTGATTTAGTTTTAGGCAAACTTACCTTCTGCGGTTTCCATACAGGAAAGGTGTTTGTGACGAGGCCGAGCTGGCAGCCGCTGCCCCAGGCCCACAGCTCGTTCTGAGCAGACAAAGCCAGGCTGTGCTCGCGTCCGCAGGCCAGATCCACGACCCGGACCACCACCGGAGGAACCAGCTCATTGTCCACCACAGTCACAGGACACGGTTCTGGAACTAGCACAAAGCCGTGGGTCATACACAGACTCATTAACATTCTAAAGGCTGTTTGATGGAGTTTTACAACAAAAGGGCATTATCTAACTTTGATTATTTTCCACATATTTTTGTTTACACAGCTGCATCCATTACAGTCCTATTTAAATTGTCATAAAGGGGAATCGAGGCCTGGGCAATAAAAAAAATATCAATATATATCATCAATACAATGCTGCTCCCTTTCCATTGGAAATGGATTAATCATTGAACCAAACAGACAGTTTTTAAACAGACAAATATCAAATTTAAGTTCAATAAAGAGTGGTTACATTTAGCCTTTTTTCTCCTAGTCGTTATTAAAAATAGATAATTAAAATGATCAATAATCATTGTTAGTGACTGAAATTAAATATTTTATGTATTAAAAGTAGGTTATTGAGCATAAAATGCTGCTAAAATATTTAAAAGAAAATCCTCAATAATTATTGATAACAATCCATATGAACATATAAATGATATAATCAATACTGCCCAGCTCTATAAGAATATCTTAATTTCTCTAAATGGATTTAGCGAAACACAGAGAGGAACGAAGTGAGGAAAGACTGAAGGAAAAACGAAAGAAGGACGGAGAAAGGCGACTGAGGGAAGTGTAGGAGGGAATGTAGGAATAAAGTGAGATAGGAAGGCTTTACTAACCTGTAATATTTGCGACCGTGCCCTTCTCCGTCAGCCCGCACTGTCCTGCAGTGTTCTCCCCCCACATGTAGACGTTTCCCTGCTCGCTCAGCGCCCCGCAGTGGAACCCACCGGCAGCCACACGGACCACCAGCCTCCCCAGCAGAGACGCCTCGAGCACCGGAGCAGAAGCCGGAACGCTCAGATCCCTCCACAGCAGCTCTCCGAAAGAGTACACCTGACCGCCTGGAAGATGGGCGAAAGCTGAGTGAGAATGGCTCAACTGGATATTGAAATGTCTTCGATGCACTTAGATCTTGTAGCTCAGGGTAGGGATGTTTTTTGGTTTTTTTTGTATTATATAGAAGAATGGAATTGTTGAAGATGTAATAATGTCACCATAGAAAGCTCAGTTCACACTGGCAACTTGATTTCAAGGCAAGGTCATTTTAAATGCTTTACATAAAACAATAAAAGCATCAAGATGCAATAAAAACAGTTGATTGAAAGGGGAAAAATCAAACATTTAAATTTAAAAAACAAGAAAAATTAAAATGAAATATCAAAAATATATACCTGAAAATAAAAAAGAACAATGTTATACAATTTAAAAACAAAGGGGAAAAAAATCTAAAATTAAAAGTCACCACTTCAGTACAGGTAAAATAGTTCTTCCAATGCTGTTTTTGGAAATAACTTGTATATCTACAGCAGAGGTGTCAAACATGCGGCCTGGGGGCCAGAACCAGCCCGCTTAAGGATCCAATCCGGTCCACTGGAAGACTGTACAAAGTGAGACAAAAAAAACATACCAGTTCCTGTTTCTTCACAGAAATGTGAAGTCAGGGAGCATCTTTCAGGACTCGAGGGATAAAATTTTTACAGGAGATAACTTCCTGTTGTTCAAAGAGAAAATATTTTGAATTGAAATTAAATTAAGTGAAATGCAACAGTGGACTGATGGAATATAAAATACGTGAGACATCATGTTGTTGAAATTACACTTCTTAATGTCAATTCTGCTGTTTTGTAAAATGAAGGTTAATTAATTGTGTTAACCGTGAGAAATTTGTAGGCGTTCTTAGTTTTTTTAATGATCCGCCCCACTTGAGATGAATGTGGCCAATGAACGAAATTGAATTTGACTAGAGAGAGAGCACTCTGAACCACACATGTAACAGATTCCACAAGCACACTCTCCCTCACCCTGTGTCAGCAGCAGTCCATGGTGTTCACCCAGGGCGACCTGCAAGACGCACCTGGACGGGAGCACCCTCTCCGGGCAAAGCTGCTCCCCGGAGCCCCCCGACTTCCAGATGTAGAGCAGTCCACGCTCTGGAGGTGCGGCGGCCTCCTCATCCGCAGGACTGCAATGACGCACACAATCTTTTTTTACGTTTATATTTGAGAATAAAAAGACCACATACATGTTCATAAATATGCTCTGTCCCCTTTAAATAAGAATTGTTTGTTCAACTCAGGCTTAGACATGCAGTACAACATCTGTAAATACCTTAACAGCAACAGCGTAGACAACACTGAGCTGCAGACGCCGGGTAAACACTTATCCGATGGGGGTTTGATATATTCTCCAAGTTAAAGCAACTATAATGGAGTTGAGCCATTTTACTGTAAAGCTGCTCAGCAAAGGTCAAAATTGTCAAAACCTCTGTAACTCTAAAACATATGATACTGAGGCTGACCATTTTAACATAAACATATACAACTAACTAACTAACATTATTATACAACTGTATTTAGTTTAGCCACCTGTAAATGCACTAGTGGCAAACTGAATCATAAGCAACTGGGCTTGTATTTATCTAGGAAAACGTTTCGCCTCTTATCCAAGTGGCCTTCTCAGTTCATGGTTGTTGAACACACCCACAGAGGTTAAATACCTTGGTCTCACTCCACGGTCTTGTCAGACTAGTGTGGACTAGTCAGACCAAAGCCAAATCAAGAGGTGAAACGTCTTCCTAGACAAATACATGACACTACTGATATGTAAGTCATTGTATACAGTAATTAAAGCTTAATTGTAGCCCTGCAACTAATGATTATTTTCACTGTCAGTTATTCTGTCCATTGATTTCTCTATTAATCGATTAAGTTAGTCTAGATGTAAATATAATGAAATCACTGTTGCCCAAAAGCCCAAGATGCAACCTCAAATGTTTCACCTTGTATCAAGAAATACTAAAGAAACTAGACAACACTCACATTAAGGAAGTTGGAACCAGAGAATTTTAGCTATTTTTTTACTTACAATGCTTAATTAATTATCAAAAATTGGCAATTAATTTTCTGTTGATTGACTCAATGATTATGCAACTAACAAGGTTATATTGAGAGACATCAGTGGTTGATTTAATCTTTAAACCAGATGACAGATAAAAATAAATCATGATTTCAAGATTTCAGGTTTTCAGGAGTTGCATCTTGCTTTCATTTTCAACATATGACCAGTGGGTGATATAAACTGGGCAGGGACAGCACAAGAGAGAGAGAGAGAGTGTGTGTGTGTGTGTGTGTGTGTGTGTGTGTGTGTGTGTGTGTGTGTGTGTGTGTGTGTTTACCTCTCCTCTCTGTTTTCCATCACTTCAGACTATCTGTTCCACAGGCCAGTGAAGGCATCATTAACATTTTCTCAATGCTCTCCTCTTCACTCCTCAAATTATTTTGCAGGAAATAATTGAATCATCTTTTCTGTCTTGACGCCGCTTGATGTGGTTCATCTGGCTTCAGGTGTTTTCTAATAATCACCTGATTATCAAGACAACAGAGTAAAATGATGTTTATTACTTCACTTGAAATTAAGTCTGACATTTACAATAATGACTGGAATTGTTCACATCATTTAATACTTCTTGTCTGAAAAGAATCGTTTTGCATAATCAGGGTTCTTACATGCTATAAATTTCAAAATTTCTGACTTTTCTTGCTTGTATTTGTAAACTCCATACTACTTTTGATGCTAGTTTATACATTTCAGAGGAACATGTACCTTCTACTAAACTACATTTATTTGCCACTTATAGTTACTTTGACATAAAAGAATACATTCTTAAAATTATTACTGTTCTTCTTTTATTTATTTGTACTTTTAGTTTTTAGTTTAGTTTATAAACTACAAAATTACAATACTACTCTAAAAGAAGCTGCATTATTAGTACTTTAACTTTTTTGATACTTAAGTACATTTTCCTGATGATACTTGATAAGTACCAAGCTTTCTCTAATTGAGTATTTTTAGAGTATTTCTTCTTTTCCCTATGTAAAGGATCAGAGTTCTTCATCTATCACTGGTTCATATGTAGAAACCGCACAACTACCAAACACTAAATTAACTTTACATTAAAGTTTCAGGACACATAGTCCTGGTAGATTAGCTAATAATAGACTCTTCTGGACTCAATCTGGAAGAATTATTGTCATTTTACACATTTTCTGCTCGGTTTTACCGTCATTACATGTCAATACCATGGTCATTACACGCCAAGAATCATTGAATTCAAACACGATGCTCGCGTTTGTTTATAAAGAGCTACAGCTAATAAACTCACTAGCTTCTTGCTACTGAGCTAAAGTTGCTAACTAAACTTACCCACCGCCGGACTGTCGGGAGAAAATCGCGGAGATTTGCGATGGGGGGGAAACCGTCAACAAGTCTGGGCAACTGTGTGAAACTGTCACGGCAGCAATGCTGAGGTATGCGGTCTTTTTTATACTCAAATCAGTGCAGAGGAAGCAGTGGAAGCAGAAGTTGCCTTTGACAGTTCAGTGTTATCGCTGCTACGGCAGACGCGGAGGGACAAAAAGGGCGGCGGCGCCACACCTGTTGCAGCTGTTTACAAACGTAGGTTTTCGTCCCATATATGTACTTTATATGCTTGAGAGACAACTACTATCTACTTATGTACTGTACTTGAGTATAATTTTTCTTTCTTTCTTGTTTTCAAGCTTGATATGCACTTTGCTTAAATGGTGAATAATATTATATATCACCCCTACTTCTACACAAAGTAACTCAAACTGGCTCAACATTGATCATCTAAAACATTAAATGCCCTCATGTGTATTTAGAGATTAAAAACACATTATAATATACAACTCCTTTCCAAAAAAAAAATGAATGTCACTTTATTTGTGCATGACTCAATAATCTATGAAAAGTATTATATCATATATTTATATATGTAAATATAAATGCATAATTGTATATATAATCATATATTTATTGTATAACACAGTCTGCAATAACAAATACTTTTATTTTGATACCTTATGTACATTTTGCTGATAATACCCCTGTAACTCAAGTAACATTTTTAATTCAGGACTTTTAATGATTAAATTTATAAGACAATATTTCTACTTTTACTTAGTAAAGAACCCGAGTAAATAAATAGTAAATAATTAAATGATTTAAATAATAACAATACATACATGTGTTTGAATTAATTTCTGTGAATGACCTTGACTGCAGGTCAAGTCATCAAACATTTGAGACAGTGTTACAGGAAGAGAAAAAAAGGACCTGTATGAATGAATGTATTTATTTATTTTTTTTACAAATATTAAGCATATATATATATATATATGTAATCTCTGTGCACATTCATGTGTAAAAGCACTACAGCTTTAATTGTCGATATGTAAGAAACATGCACATTGTGCAAGCGAAGGTTTCATTACACTTATATTACCATATATAAGTGAAATTGACTTGACAAAACATTTTATGACTTTTCCTATACTGACCCAAATACATGCATATATGTGTATGAGTGCATGTGTGTGTGAGTTTCCATGTGTTTCTCAGCTGTGTGTTGGATCAGCAGAGGTCTCCTCAGAGCTGCAGAGAGCAGCAGGACCTACACCCATCGTGTTCTGACTCACATCACGTCTCACATATTGAGCACCAGAACCTGCAGGGAGTATGACTACACTGCAAGACACAGTGAAACTCACTGTGGGTTGAAATGTTGACTGCATACAATAATTGTGCATATATATACACATTGATTGTATTTCACTTTATTATGTGATCATTTTTCTTGACTGTCGCCCAGGTTTCATCCATAACAACCCAATACACACAGCATATAAGCAAACAACAAAACAAATAGAACAATTACATCAGACTTTACAGCTAAATAGCTGCAGTGAAATCTGTTTCACCTTCACTTCTTAGTCTGCGCGAGTCCACTGAGGCCAACTTAACTCAAAGTCTGATTTAACAGTTTGACAGTCTGGCCTGTGGGACTAAATCCTCTAATTGATTGCAAGAGCTGATACTCTCCAAATAAAATATGAGAAGGGACTGATGTAATGCTCTTTCTTTTAGTATATGCTGTTTGAAAACTTGACTCAGTCTTTTGAACCACAATCTTTTGAGCACATATTTTAGCCCAGTCTCCAGAGGGAAACGCTGAAACGTGTACATTTCTGAGAACCGTGGATAAGTTTGAACGTCATCGTTTCAACATTCACTTTCCTTAGCAGAAGGAGGAGGGCTGGGTGGAAGTCTATGTGCTTTGTTTCATGGACTAGAAGTGGCTAAAGTTGCAGGAGATGACTGTTCCACACCGCTGTTTGCTAGACATTTTACCGGATGCGGTCACTCTTTCATCATTTTAAGTCAAACCTGATCTTTTCCTAATCAAGTCAGTATTTTGTGCTCTGACCTTAAAACAGTATTTGTGAAAACATGCATATATCAAAAAACATTGTTATGATATATATCAAAAAACATTGTTATGATACATATCAAAAGACAGTGATACGGTGCATATGAAACGTTGACATGCAACATATCTGCAGAAAAGTGAACTGTCAACGTTCCTCCCTGGAGACTGGGTTGCACATTTATTAGCGCGCAAGTCCTGCTTTAAGCTGGACCAAGATACAACTTTCACCGATTTCATGCATGAGTAGTGTAACTAAAGTCAGAACAGGAATTTTTTGCTTAAAGTCCTTCTAAAATGAAAAATGCACTTTTTTATCCTTTTAGATCTTGTTTAGCTATATTTGACCCCCAAAACAGGTCTATTTGTATTTTTCTATAAAAATCTGATTCATATTTAAAGGTTGAATATGTATATGTATTTTTATTAAAAGCCTAATATTTAAAAAAAATGTCCACAGTGAGGGGAGAGACATAGAATAGAAGTATAGCTTTTCTGGAAAACATATTATATATAGTGTGAATTCATTATTTTAAGATATTCGACGGGTATGACAATGACTTTATGTTTACACGTACCAGCCAATAGCCAATAACCAATAGCAATACTTGTAATGACTGTATCTGGCATTACAAGTTGCCAGATACGGTCTCTATGCTCGGCACAGCAAGGATACTGGGTAAAAACGGCAATCTGCAAGTCCTACAGCAGCTTAAAGCCCCAGTGAACGTTATGCACTAAAGCACAAGTAGACTGACCAGAGAAGAACAAAAAACAGAGTCAATATCGGTGAAATGTATGCTAGATGGACTCATATAAAGTATTTACATGGCATTAAAATGCACACGGAAATGGTGACTTATCTCCTCGATTGGTAAGTTAAGCTAACTTGCTTGCTAATTTAGCTAATGTCAGTCAAAGCAGGCAAGAACAAAAAAATCAATGATAGCAGGCTAGCGATAGCTGACTGTCATAGATATGTCACTAATTGATAATGAATAGCAGAGCTAATGTTAAATACAGATTTTAAAATGTATTGAGTAGTTGAAATTATTAGTCACCAATGTTCCCTCTAAAATGCGCGCATGCGCAATAGCGCACTGCCCGCACATTGTCAGCACACAAGAAAATCTATCCAGCGCATAAAAAAAATCAACATAAACGTATTAATCAATATCTAATATTAGACCTAATATAATCTAATTAATTCACTCAGTAATTTTTGTTTCTCACTCAGTGACAGGTGTCCAGCCAATGATACGATACAGTTCACTTACGCTACATAGCCAATCATGGCATTGACAGTGCTTGAATCTGTGCGCTGCCTATATGCGCCGTGCAGGTTGGCTAGCAGGTTAGGTTAGCAGGCCAGTAAAGTACAGGAGTTAAGTAGCAGGAGTTAAGAGATGCTAATACAAACGAACAAGCAGCAACATATCCACTCACCAATAGGTGAATTGAGAACCAGTTCCAATTCCATGGAATCGTTTGGCAGTTTATCTAACGATTTTCTTATCGATTCCAATCAGCACGAATCTACATCACATAACTTACACAAGTTACGCATGCTCGATTCCAGCAAGCATGACTAATTACGTGATGATGTTACGCCGGTTTAGCACATCATAAACAACAACAATGGCGCCCACCAGATTGAAAAGCTCCAAAAGTTTGGCTTCACTTTATGAAAAAAGGATGGCAACAGATATCGCTACAGTTAACACAGTATCTAGGTTTTGGGGTTCTTTTGACCTCACTGTTGAGTTTGTAAGATCGTGACTTCCACAAACTTTATCTGAATCAAACTCCTTTTTTTCCAAAATTAGAATCGATAAGACAATTGATCAAGAATTGTATTGTTAAGCATTATCAATAATGGAATCGGAATTGTAAAAATCTCATCAATTCCCATCCCTACTCACCAAGCCAAAGTAAAAAAAGAGATGCAGTTCTTTTAAGATGGAATGGCTGTTGGAGTATGTGCAAATTGAAGAAGATTTTTTCTTTTTCGAGTAAAAAAGGTCTAAAAATAAAGCGTGCATATCTGATGTTACTCACAGTGGTCCTCAGTTTGCTCAGGGAGCTTGTGTATATGCCCAGATGCATGAAAAATTAGAGGGAACATTGTTAGTCACCCTGTTTGATTCATCACTTGACACGGTGCAGGCTGAACACTTGACGCAATTGGCCACAGACCCGGTAACCCGACCGCTGGATTGATTTCTTTTTTGTGTTGCAACTACAATTTTGAGACACTAGAGGCCGGTAATCTGCTCATTTTACATATTCCACCTTTAATCATATTTTCTTAAGGTTCGAAAAAAGAATAACACGTGACACCAATAGTATCATTACGTCCGTCAAACGTTCAAAATTCTCCAAACATTTTGATCTCGCTCATACCAGAAAGACGTCACGACACGGAAGTTAGATAGTCTTGAAATTACATTTCGGGTGGACTTTAAGGTGCTCAACGATATATATATTTCTTTACTGAAAATGTTCAGCTCTGTTACGAAGTCCTTCGAAGTCTCTTATGTGTTTATTTGAACTGTCCCTTTACTGTGTAGACGTGTACAGAGCAGAACTTTATCTCATCTCCAGAGGCTCAGTCAGATACCTGAAGGTTAGTGGAGCATCGCCGACTTACTCAGATTATAATCGTCTGATACTCGCAGCCCACCGATGCTACTTGATAAGGCTTGTGTGAGTATGGAGTTATGGTTAGGTTCAGCAAAGAATGACGGCCAAACCATCAAAAAAATGCCTTAATGCTCTGTAATGGTTCACCTTTTGGAATGGATTTTAGACATCTACAGTGTTGGTTTCTTTGGACAGAACTTTTTTATATCCATTTTTTTTCACACTATGCCTCTCCACCACCTCCGCACTATAGAATTCATACTGATAGATATAAACAGCGTGTCTATACATATCCTCCACTTCTACATCCTCCTTTTCCCGTGCTTTTCCCTTTTCCGCTCCCGTCCTCTAACCCATGTTCGTGATCAGCTCTTGTTTGCTGTTTTAGTGTTTTCTATATAAAAGTATCCAGCAGGTTTTGGCTTTAACTGCCTGCAGTAAAACAGGGAGAAAAAAAAACTTAACGAGGGCAGGGTATCCAGAGAGAGAAAAGAGAGTACGATATATTTTCCTTCTTGGAGCTCAACGCGAGACTTCAAAGGATCACAGCTGCTGGTATTTCTGGGGTCTTACTTGTAGGGTTTGTTTTTTTTTTCTTGATAATCTATTCCATTTTAACACAAACATTTCTGTGTTGTAAAGGTCATTACATATTTGATCATCTTAAAAGATACAAGGTTGATGTCACCTTGTTCCTGTGTTTTTTTTTTTCCATGTCCTCGCGTTCATGTTTGAAGCCAAGATTTAAGAGTCAGCTGCCAGCTCCTCATTTGCGAGTGTCAGGAAACGCCAAATGATCAAACACACAAGTCATCCAAATTATAACGTAAATTTGGAAGCTCCTCGGAATAACAAGGCTGCTGTTTGCAGATCACTCTCACATAACAGATGTCAGCTTCTCACCAGAACCTGAACTTCTAAAACCTGTATAACCATGTAACAGTAAAGTATCTGTGACTCTTGGTAGACGCACTGCAGTAAACAGTCAGTCAATGGTGAAAATGGTGAAGGAGAAAGGCATGAAAAACAGGTCCTCACCCATCACAGTATGCATCTTAATTACTAGGCCACCACACTGCCCCAGGAAGTATGTAAAATATAATATGCTTTTACAATTTAAATATGGAAAAAAAAGGTGGCGGCTGCATGATGATGCAACAAACTACCCCCCCCCCCCACACACACACACACACACACACACACACACACACACACACACACATCCTAACCCCATGTCGTGACCTGAACGGCCAGTCATAACCCTCATAAACTTCTACTGCTGCTGGAAACGACACAACCTATAAGAGGCTGCATGTGGGTGTGAGTGTGTGCATCTTTGTGTGTGTCTGTGTGGGAGTGTGTGTGTGTATGTCTGTGTCTGTGTGGGAGTGTGTGTGTATGTGTCTGTCTGTGTGGGTGTGTGTGTGAGAGGGTAAAACCATGCAGCATTGCAGCCAGGCCACAGACACACAGCAAGCCTAAGAGGGCGGTTTTATTGACCACAGTGTCGTGAGGAGTAGGTCCCACACACACACACACACACACACACACACACACACAAGTCATATAAATTTCAGTGCACTCAAATATAAAAAAGGGTCATATTTGACATGAAAAGTTGGTAAAATGTCTGTAAAATGAAAGAAGAATCCGATGAAACTAATACATTTCTTTGCAGTCCTCCTTCTTCAGCCACACATCTCATATCTCTTTTTGGTTGCTAAGACTCTTACCTAAAACACACACACTGTAGATAAATGAATTTTGATACTTTGAGAAAACAGCAGCAGTCTTATGGTTTCCGGAAACTTTCCATTGCTGTTTTATTAATGCTAGTTGCAGTTCAAAAGGAGCTTGTTTGGAACAGGCTGATTGCTCCGCCTGTGGTATTGCTGCTTGCAGCTGTCTCAAGAACTGCTCATTCAAACAACTTCACACTCGACACTGCACTTCCTCTGGGTCCTCAGCATTACACCTGCCAAGTGTGGAGTCGATCCGTTTAACGGTTGTTGAGAAAATCGAAGCACTCATTCACATACAGGCAAACAGACGGAGCCTTTTTATATTTTAGCTATCACTTTATCAGTTATTTAATCTCGAACGAATCTGATGCCAAATGACGGAAAATGATTTTTTTGTCTTTGAGACAACTAGGGAGGGGTTTCATTTTAACTATCTGGCACTGGAAGCACTGTGCATGTGTGTGTAGGCAGTGCATTTAAAGAACATTGAAAACATGTGTCTGGAGCCTGATATAAAACATTTTAGACACCGCTGTAATTTGGCTTGATCTTTAGACATACACACACATATATGCAAGCGCGCATACTCGCACACCCTTAATAATAAGAACACTGAGAAACTTCAAATTAAACTACTTTTATTTTATTGCTACACTGTACTTAACACTAAACAAAACTAAATTCAACAAAATTAAGATTCATGGGCGGTGGTGGCTAAAGATTAGAGAAGGTTGCCAGTCTATTAAATCTGGATGCATTGAAGTGAAAGCGCAGCACTGGTTCCTTCCTCACTATCTCCACAGGGGTTGCAAGGTGCTTAATCCTGGACAATTAAGGTCAATTAAAAGTAATGTAAGAGTAAAATTATATAACCTGGAAGAAAGTAATCAAACTAAACCTACATCAGTGTGCAAACATTCCAAAAACTGACAGTGAGGGCAGCGTCAATGTACACTTCTCAGGATTTCCCGAAATGCTTTATAGGTGAGGTGGCCGCCTCTATAATAAATGCCCTCCCATCTCGCCTATGTCCCTCCGAAAAAAATCTCTGCATGCATAGTAGTGTAACGTCTCTCAAAAACCACACTGCTAAGCCAAAAAATAGTAAGAAAAGTTCACTAGGGCTGTTCTCTCAGAGGAGAACAACTCTACATGCTAGCTGCAGCGCCTTTAATCACAAACACTCAGGAGATATCAGCACTATCAGAACAGAATCTGGGCCTAATCTCAATTATTTATAAACAGATACACGCACAAACTTTAACGGGTCATACCCCACCACCACCACAAAAACACTGAAAAAGAAACGCACTGAACAGTATGCACACCCAATACTTTGGGTGTGAGCAAAAGGAAAAGAGGTGCATGGGAAATAGAAAATAGAAATATAGTCCACATACATAATACTGCAACCTTTGACCATCATGAGCTTTATGAGGCAAACATCATGTTAAAAAAAATGAGCAAAGATAAAATGAGAGATCCATCTACAAACATGTGAATCACTAACTAATTAATTGTCCTATGCAGTACATGGTATATAATGCATTGTGATGCATTTTGACAAAAATGTAAGATATGTGTACAATTTTGTGTTTATGCATAACAAAAATTATTTTAAGTGTGAGTCAGGCAGCAAAGTAAGAAAGAAGTAAGAAATATAACAAGATAATTCCACTTAATATTGGACCAAATATATTTTCACTTTCTAAGATTTCATTCTTTGCCATTGAGTTGTTCTCTTTAAATATAAACATGTTTCACATTGATCAAATGTTACTTTTTCAACCTTTTTCTGAATACATCTTCACAAGTCTGTTGTCAATTACTCTTTTTTTAAATATTCTTCATCTATTCATCTAAATGGTCATGATAGCAATGAGAGAAACATACTTATCAGATAATATATTTTAATTTGTCATTGTACAAATAATTCACAGATTAATTTACATTTCAAAATTAAAATTGTGACATTTTTTAGCAACATGTGGATTGTTTATTTGTAAATGCTAAGATTAAAACATGTGAGAAGAGAAAGAATGAAAGAGAAGAAAAAAAGTGTTTGGGGTGATATATAAATGCATTTCCTTGGTACACAGCTCCCTGTGGAGGCGTGTTATTGATATGACATTGATTTTTATTGAAATAAAATGTAGCCACTCTGCTGGAGAGTGTATTAGAAAAGCGGACAGAGAAAAGGCCGGCAGAAAAAGAGTCATAAAAAGATAGCAGTGACCATCTGGCTCAGGTCAAACTCCCACAGAGAGTGATGATCACATTAGTGTGTGTGTGAGTGTGTGTGTGTGAAAGATAGTGTGAGTGTGTGTGAGTGTGTGTGTGTGATTGTGAGTCCCCTGCAGTGAAAGGTGATGACCACAGCTGTGTGTTTGACCTCAAAACCGCAGGAGGCCTCCCCCCGCCTAATCCTCTTCCTTCCCCAATGTTCCCCTTTTTCCTTCTCCTGCTCGTTCTCTCTACATTTCTCTTCTTCCCTTCTTGCTCCATTTCAAGCTTTATTTTGCTTCTCAGTCAAATAAACATGTTGTGAAAATCTCAAGTTTTTTCAGTGTGAGTCTGTAAATACAAGACTCTGCAAAAGCTTAGCAGGGCAACTATTGTGACTTCACCTCCTCCATTACTTTGCATCAATTAGCACATCACCTCTAAGACTGGTGTGTGTGTGTGTGTGTGTGTGTGTGTGTGTGTGCGCGCTGTGGGGGAGGGTAAATTTAAGGAGAAGGACTATTGTCCCTGGTAAAGAAAATAACAAAGATTTGCCATCCTGCATAGCTTGATCTGTTAAACACTGGCCCTGTGCACTACATCAACATCAGCAACAAGTTCTGGTGATCTGGTCATCAAAGCAGTTTCCACCTACTAATTAGCACATTAAATATTCTTTTCAAAAGCAAAAAAATTGGGGGATTCCAAATTTTTTAATGCAATACAATACATAAAAAATAGCTATTTATAATAATAATAATAACATATTTTTTAAATTGTATAGCATCTTTCATACAAGAAAGGCAGCTCAAGTGCTTCACAACAAACAAAAACATGAACACCAAGAAGGAAATTAAAAGCTCCAAAAGAACATTGGACAATTAAAACCCCATTTAAGACGGGAAGGGAAAAACACACAGACTGCATTGCAAAATAAAATAAAATGGAAATCAAACAGTACAATTGTAATGGAACTATTGAGAGCCGACCTCTCAGACCACATTCGGAGGTGGTCTGGGCCGCATATGGCCACATTCTTTTAGCAGTGTGGATGCAAATGTGTCCTGGGCCACCATGAAGGACCGCCTACTCAACTGGCGTCCGGCAGAGTAGGCGTGGGAAGTGGATTTCTGCCTCCCAGGTCGTGTACCCTCCATCCGATGCTGTGGTCAACTTGTTTGATAACGGGATACATAATGGAGAGAATGCGCTAATTCCTCACCTGAGCCCTTCCTCACACACACACACACACACACACACACACACACACACACACACACACACACACACACACACACACACACACACACACACACACACACACACACACAGACAGCAGAGAGAGACAGTGACAGCTATACTCATTACATTACTGTAAGTACAATAAAAGCCCAGCAAGTGGCAAACGGAATTAACATTACATGTTTATTTGCATATAGAGCGGGGAAGTGAGATCTGATCACAAGTGGTCACTCGCATGTGGAGACACATTCTAATGCCAGGTGTGAACAGATGTACTTAGAGCTGTCCACTTGTGCTCGGACCACCCAGGACACTTAAAACTCCCATATCATGCACTTTCCTGAGATTTATTTGAAGTTTTGATACCCTTAGTGTGATATATTTGTGATTTGAAGCTCAAAAACAATGCAACAACAGTGCTAGCTAGCAGGGATGCCTCTCTTCCACAATAACCATCACCATGGATTGGGAGAGTTTGTTATTAGCGACACTGCTAATGTTAGCATCCTCAGCCAAGCACGGAATGAAGCAGCAGCTTGACAAGCGAAGCTAACATGGCTAGCCCTAGGTAGCTGAGTTACAAGTGCAACTTGTTTTGAATAAGTAATGTTTATGCCCTTTTATGAGCAACAAAATAAAGATGCAGGTGCCATCAGGACATATATGATGGTTTAATAATGTCATCCGCAGCACAGGCCGCTTCAGGTGACTGCCTCCACCCTGTTTACTGCAAGCAATTGAAGCAACATGATCCTTGAAGACCAGCTTCTTTGAACCTGAACCTGCATTTAATTGAGCCTGGTTGATGAAGCGGTAAGTGGTGAAATGACCTGAAAAGGCCGTCACAGTCTTACCAAAATCTTATGGGATTTCAAGAAAATATAAACCATACAAATAACAAAAGCCACTGGCCTCTCGGAATAATTTCCTTGGGAAGGGTGAGCAGCATTAACCTGAGATTCTTCTATTTTGCTGTGTCTTCTTGACATTGCGCTTGTAGATTACTAACTTAACAAACAAAACTCACAACTTTGACTTGGAAGACTGAAAAAGGAGGGTGGGACAGCAGGGGCAGGGGGTGGGATGTCGGGGGCAGGGAAGCCATGCTAGGAGCCCTACAGGCGGAGGGAACTACTGACCCACAACACAGAGTCAAGGAAGTACTATCATGCTGTAAAACGGTGAAGTTTCTAAATTCCACAGGTGTCCATTTGTCCGTTTTCTTTTGGGTTTCATGCATGGGACAACTTTTACAAGCCCTTGGACCTTATTTGGCATTAGGAAAGACAAGAAAATCTCTATTTGCACTATATGGTACATTTAATACCAGGTTTGCAAGCTGTCATATTACAGCATAAGTAGTGCGGCTATGGTTACACGCAGACTTCGGTGCTTTCATATGTAAAACGGATGCACAGGCTCTCCCAAACTACAACGGGGTCAACTAAAAAGCATTCCAGCATTCTAACATACCTACCAGGGTTGAACACATATTGGACCACAGCCGTAAAACCTTCCCCCGCCCCGCCTTTGGGAAAGCAGATCATATCTCCATTTGCTCCTCCAAGCATAAAAACAAAGATTTAAACAGGAAAAACCAACTCTGCAAACTGTCCGGCAATGGGGTGACCACACAGTTGTCACTCTTCAGAACTATTTTGAGACTACATACTGACAGACGCTAGGGACTCATCTGACTTTACACCACAGACCGTGCTGATGAAACTAATATACACATATTTACAGTCAATCCCAACCAAAAATCATGTGTAAATCATGTTAAAGTCTGATCTAAACTGAGAGCAGAGTATACTGACTATAGTACTGGTAACATGAACCTGGGATTGACACCTTTCTCTACAGCTGTGTCTTTCACTTCCTGGCTAATAGGCCTCAAGTGGTGACAATTGCCAACTCCTCATCAGTGACCTAAAGCACAGATGTCCTAAAGGGCCGCACGCTCAGCCCTTCAGCTCAAATACCATCATCAAATATGAGGGCAGCACAACCATCCTATCAGTTTCAGTACTGATGGATGATAATATAGGATTCAGGCATGAAGTCAAAGTTGGACAAATAGCAAATATCAGAGTTATTATAATTACAAGACTTGAATTACATTCACACTAGCTTGAAAGTTTTAGTCATAGCTGGTAAGTCCTGACTTCATATTATATATTATACAGTAGATGTGCCTGTTGGTCAAGGTGGTGAAATCTAGATTGAATTTTGTAACATAATAATTTCTATGCACAGTAATTTGACTGTGCTGTTGTCTGATGAAGTCCTCTGATGGCAGCAAGACTTATCTTTGTTTATTTATCTCATAAGAGATTAATGTGGTGTTGAGGTGGACATCACTTATCTATCACATAAGAATGTTGGTTCAAACTGCACGCTTCATATTTTCTTAAGTTTGGCTTTGGCCTAGCTATCTTCACAATCTTTTATAGATGCGTCATCGCTGATATATCTCTGTATCTCTGGTTTGTATCAAAAGGGGAGATGGACGCACACTGAGCTCCACTGATTTTATTTATAACCAACATTTCAAGTGTGGTCCCAACAAGTAAAATGTTGAGATGTCTCACTCACCCAGATTTTATGAAAGGAAATTAGAACCAGGTGTCAGATGTGTGTATTTGCAGTACAAAGCTGTACAGTATCCAACACTAGTATTGAACTTGCCTTGAGAAAGACAAAGTGTGGTTGAAACATTGGTGATATAATGAGGTCATTGGAGCTTAGTGTGTGGCCAGCTCCCCGTCTATAAGCTGCTGCCATAGCCAGCACCTAGTTTTATTTTATGTGCCTTTGCCAGACGACGCTTGCATTTTTGGTTTTTGCTCACAACTGCAAGAGAGTGGTAGGAATATTCATAAGTCAAGGTCTCTTGTTTACCCGGCTGTCACCTGGCAGACGGCGTTGCAGGGCTCAGACCTGCAGGAGGTTTTCTACCTACAGGCCTCTCAATATTTAAGATCCAAAATCAACTCACTTAATACTCATCCGAGCATTTTGTGCTGCAGCTACTTAATAATAATAATAATTTACAGCAGTGGTCAAGGTTAGTAACTTCAGGTTTCAGAATGTGGAGCGGTATTTGATGATATTTTATTTATCTACCCAACACTTTGCATGTAATGTACTGCATGGACTTTTCTGGCAACACATACTGTATAGAGTTTTTGTCCAAGTTGTTGAGATGTCAGCCAGTGAGCTTCCTGCTGCCCGCCACTGGACCGAACACACACTCTGTTGGTCCAAATAAATCCTTCTTTCATCACTCTGCGTATGTGTACGTGTCCGTGTGTGTGTGTACGTGGGTGCGTGTGTATGTTTGTACGTGTGTGTGAGAGAGAGTAGTCCAGTACTGTAGGCTCTCTGTGTTGCACTGACAGACACAAACCAGCTGCCTGCATTCCTCTCTCTCTCTCTCTCTCTCTCCTGACTTCTTAAGGTCGATCTCCCCTCCCCCCATTCAGACGAACGCCCCACACACACTTCTGTGCTGCTATATATATATATATATATATGTGTGTGTGTGTGTGTGTGTGTGTGTGTGTGTGTGTGTGTGTGTGTGTGTGTGTATAAAGACTTCCCCACACAAAAATATACAAATATAGGTCTACACACACAATGAAAACTTACTGTAGGAAGTCATTGTTGAAGCAAATAGAATAGAATAGAATTAGTATTTTACACCATTTACAGTTGGTTTTAAATCTGCAATATAACACAGGATACTCATCCTGATGGCCGTCATCTATCTTGTGTTGAATTGACATCCTTAAATCCTCCAAAGTAAATAAGAGGCCTTTTCCCATGTTTCACAACATTAGCTTTAAGCTGAATGCATGCTTTATCAGAACTGCTTGATGGTTGAACAGCTTGGGAAACTCCCTCTCCCCACATCTCCCTGATGCTGGAATTATGGGGGCTGCGTCCAAAAAAATTGGGGGCTTGGTACTTTTTTTTCCCATTTGTTACATAACTATTCCTGGCATTTTTAAAAATGAACGTAAATACTGTGAACGCCTGCAAGCATAGCCACTCAAGTTAACACTTTTACCTTCCAAAGTGTTTGGACAACATGTTACACAAACTAGTTCCGGAGTTACGGCACTCGATTGTCTATTTTCCTTCTTTTCTACATACTGTTGTTATTTTCTGTTAATGTTAAATTCTATGTAAATTCAAATTTGTCCATTTGATCTTACCTTTGTAACAATTGATGCTAACTATTGAAGTTTTGTTTTAAAAGAGTGTGATATGAATAAATATGTATGTAAGACATGCTCAGACTACAGGAATCTCAGTATCTGCCCGACAATGAAAAATCTAATCCGAGACCTTGGTCGAAACTAGTATACAGGAGTAGACTTATCGAGGAGTATACAGATCTACTCATAAACCTTCAGAACTGCCCCATCATTTCAAACACGTCTGATATTTATTGGAATACTGGTCAATTACATCATTACTTTCTGAGCAGGACCATGAAAGTCATTAATAGACACACTGAATACAGAATTGAATGAGAGGACTAGAGAGCTAAAGGTTAGTGTTACAAGCTAAACATTCTAACACTTGAGTATAACGGTAACTACTAGTGTTGTCAGAAATTAAAGGCAGTTTTGATATTTTTGTGGCCTGTTTGTAACAATTGCATGATTTCATGGTCCAAAAGCATCTCTAGCAGCAACGCAGTCTGACTTCTCAAACACTCAGTCTGAAAAACGCTGCTCACCTCCCTCTCTATTGTGATTGGCTGAGCTCTGTCAGAAATTGTCCCATCCTTTGGAGAGCTGTGGTTGGTCAGAGAAACAGAAGTCAACTATAAACACTCCGGTAGTAGGAGGCAGCTACATGGATCAAGGGGTGCTTACTATTACCTTCCAGTACTGTTGTGACATCACAACAGGAGCCATTTCTAAATGGCTTGTGCTCAGCCACATCGCAGAGGAGGCCAGACCACAACAGAATGAATGGGAGTTCTAATTTCACAGGTTGTGTGTAATATTTTCACACCAGCACTGAAAAAGTATTTTCTTTCCATAATATATGCTTTAAAACAGATTCACCTCTAGTTCTCACTGAAGAACATGTTGACTGTGTCTCCCTAAACATTTTTTCCCATCCAGATTAATGAAGCCTTCTGTTTTTGTTTTTCTAATTGCAAATCATGACGACAGCAAAGTGATTGCACCGGCTCAGTGTCCATCCTGTTTACATCTGCTTCATAAACAATATGGAAAAGCTTCTGCACCCTCGGACAAATAGATTTAGAAAAAAAGATGCCTCAGAAAAAAATATAACTTGGAACAAAATGAAGAGGTCCTTCACACTGATAAGGGCTCCAAATCTTGTAGAATGTGCATGTTTGAGATTAGAGCAAACAACATCTGTGAGGTTTCTCCATGTTAGGATTTTAAAACTCCTGTACTCTGAGCCTGGCTTTACTTACTTACTTTTGGCTAGCAGCATAAAGTGGTCCAAAGTCTTTTGTAGTGCATTCAAAAACTGTCTTCTTCACACAGACAAGCTCAAAGTAAGTATTCAACATTGTGTTTATTGGAACAGTGTGCGGCAGACTAATATAATAACACAGCAAACAGAGTAGCTGTAGAATGGCTCAGTGGTTTCATATGGTCAGAACAAGGCCTCAGAATCCTCTTAAAATGTACGTTGCCTTTAAACTACCAGCACCACAATCACAGACACTTACAGTCTTGCTAAAACAGCCTACTTTTAAGAATAAAACCAGATATGCTGTTCATTAAAGAATATTATAGATTGTTGAACAGGCTGATATGAAATGATCGGAGATGAGGAATGACCTTGCAGTTGCCTAAACATCCTTAGCTACAAGGACACCTATTCAATTTGCTTTTTATTTCAACAAATAAGCCTGAAAACATCCAGTTATTCGTGGGAAAATGATTAGTAGTCAAATGTAGGCATGTTTATGACCACAAATTAGCCTGATACACAATGAAGTCTATACGTTTTCAAGTGATACTACAAATAGTACAAAAACAAATATTCATACAATTTACACTAGAATAACATTGTTTGCATAATTTTGTTCATACCTGGATTAAAGCATAATGCAATCAACTTTCTAGTTCATTCTCCAAAACACTCAGTGTGCTGGTTAGACCAACTTGGTCAGCTAACATGCCCTGTAAAGCCATCCTCAAATTGGAAAACCTCTTCAGACCAAACTAAAAGACTTGTGTTTTCTACCTCAAGGCCATATCTAAATAGTTGCTCAGTATTGGTTTTCACACGGTAGCTCAAATGCTTCACATGGCGGTCACGCGTCTGGCAGGCCTTGAACTGAGCAAGCACAGTCTGAACCATCAAAATCATTTTTGTTTTGTTTATTTCACCTTGGTCTACTATAAATCTAGTTGTTTGTGTAACACTTTTTTTTTCTCTCCAGCAGATGTCCAGCTGCAGTGGACCGCAGTCCAAACAGTGACTGACTGTCTGGAAAACCTACTGGACGGCCTCCATCTGTTTGACCACTGCAGACACTATCCACATACACAAACAAACAGCCACAGTCACATGAGCCAAAGTGCATCCATTTGACCCGGTGTGGCTACTAAATGCTGTGTTTTACACCACCGAGAGAAACCAAGAGAGTGACTGAGCGGGTGAGAGGCAGGGAGAGAGATCAGAGTAATTTCAGGATTGTTTAAGATACCATCGCTTTTGCTACAACTACTTGTAAATTTGTACACTATATATTTCAACTATGTGTTTACTGGAGAAAGTAATATTCCAAAGAGCTATGCTTATTGTGGTTTAAGAGGTTTAATGATCAAACTCCAACCAAGTAGCCCTATGGCAGATTCTAAATGTCAATTATACCCCATATTAGTGGTCACTACTCAATGTCATCAATGACACTTTTAAATAAAAAATATTTATATGGGAAAAATATTTAGGCATTTTTCATTAATATTATTATAAATATTGCAAAGACATTATATTATTTGATATATTTTAGCCTAATATTATTTATATATATATATTACAGAATTCCTTTTGCACACAAAATTCCTTTGGGATAAATAAATTTTGAATTTATCGTGACAGCAACAAATTTAGTCATCAGGTTTAACATACTATACAAAACCTGTAATTATGTGCTTTGCACAGCTGAAATAAATTTCTGATAATAATTGACAAAGCCACCAGGTTCATTATTGTGTGTTTTTTTTAAATAGTTTGTTAATTTCTTAGAATCTGGCAGCCCCAAACCCTCCTATCAATATATCCAACCATCCATCCATCTATCAATTGCTTCTATCCGTCCATATGGATCAGTGGGCCGTGCCCTGCAGATGGTGATTAGTCTGATGGTTCTCTTGGGAAATCACAGTGTACTAACAACATTCTTAATCGATAGATGTATTAGCTGTTGTCTTTAATTATTACACCGCTGTGCATCAACACAATCTTTGAAACCATTCTCATAATCAAAACCTGACAGAACTTTAATTTCATTGATTCTTTCACTCATTCATTGATCCTCGAACCGCCTGAAGCTTCTCACTATAGTCTTTGTTTCTATCACCATTTGACTTCAGGTGATACTGTGTTTCTTCTCAGCATGGCGTGTTTCCTTTTTTACGGCACTTACAAATTTTTAACGTTTAAAATCGTTGGTCCGACTGTTGTTTATGGTATCGTTTTTTGTTCAGACTTTCAATCACCGTCATTGAATTTATGGTCCGTTGCATATGCAATATAATTAAATCACAGTTTTACAATTGCTTCCAGTAAAAACCTCAAAGGCAACCCGCTGTATTCAACCTCCCTTGGAAGTGTTTATCGGAGGTTACAGATGTGACCCTCATGGCGTCTGCCTGTCTCTGAACGGATTTAAACCCAGATGAGGTCAGTTCATTTATGTGCAAAAAGAAGAATCCTCCTGGAAAAGCTTACAGTCTGGAAAATGAACAAACTGTTAATAACCAGACGCCACACTGAATATTTTTCAGCTGGACCGACTTCCTCCTCCTCTATTGCTCATCGATACAATCTGCTTTCCAGCTAGCGTTGTATTACTGGGTGAGATGGGATTGAGGTCAGTGTGCATTGATCACGTTAGGAAAACAGGTTGCATAGATAGATGGAAACACAGGTTGGGTACATAGATGGAAAAAAAACTGTTACCAATGAGGTCATCTTGCTGTGCCTTGCCAATAAGGTTTTAGATGGATTTCTTCTATGAAATGACTCAGTAAATGAAAGCGAGTATCAAATTCTTTGGTCTGTCTACATTTTTAAACAAATGAATAATTTAAGAAACAACTCTGCAAAACGACTCACTGTAGGAATCATTTCTATACCTATATCACCAGGGTAATTCTCTGATGCATTTTTGAACAGACTGCATGAATGATGATGGTAAATTATAGTGTCAACATGAGATATTAAAAACAGTAAATATGTAAATGAAAATGTGGAAAAAGTGTTGTAATTTCTGAAGCAGATAAATAAATGGAAGAGATTTGCATATACATGTAAGTGGTGGATAACGGTAGGCACAGTTTCAGGCAAAATCAGTGGAGGAATAAAAGGAGAATACAAGATTGAACCCTATTTTAAAGGTTATCTCAATGTTTGGGGGAATCCTACATTTGCTTTGAGTTTGCAGTGTGACGCCAAGGGAATGTTTAGCGGACTGCAGCGGGGTGAACTGAAAGGGTTACTGTTGGAAAAGACAGTCAGAATTGTTTATGTGTAAAATGATCCAGGAATTTAAAGATAAGCAGTGCCAACAGAGGCCTTAGATTCGGCGAGGGGTGTTTAGTCGTACACCTTTGCTGCTGCAGCAATCTGACTGAGCTGAAGCTGAGTATTGATACAATAGTCCAACCTGTTGGGGGACAAAACAGGGACAAATTGTTCTAAGTCATTCTTGGCCTAATGCAGTGAATTTTCAAAATAAAATGGGCCCAAGGACTGGGCCCTGAGGAAATCCGCATGTCATGATGCATTGCTGCTGAATTACACAAAGTAGTTCTTGTCCTGGAGAAATTACTTGAACCAATGTGGGATTGTATCAGAACATCCTTCTAGTAGTATCGTGGTCAGATTTGCCAACAGGCCGCATGAATACTCTGGGATATTTTATCCAAATCAATCCATGATTTATCACAAGTTAACCGAACTGGCTTATTTTGATCCAACTCTGCTTAACTGACTTTTCCTTTAGGTTCAGCTCCCCTTCCTGCTCTTTCTCGCCCCTCTTTCTCCCCCCTGCCCTGCTTCGACCTTCTCTCTTCTTCCTGTCCCCCTTCCCCCAACCCTCTTTCATCCCACTCAGGCTAGAAACACACCAAATGCAGAAGGGCCACCAGGAACCGCCTCCACCTACCACAGTTGGTCGCCTGTGGGCAGATCAGTCGTGCTGTAAATTCACTTTACTGCTGCTTTGACTGTCGCCGTCGCTGTTTGTTCTCACAATGACACAGATCGGTCGAGGTGCCGTGGCTAATTGCACTGAAACTCTCTCGGCAGCAAACACCAACAGGTACTTGCTGTGGTCGAGTGGTTAAGATGTTAAAATCCAGTGGGGTTTCATGGGCTTGTTTTCGTGGTGTGTTTGCTGTGCTGAAGTGTGTTTACCTGCCCTACAGTGACTGGCAGTGTGTGTGACTGGCAACGTGTATGTGTGTGTGTGTGTGTGCGTGTGTGTGTGTGTGTGTGTGTGTGTGTGTGTGTGTGTGTGTGTGTGTGTGTGTGTGTGTGTGTGTGTGTGCGTAGAGATTCTGTGAGGAAACGTCGAGAGCTCCACTTCACTGCTGCACACAGCTTAAATCAAACAACACAGTGACATTTATCTTTTTGTGAAGAGAGTAGTCAGAATTAATGCTATTTATCCCAAGGAATAATGTTATTATAATGTGTGAGGAAGCTATTTAATATTAAAACAAAAAAAGATATAGAGTAAAAGAGCAATGGTGTATCACATTTACTGTTTGGCTAGATTATCTATACATTATTTTCCTAGAAACCATTTTAACTGTCTGCAATTTATTTTCAAATGTGCTTTCTTTATCCTTCTTATCTAAAACAATGCATTGTTCCTTTCAGATCCTCATACCCACTTAGAAGTACTCAGTAGCTTCTTTTGTTGAGCTTCAAACCACAACAAAAGAAGGATACTGAGCCCCATCAGACGGGAGCAGCCTGCCAGACTCACTCCGATCCATTTCTTCTTCCTATCTTTGATTTTTAAGACAGCATTTGCTCATCTTAAAACCACTTGTTTCTGTTTTTCTGTTGTTTTTTTGTGCCTGTAATTTTCTTTTGGTTTGTTATATTTGTGTTGAAGGACCCTCTTTATGCATTTCAGGGTTTTTTTTATCCTTCAATAAAGTTTATATAAGATACTGGAAAATGTCTTAATGATTGCAAGGACTACCACTGGCATTTGTCTGTGGAGATTTATAATGCTGGTCACGCTACAGTCTCTGGAAATGTTGTACTTATTCCATTTGGTCTCAAAATCATTACAGAAAATAGATTTTGCACATGCACAGGGTTGCAATATTGTATATTTGAACTGTTAATATTGGATGATTTGAGTTCACAATCGATATTTAATTTTATTTAACATTAACTCTTTAAATCACTGGGAAAAAAATGATTGTCGGCCTCATTTCAGAGGTCTGAATCCAGGCTGTGTTCACTATGTATATATATATAAAGCTCTGAGCTTTTCTGTTTACTACCTTTATTGAATATACAGATTTTGAGTTTATATTTTAACATTGTAATTGCAGTTGTAATGAAACAAATAGTAACCTTGCTTTGCTTTTTTAGAATAGGTAGAAAGTATAGTTTTGTTAATTGGCTACAAAACATTCAGTAAGAATAGGAAAAATAAACAAAAAGATTTCAGGGGAAACAACAGCAATATTTAATGTTATTACCAACAAATTATATTTATTTTCATTTAAACACCCACTCCACCTACTCATTGTAGATATTAAGGCTATTTTAGATTAAAACACAAAATGTGCAATAACATGTACATCAATATAACAACAATATAACCATCTACTGCATGTACAACACCTATTCAATATTTATTTCAGCACTATATGTGTTCTGTTCACAGAAGCTTTTTTAATTATATAAAGACATTTTGTGTTATTGTACACTTGTTATATGTATGTAGGCTATCTATATATTTACTTATCTGCAATATATTAGTGATATATTTTATGTTTACTGATCTTTGATCAGTTAAATGTTATTAATACTAATAAAAATAACAGAAACTGGGTCAAACTTCTTTGAGTGGTTTTCATAATATATGAGTTTATTGTGTGTGTGTGTGTGTGTCTGTGTGTGTGTTAATAATAATAATAAACTTTATAAAATAAACATTTGTTTTAAAAGAAAATTTATTTTGTAAAAGTTAAAATATTTAAATATAATATTGTAAAATCACAATTTAAAAACTAACCAGAAGTGTCAGATAAAAATGGTGCAGTAAAAAGTACAATATTTCCCCCTAAAATGTTGTGAAATAGAAGAATAACTAACATCACATGGAAATATTCAAGTGCTATTTAATACATGTACCTCAAAATTGTACTTGATTACAATACTTCAGGACATGCACTCAGTTATTTTGCACCACTGATATTATGTCAGTGCTATATTGAACCAAACTGGGCAACTCCATGACTTTAGGGTGTAAGAGCCACTATAAAGCCAGTCAAATGCATTGTATATAAATATATTTGACCAATGAAGCAAATTTTAATTTAAAATTTGAATTAAAGTTTCCAATTAAGTTGTAGCTGAGAAGCATTTTATAAATCACAGCCTACATTTCGCCATAACAACACTATATATATATATATATATATATATATATATATATATATATATATATATATATATATATATATATATATATATATATATATATCGGTAAAATCTCTTGGGTAAGGCCTAATGTAATTACTATAACATATTTCCCTTCGATGGGGAGTAAAAGGCCAATCAGGAACGAGTCCTGTAGGAAAACAAACGCTGGGATTGGCTGAGACGCAGCATCGGTTTCCAGGCGCCCTGCGTTGTGTAAGGGATGGGGGTGGCATGAATGGAGGGGCGCCTGGAAACCAGCGGCATCCGCACGGAGTGAGGAGAGAGAGGCGAGGGAGTCCCGGCCGCCTGCGAATCGACGAGAAGTCAAAGCGAGTAACGATGGGAATATAATCTTTTTATTTTTTACTTTTACGTCTCACCCGAAACGAAGAACGCCGAGTTGAACCGCGGGGAAACTTTTGGTTCGCATTAATTTTCGCCCCATTTTATTTCATTTACAAAAAAAGGGGGACTATTTTTCACCGGAGTAGAAGTGCCGAGTGGACTGCTTGGAGTCACTTACAAAGACCATCAAGAAGTCATGACACGAAGGACGCTTCTTTTGGATTTATCTGCGGGAAACTACGCGTAAAAAGTCGATTGCGGACATCTCCACTCGACTAACTCGTACTAAAAGTTAAATGTTTGGACAATTCGTGTAGTTTCGCGTCGCTTATCAGCCGTTTTCAAGTCGCCCTAGTTGGCTGAAAAGTTTTTTCCTCCCCCCCTTCTTTCTCAACTATGGCGGCGGCCAGGTCCACCGCTGGCTCTGCGCTGCTGCGGATCATGTGGCTGCTGCTGTGCGGGATTTCCTTCACTTCTGCTCAACACTACAACAGTGACCCCGGCATATCCGTCCCGGAACACGGTTTTTGCCAGCCCATCTCCATCCCGCTCTGCACCGACATCGCCTACAACCAGACCATCATGCCGAACCTCCTGGGCCACACCAACCAGGAGGACGCCGGGCTCGAGGTGCACCAATTCTACCCGCTGGTGAAGGTCCAGTGCTCCGCTGACCTGAAGTTCTTCCTCTGCTCTATGTACGCGCCGGTGTGCACCGTCCTGGAGCAGGCCATCCCCCCGTGCCGCTCCCTGTGCGAGCGGGCCCGGCAGGGCTGCGAAGCCCTGATGAACAAGTTCGGCTTCCAGTGGCCGGAGCGGCTCCGCTGCGAGGTGTTCCCGGTCCACGGGGCCGGGGAGATCTGTGTGGGCCAGAACACGTCCGAGCCCAGCAGCCCGGCCTCCTCGTCTTCCCCCTTCTCCCGCGACCTCGCGACCCTTCCCCCAAACACGGGCCGGGGCAACCCGCGCCCCCCGACGCACAGCCAGTACCACGACTTCTCGTGTCCGCTGCAGCTGGAGGTGCCGTCCTACCTGGGCTACCGGTTCATGGGGGTGAAGGACTGCGGGGCCCCGTGCGAGCCCTCCAAGTCCACTGGCATCATGTATTTCCGGGAGGACGAGGTGAAATTCGGCCGGCTCTGGGTCGGGATCTGGTCCATACTCTGCTGCGTGAGCACCCTGTTCACGGTGCTCACGTACCTGGTTGACATGCGGCGGTTCCGGTACCCGGAGCGACCCATCATCTTCCTGTCCGGGTGCTACTTCATGGTGGCGGTGGCCTACGCGGCCGGTTTCTTCCTGGAGGACAAAGTCGTGTGCGTGGATAAATTCAAGGAGGACGGGTACCGGACCGTGGCTCAGGGCACCAAGAAGGAGGGCTGCACCATCCTGTTCATGGTGCTCTACTTCTTCGGGATGGCCAGCTCCATCTGGTGGGTCATCCTGTCCCTGACCTGGTTCCTCTCCGCCGGGATGAAATGGGGCCACGAGGCGATCGAGGCCAACTCGCAGTACTTCCACCTGGCCGCGTGGGCGGTGCCGGCGGTCAAGACCATCACCATCCTCGCCATGGGGCAGGTGGACGGCGACGTGCTGACCGGCGTGTGTTTCGTGGGCATCTTCAACGTGGACGCGCTGCGCGGGTTCGTGCTGGCGCCGCTGTTCGTGTACCTGTTCATCGGCACGTCCTTCCTCCTGGCCGGGTTCGTGTCCCTGTTCCGGATCCGCACCATCATGAAGCACGACGGCACCAAGACGGAGAAGCTGGAGAAGCTGATGGTGCGGATCGGCGTGTTCAGCGTCCTCTACACGGTCCCGGCCACCATCGTGATCGCCTGCTACTTCTACGAGCAGGCCTTCAGGGAGCACTGGCAGCGCACCTGGCACATGCACACCTGCAAGCGCTTCGCCGTGCAGTGCCCGGTCCACAACTTCGCCCCCATGACCCCTGACTTCACCGTGTTCATGATCAAATACCTGATGACCATGATAGTCGGCATCACCTCGGGTTTCTGGGTCTGGTCCGGGAAAACCCTGCAGTCATGGCGGAGGTTCTACAAGCGTCTTAGCAACGGTAACCACGGAGAGACAACGGTGTAATTCTTCTTTTTTTAGGATTGAAAAGCCACAACACCGAGAAGTTTTGGATATTACTACCATGAAAAAATGAGGTCAAATAGCTTTCAATTTTTAATTTTGGACATATTTTGTTTGTTGAAATTTTTTGTTTCGATTTGTCTTTGAACACACAACCAAACTTCTATTTTCAAGGCTGAGTATGTAGGATTTCCCTAAAAGAAAAAAAATAATATCTAAACTGATTTAGCAGTAGTCCCTCTCAGTCATTACTACTCACTACAGGGGTGTGTTTCTGTGCAGACACCCTGGATTTTATACGTTTCTCTTTGGTTTGGTGTGTTTTGGTAAGGGTTGAATCTAACAACTATAGGAGTCGATTAATCTGTCATTTATTTCATTTAATTCACAAAGCTGAAAATATGGCCTCAAATGTCTTATTTTGTCCCAATCGACAGTCCGAAATGCAAAGATAATCCTTTTAATATTACAAAAGTCTGAAGAAAGATTTGAGAAGCTGGAACTAGAGAATTTAGATATTTCCCTTCTTAAATGACTCAAATGGATTATCAAAACAGTTAATAGTTGACAAGTAATCAACCTAACTAGTTCAGGGCGTCCATATCCACCAACACAATGAGAAAAGTAGAAAATCCAGACAGAATGCAGCAGAAACACACCACCAACACTTGTAATGGGTTATAAGTGATGAATGAGTTATTGCTGCTGCGTTAGATTATACATGGTGGTTTATAGGGAATCCTGCATACTCTGCTTTTAAATATATTTGATAGAAGGTGGAAGAATCAGAATATTCTTTTTGTTGTTTGTTTGGTCTCCAGACAGCCCACAGCAGCTTTTTTTTTTTTTTTTTGCATCTTTGGATTACGAACTGGTGTAAATGGCCATACTGGTCCCTGGACTGTAAAGCCGGACTTGTGAAGTTACTTTTAGATATGGAACTCCCTACGTATAGTCACGCCCCTTTTTATATATTACAGGTTGAATGTACTTTCTGTCTTACTCTGGGGAGTCTCAGAACAGAAAAGACTTGACGAGCAGTGTGGCCTTCTGTCCATACTGCAGCGGAGAGGTCAAAGATTTGATCCCGACAGCAGCCACACCCTCTGACTGTGAATGCATGAGTTAGGCATGCCTGGATTCTACACGACAAATTCAATTTACTCTGCCTTTAGCTGAGGACTGAAACGCTTTAATTTTGTGTGTTTTTTAGACGTTGCAGAGTACAATCTCACCTGTTTTTAATCTGAAGAATAATGCAACAACTCACAACTCTTGCCATTATGTGCCAAGTGGCTGCCCAGAAATCTTCCAGCGTACTTGTATTGTCTGTTTTATTTTTTTTTCCTCTCCACACCGTTGGATTTTTTTTTTCTCCTGCATTGAATGTTCACTCCGAAGGTGAATGAAGTTACTGTATGTATTGGTTTGCACAGCTACTCTAAAGGTTAAGAAAAAAGTGTTAAAAAGACATGACTGAAAGGCTACAGGACGACCTGGACCTAACAGTTACAGAGACCACACACACACACACACACACACACACACACACACACACACACACACACACACACACAGGCCTCTATTCTCTGTAATGGAGACGCAACAGCTCTTTGTTTAAATCTGTGTGTGGTCTCTGAACTGTTGGATCCTTCATCAAAAAGACTCAAACCTTTTAAGACATCCAAAGCAGCATTTCAAGGATCCAGATTTAATCTGCAGGGAATGGAAATGATTGTTTAGGATTTTTAATGTTATTTTATCCTGGATAAAGACACAATCTGCAACGGAAGTCTGCCATACTCACTTATAATTTTAGTCGAAGTGTGAACTGTTTTTTTCCCTAAACCCACTGTTAGTTTGGAAGATCCTGCAGGGGTTTTTCACACAAGCAGACCGAACGTTTTTAAAGAGTCTTTAATGATTCATTATTTTAGCGTTGGGGTTACGATAAACACAGAGGAACTACATTTATTTTCTGGAAGCAGGAGCTACGTGTACTCCTGAAACCAATGTTTCTTTTCTTGTGTGTAATAGAAAGACTAGTAAGAAGGTCAAAGGTCACAACCTTTTTCTTTATGCAGTGGAGGGAGACCACGGTGTTCAGCATGGGGTGGAGTGTTATGTTTGGGACTCAATAACTGGACATAGGGTGGGTTATTACAACAAAATCTATTGTTTGTCATGGATTTTAACATTCACTCAGCAAACAGACCACTTCCTAACAACAATCAGCATCTTTTTAAACCATTAGAACGGAAACATCAACCAAAACACCCTTATTTTTAAAACAAGTTCTGGATAGAGAGCTGTTAATTTATTTTAAGTAGTTTTTGAAATTTAAGTGGACACTTTGAAATCAAGCGAGAACATTTTTTGTTTCCTGTTTAATTCTATGACCTCAATAGCAGCAGCGTAACCAGGAAGGATTTTGTCATGTTGATGAACCGGCCGTAAACTCTCGGTTCCATTCATGAAGTCCAGCGTAGGCACGTGATGAAATCGGAGCAGAAAAACGTGTTTTTTTCGCTGAAAAAACAGGAAAACATCCTGACCGGGTCAGCTGAATGGTAGAATGTGATTGTCAGAAGCTTTCATTTCCTGTGTAAATTCAAGATTGGAAATACGCTAGAACAAGGACAGAGAGCTTATCGTCATCACTAAAACTGTGTCCCAAATCCACATATATATGTGCATAGCAGAAAATACACACTACGCATTAATCTTCACTATCGTTTAAACATTATATAGACAAGAAATACCCCACCCCATTACGTGAATGTACTGCATACCTCAAATCCAAGTTGAAGTGAGTATGTAGGAATGAGTCAGGAGACAGCTCAACACTCCACCACACCAGAGTCATTTCTCATCCATAATGTTTTTACCTAACAAGGCAAAAGTATTCTGTGTGGTTGTCTTCAGGCAGCTGTGGTCTGCAACGAGGCTCATCTGTTTGTTTTGTATCAATCTGTTTTCAGAAGGAATATGCGTGTGTGTGCGTGTGTGTGTGTGTTGTTATTGGAACATATGCAAGCTACCAAGTAAACACTCTGTTTTTTTTTTTTTAAGTCATATTGTATTTATGGGGATACTCTTTTATTTTTGTCTTTTTTTTTTTTTTACTTGTTTTTAAAATGAGATAAGCCTGTTGTATCTGTACAGTTTGAATAAAAGCGATGAGGTTTGTAAAGCGCCGGCCCCTGTGGTTTTATCACGCGTGCGCGGACGATGCTTTCTCGATTCTCGGAAACAGGAGTTGACAAAACAATCAAAGACATCACAGATAAACAGACCTTGATTTGAGACTGTTTTGTCAACATATGTGCGGTATTGTGTCGTTAAATAAAGCCGCACTGCGAAATAAAGCATGAGACAAGCTGGGTTCTCACTTACCAACTATAAAGCTTATGGCACGCCAGTGAAAATACTTTTCATGCATGGGCAGGACACATGACTTGAGTGACATCAGCAAAGACACAGAGGAAACATTGTGAAGCTGCTTAGCAGGAAATCTTGGCCCATAGTAGTGAAACCTCTTGAAAGTGCCATTTTAGACTTAAGTGCTGAGAATTTATGAAATTGACTCCAAAACCTAAGTAAAAAAGCAAGTTTTCAAGTTTCTTAGAGGGAAGTTACTCAGTTATTTAAGAGGTCTCTTAAGTGCTCTGGAGCTGCCAGCAGGGGGCTGTGATGGCACTGAGGAGACGTGTTGGGTTGAACTTTCCTTTTATCCTGTTTTATTTTGTTGCACCAATGCTACAAGCAGAGCTTAAAAATAAAAGTACATAATATCAAAATTCATTATGGAAAATGGCTCATATCAGAATTATAATTTGTCATTGGATGTAGTTATTAATGCATTAATGTGTGAACATCACTTATGTCACAGCTGGTAAAGTTAGGTTTAAACTTTAGGTTTAAAAAAAAAAGTTTCCTGACTCTAAAATATTAAATTCTGAATTAAAAAATTTCCAGAAAAATAGACAAACTTATAAATAGATAATAAATAGACCAAAGTAGTTATTCAGTGTTAATGGAAAATTTGAGTCTGGAAAAATCTGGAATTTTGAAGTGGATAATGCACAGCAAGGTAACTTTATCTATAAAACTATCATATTTTGTATTGGAAACCTGAATTTGCAAAGTAACCAATAACTAAAGCTTGCAAATGTGTAGTGAAAAGCACAATATTTGCCTCCAAAAAAATAAATAAATAAATAAAATCTAAAATTTGTGCTTTCCTACAGTACTTGAGTATAATCATTTAATTGCATTCCATCACTAGTAAAAGTATCGCCGTAAATGTGAATACAGTAAATAATGTGTCACTTTCCTGAGAGCAAAACTGTCTGAAATTTAGGGATTTTAGGGATGTTTTACATGAATCTTCTCCAACTTTTAAAAACATATTGTGGTCATTTGTAATTCTGCAGTATCCTCTACAGACAGAAACACAGGTTACACAAATGGTTAATTCTGAGAGGAAATGAGGAGAAATCTCAGTTGGTGTTGATCAGAAACGAATATCCTCCTGCTCAGAATACTGCGATTTGTCGTCCAAGATCATTGATTTACAACACCACTGCACCTTATTTAAAATGCACCAAAGGAGCTAGTTATATGTTATAAATCTATATTTTTAACATGAATCAGAACAACTCATTTGTCTGAGCTAATACACACCTCTAATGCTTTTAGTCTAATTCATATTAAGATGGTTTATTCGCAGTAACAGTAACTAGTGAAATGTAAGTTTAGGAGATCTATTTGAAATCTTATGCAAAGTTCAAAGCTGTTAACTACATTTTTACAATTTCTATAAAATGTTTTTCAATAATTTTAACATTCTTTTTGAACTTTGAAAGCACAAACACAACTTGAATACACAATTAACAATACGGATTAAATCTTTGTGTGGTCCCACACTAAACACCAACATGGATTTTCAAAATAGAGAATACACTAACACCATATGCTAAGTTTACCAAAATACCGCAAATATGCATCAAATCTAATATTCTATATTATATATTCTGCAAAACATGTTCTCTTCCAACAGGAATGTTTTAGTTACTGAGAGCACAATGTCATAAAAAGCACTATCAGCAGAGGAATTTACAGAAACTGCTTCATTACATGTGACAGTTGTACCTTTGTACAAGAGACAATATATTTTAATGATCATAAATTGTCTTTTGTGATGCATTTTTTTTAAGCCTCTTTACATTTTTTTTATTTTAAGTATAGTAAATGATGCATTTTTTAAAAAAAAATAAACTTTTCATTGTTTTGTTTTTACAAACATTCAATTACATCTCAGAGTAGTTTGATAGAATATACATCTTATCAAAAAAGAAGAATGCAAATGTCTTAATTTGCAACAGGGGACTACTGCAAAAGACATATGCAACTGCTTCATCTTTTTGCTTATATTTCTCTTTATTTCTTAAGTTAAGAGTTTTGGAAGTTATGACTACCAAACTGAAACAAACTGCGAGACACTCATTTACTCTCTTATGTGTGAGGAACTGTGCCCCTTGGAATAAAACTTTATGGATGAACCAAACTCACACACATACTCCCTGGTCTGATACTGACCTCTAGTGGTAACAGCTATATATACAAGCGGCAGGGGCCCATTCTGATGACTTCATATTGGATGATGTCAACTTACAGCTGTATTGCAGGAATTCTGTCTCCATCTGCTGCAGTTGGAGTGTATTACACGCACTTTCACTTCAATTAGGAGGAAGTATCTCAACACATCATCACTGCAGCTCAGAATAATAGAAACAAACCTGTGATGACTGGAAAAGGAGATGGGATCTAAGCTAGTTAGTTGTTATATGTGTCAGTTTTTGTTGTTGTTGACTCAATTAAAAGCAATTTTTTAAAGATGTAATGAAACTATGAAATTTTATTTTTTCATTCTTCAAATGTCAAATGAGATTAAATTGAACACTTGAACTTTAAAACCTTCACCCTCTCAAAGGAACTATGGTAAAATAAAAAAAAACATTCAGGCTTTAGTGTTATGTCATATATATATAAAATAAATCAGTTATTATCAGTTATTATTTACACAAAATATAGTTGAATTTTAGTTTATAAGAATTAAGAACTCTGCAGCAGTGATGTGCAGTGAAGTTTGCTTCAAAGCCGACACTTATCTGTTGTAAGTAATAACATTTTCAAGTGCAATCACCTCCTCTTCATTTTTATGTTGGAAAGCGCTGTATAAAAAGTGAACTTTGACTTTTTGTGCATCATGTCACAAGCCAGAAACCACACATATAATCATATACACATCCAATCTAAAAATGTATTGATTCAAATGCCAACTTAAGGCATCCAGTGTGAATTATAAGGCTGCAACTAACAAATATATATATATATATTTTTTATTCCTCTGCCAGTTGTGTTCTAAAGTTATTGATTCATTGTCAATAAAAACATTTGAGAACATGTAATGCAAAAAAAGAAATATTAATAAAATAAAATGTTTTTTGTAATTTCTCAGATTCAAAGATGATATCAATTTTTTTTCCCAACCAAAACTCAAAACTCTTCACAATCTTCACAGTTCACACTCAAATTTTTATATAATCCCTATATGTTATCTAAAGTAAAACACAAACACATACACACAGAAGTGGCTATTTAAATGATATGGGACCTTTAAAAAGTGAGTACTCTGTTATGTTTCAGAGGTGATTGGATCAGCTGCAGCATGAGACAGAGTCATGGGAACAGATCGTAACGTGTTTAATATGGCAGGGTTCAAAAAGGCACCAAGAATATAAAAATAATCCACAATAGTGCTGATCCAGAGGATCCTCAGGCTTCTGTGGATACACACCACACCATGGAACAAGGAAAAGAAAGGCTAATTAGAAGCTGGAGAACAATGGAATCTTCTAATGACACGAAAGACACTGGACTTGCACTACCATATGAGACATAATTATCTGGCAGAGCCGGTCTTAAATACTAGAGAATGATTGCAGATGCCTCAGCTGCAGCCAAGGAGGAGAAAGTAGGTCCGACCCGCCATCTACTGCACCCTGCAATGGAAATCACAAAACAACAACAAGAAAAAAACTGAACAGAAAAGAGACTGAACTGATACATAGAGCAAACAGAAATGTGAACCCAAGGCTGGATTGAACTAGGCCTCCAGGAACAACATTGAAGCAAATTTTATCAGCAGTCAAACCATTGAGAATTGCTAATAAGGCGTCCATCAAGTGATGCTATTGGGCCCAGAAAGCTTTATTTCCCCATTTACTATCAAGGAACGGTTGTAAAACAGAGGATACATTTTTCTGTGTATTTCACTATCTGCCTTTAATCAGTTTGGTTTGATAGTTGGACAGTGTAAAAGAGCTGTACAATTGAATTATTCAGCCCCATTCAAGTTAGTGGAAGGCTTGAACAAAAGTAGCTGGAGGATTTCTCTGTTGCAAACACTCCCCAATGGGCCCACGGACCGTGTGGAAGTGGTAGGTGGCCATTTTACTTGTATGCAATAATGATGTGAATTTCAGCTCTTTTTAGTGAACTGGATCATTGGCTCAACTCATTAAGAAGAGCCGACTTTTTCGGCTCCCAAAGGCTCTCCATTTTATCACTTATACCTTTTGTAATTCAGCCAAATTTAGCTCTGTTTTGTCTTGTGATTTGTAATTGAACATATATAATTTCAATTTCAATAAATTGCTGTAGCCAATATTATTAAAGTTGTAAAACCCCTTGTAACTCTCTAACTTGCTACAAAAGGCAGACAGAAAATGCCTATAAAAACCTAAGCATCATTTTCTATTTAAACACACACACCTAACAAAATAAGTAAAGAATTGAAAAAATAGATATTAATCGCAGCATTTAAATAAATATGCTTTGTTAAAATAAAGCCAAAATGTTTTGTTATAGAATAAAATTAATAAGCACTGCTCCACCCTCCCATCCCTGCTTGGTGCGATGACCCTCACATGATTGGCTGCACAGCATGAACACGACACCTGCCCACAGCACCTGCAGGTACTTTCCCATATTTCCAAAAGAGAAAAGTAAAAAAACAATTTAAAAAATTAAAAAGAATGTTCACTTCAAAGAGATGGTTCTTTGAACCGGCTTGTCTGACACATCACTATTATGCAACACTGAGTAACTTAGGAGTGAATGAGGTCCCACCTCTGATTATATTATAGTATATACTGTAATATTATTATGGGTCCATTATTTTAACCAGGCTAGAATGAAGGGGTCATTTTTCACTTTCTTTATACTCTTAACATGCGAGTGGGCAAAAATGCTTGAGGCAAATGTCTGTTTATGGTTATTGGAACAATCAGAAACTGTCTCAATAATAACATCAAACCTCAGGTCTGCTTTTAAAGCTCAACAAATATGGCGGCTCAGTTGTACTGATTTGTTATATTTAACATTGCTGAGTAATATGAGTCGTATTCACACAACGTAGAGTCCAACATGTAAATTCTGTGAGGAACATCTAGGATTCGGGGCACATCTGTGATGTTTTCTCCTCATGTGTTCCTGCGTTAGAGGTATTAAAATACCCAATTATAATTAAAAATGTGCCTACCATAGTCGAGGTATGGTGAATTTTATACCTTGCCATACCCAAAAGACACCTCTGGGTGCTCCTGCTCATGAAGACAAAGAAATGTACGCAAATCAGAGCCACTGGAGCTTTGGCAGTCACTGTAATCACCTTAATAACTCTGGAAAGTATTAAACTGGTCAAGAATCATACCTTATATTGTTATCAGAAGAAATTACACGGCAACAAGAAAAAAGGCAGGTGGGAATGTCAAACTGCACTCATGTGCAGTATTGTAGCTTTGTTTCATATTATACAGGAGCAGTACTGTAGCTGTGTGTTGTACTCATTAAAGACACATTGTTCACGTAATATTTGTTGGGCCAAATATGAAGAACACTAATAAATGTCTCACATTTACTGCAAATAGCCTTGTTGTTGCTTTCTTCCACAGGTAACACTTTTCACTGTTTACATGTGTTTATCTTTCACACACCCGCAGGGCATTACTTTTGACACAGGTGTTTTTGCTTTGGTGATGCAGACAGACCTTCTTCCTGGCAAAGAATGTCACTGCAGGGAACCATGTCCTTGCAGACATATGTAACCTTTGTTTGCAAAAATAAAGATTTATATCTATTTTAGGAACTGATGAGCGTGTGTGTAGCTCAGTGATGACGTAACTGTGCTCAGGACAGGTCAGGCCTCGAGCATTGTGCCTGCAGGCCAGTGGAGGAAAGTGAGGAGGTGGGGCAATTGTGAGTGCATTTAGAATTCTCATAATATAAAAGAAAGTTTTTCATCAATCGTGTCCCTCTCCCTTGCACAGACACAGAGTCTGGTACTTTCCTGTTGTCTTGTGTCCTCTAAAAAGCCAAAACCGCAAAAATATGTTATTCAACCACTTGAACCCAACCTGGTAAATCTCACCCACCGGCCTTAAAAATAAATTTTAATTTAATTTTTTTGTTTAATAATTAAATGCTACATAATAGAAAACCTCACACAAACAGGTCACACTGCCTCACTCTTTATTCTATGTTGTATTCATCTGATACACTTGATGAAACACTTTGATGAAAGTTTCACCTAAAGGTTTCCTACGAGAATAACTGATGTTTCCTTGTTATTGATATGATGGATGACTAGCTGATGTAATGCCGTCCATTGAGATGCCATTTCACAAAGGCTCAAACATACACAGAGTAAACATGATGATTAAACCTCAGGGTCATTAGTCCACTACATGGCTGTATCCCCGGGGCATCAATTTATTGCCAATGCAATGCTCAGGGAGCAGTGGTCTCTATGCAGAACAAACATGCAACTGTCTGCAAGGTCCCTCTACACTAATTTTAAGTACCAGATGACGAAAGACCTGAAAAACAGGCTATGTATGGTTATGTACTGTATGAATAATCTAACAATTATTGGTGGAATAGTGACCTAAACTCTGAAAAACAGGAAGTTGTAGTTAAATAATGTATAAAAATGTTTTAATCATGAATGATAGGTTAGAGATACACCCGGTCAGTTTAGAAAACCAGCCACAGTACATATTTTGATTTGTCATAGCAGGAACAACACACTGCTAACATTAACAATAGCTTACCTGTCTCTTTCAAGTGTGCAAGGAAACCATACATCATCACGCCCTTTACCAGAGTCATGCATTTAGTAAAACTAAATGTGATTCAGCCAATTATTAACATTATTATTAACACATGCTTTTCCTCCATGTTAATGTGTCTACTGTGAAAAAGTTTCAATCCTTTTGAAACTTTTATTCAATCCTGGATCAACTTTGAAACATTCATAACAGCAGAATAGAAAATATTCAGAATCAATCATTTTTAATGGAATTACAACAACTAGTGAGGTTCCATGAAGGTGAAATCAGTGCAGCTTTGGTGAATTCTGATGAACAAATTAATGCTGCTGCATTTTTCCCTACAGACGCTGTATTAATGACGCATTTAGTGGAATACACTTGTTTTATGTTTTAATTAGTATATAATGTTTATAATTTAAATATTATGTCCTTACCCGATGTGAGTCCCTGCCTGATGTGAGTCATGTATGCACAGTCGGGTCTGTCCATTTCCGCCATATTGAATAGCAACAGTCAGCCAGTCAGTCATTTTCTATACCTGCTTATTCCTCATTAGGGTCGCAGGGGTCTGCTGGAGCCTATCCCAGCGCGTTACGGCGAGAGGCAGGGATACACCCCAGATGGTCGCCAGCCAATCGTGGGGCACACACACCATTCACTCACATGAGCATGTTTTTGGACTGTGGGAGGAAGCCGGAGTACCCGGTGAAAACCCACGCAGACACGGGGAGAACATGCAAACTCCACACAGAAAGGTCCCAAACCCCGGACCAAGGAGGTCTTGAACCTGCGACCTTCTTGCTGTGAGGCAACAGCGCTAACCCCTGCGCCACCGTGTCGCCCTGAATAGCAACACAGCTTGGAAAAAAAAACATCCCTAAGCATGATAGCCAAGTTACCTTTTAAGATTTAGTTACCCACAGAATGGTTTATCTTCCATTTGTCTGCCTTTTTCCACCTAAGAAGATAGTGTCCTGTCTGCACATACGATTTTAGCTTCTGAACAAAATTCTCAAAAAAAAAAATTCAAAATCATTTGTCTCATCTGACAGATGAAGCTCTGACAGCCCAGGGATACGATGTGGATTATCTTGCTGTAGGATGAACTCCTGACTAACTAGGTCTAAATTATGTGGTTCTGCTTAGCTCTAGAGCTCTAGCCCTAGAAAAGACCCAGACATCAGGCTTCATTCATGCTGATATACAGACGGGGGGTTAATTAACCAGCAAAACTTGTTTAGATTTCCACACTTTAAGTCCATTACTGCAGAAAAGCTGTATGTCTAAGTTGTTAAATATTACTAGATTCCTGAAAATTGATAACTCTCTTTTTTGGGTTGGGTAGTTAACTGCTTATTTTTGTAGCATTTAAATGTCCCATATTATACACGTTCTTGTTTTTATATGGAATTTTGACATCCCTAACAAGATTTTAAGTACCAAAGACCATCTCAGTATAGTTTTCTTCTTTTTTCAAGCTTCTTTCTAAGCCTCTCCTCCTGCTCTTTAAATGGATGTGGGGGTGTTGGTGATGACTGTATAGTAGTGACATCACAACTTCATGTAAGTCATGACTTACATTTGTCTTTGGGCACAGTTTCTGAATATATATATATATATATATATATATATATATATATATATATATATATATATATATATATATATATATATATATATATATATATATATATATATATATATATATATATATATATATATATATATACAGTCACTGTGAACTGGTCTCATTGGAATCATTTGCTGAGTCATTTGCTGAGCTAACGCTGTGATACTGGAATAATCTAAATGATTCAGTCTATTGTCTATTGAAAGTAATTTTGCTGAAAAATTGTCAAAGAGCGTCACTACAATAATAAGCACTTTTACTGTAGTTATAATTTTTAAAGAGATACATAGAATAAAGGCACCATTTGGTGAAAATAGTCAACGGGTCATTATCTCCATTCTCCTCTGAGAGCAATTAGTAAAACACCACCTCTGGAGAGCAGGTCTGGGTCACTTAATCACAAGAATAGGCAAATAGATTACTTAGACATAGACATGCTTACCCAATGAAACCAAAAAAAGGAACACAATGAAACCAAATTAATATTCTATTTTCCTTTTATGTAGTTTATTACAGGGTTATATGTCCTGGTTATGCATCCAATGGTTGCAGGATCAGACTGGAGTTATACTGAGCAGCTTCCAGGTGTGAAAGTGTAACTTGGTGAATATGATCAGAGCATTATTAAAAAAGATATGCAAGCTAGCTTTAATTTTGTCCAAATAATACCTTTGGCCTTAATGTCTTTAAGACATCAAACTACTGCAGTCTTCATATGTACTAACATTTACAGTAATTTCAGTTTTATGCCTCATTTTGTCCTCTCCAATGTAATCAAATCCTACTATCATCATATTCTAATTATTAAATAAGATAATATTAAAGTTGCATTGAACAATGGTACATGATAAAAATCAGTAGCAGCAGCCTAAGCAGAGATAGAAGGCCCAAACTTCTCCCTCTCTGGCCACTTCATCCAGCTCTTCCTGGAGAACTCCAAGGCCTCCTCATGGGTCACGCCTTGGAACAGCTCACCAGAGACACGTCTAGGAGGCATCCTAACCAGACACCCGAGTCACCTCAACTGGGTCCTTTTGATGAGGTTGGGCAGCAGCTCTACTCTCTGATCCACCCAGATGACCGAACTTCTTGACCTTGCCGGTCACTACTCACAGATTCGCCTTTTGCCTTAGCTCCTTCTTCACCACAACAGACTGATGCAGAGTCTGCCTGAACAAGACCCCAAATACAGGTACAGACATGGGTCTTTTCCTCCTCTGTAGCGTTGAATTTTCTACCAGCCATGACACATTTATCTCACTTTCCCAGGCCTCCCAGAGTTCCCTCTGTTATATTTCATACTTACATATGAACTATTCAATAAATCCTTTCTTTTTTAAGAATTAGCATCATACACATTCAATTCAATTCAATTCAATTTTATTTAAAGCCCAACATCACAACACAGTTGCCTCACTAGGCTTCACAAAATTCAGTCAGTGACCCTGGCATCCCCCGTCCTTAGACCCTCCTTCGCGGCAAGGAAAAACTCCAAAACCCAGTGGGAAAAAGGAGAAACCTCAGGGAGGACCACAGTAAAGGAGAGATCCACTACCATTGACGGACAGGCTATAGAAAACTAGGACTGACAGACATACATCTGATGATGATTTATCAGTCTGTGAGATGAAGAAATTATCAGAAGAATCAGGGGGGGCCTTGATGAGTCGCATCAGGAGTTGTCATCATTGGGCCTCACGTGGCTGAACTGAAGCAGTAGCCACTCCTCATTTACATACATATATTGTTTAAAATTGCTTTGGACATTTACTGAGCCTACAGTAACATGTAGGGCAGCTTATTGTGCCATGTAATTATGTTGAAAGTAGAGCCCTGCACTCATTTTAAAAACTCATTGGGGGGGCAGGAGTGGGACATGAAAATTCTGTCCCGCACAGACAGAAGTCCACCTGCAGCTGGGGACAGACTAGAAACCTGGCCAGCAGGGACCCCGGCAGCCACGCAGTGGTGAATGTGTGTATGTACCTGCTGCACTAAATATTTAACATCCCCCACCTGCAGCACGGGTCCGTCTTGATAGACTTCCGAGTCGGCCGGATCCATCTTGCCGAGCAGGGGGCAGCCTACAATCACAGTTCTCGGTGAGGTGGCGTGCAGGTGGCGGAGCAGCAGCGACAGAGCTTCCAAAATGTTCAACACAAAGTCCCCAACAGTAGAAGACAGCCAGGTTGAATCAGATTCAACTCATCGTTAACAGCAATAACAGCAGTCTGCTGTCAGTTACCGAGGCCTATTTAATGTTTTGTGTGGATGAACAAATACAAATAAATATGTTGGTAATGTAAGGAATTATGTGCATGCAAGAAAGTGAACATCCCCATCTTTTTGTGGATTTCGGGCCAGGAGTGGGACAAAATATCACAGATATTTATTTCTTCTGTCCTGCACAGACCTCTAGTTGGGGCCTCCGCTGCTGGAACTCTGAAGGGACCCCCTATTGCAAAACACCAAGTTAAAGGACTAAGCCTATGTAAAAACATGGTGTGTGATGTGGGCTGTATTCTTCACTTCACTGATTGGATAATTTGGTCACAGCCCCTTTTCTGTTGGGCATAAACTGGTGTCAGAATGACAGAACAGGATGTTAGGGAGTGATAGTCAGTTGAATGTACACACACTCTTCTCTAGTAGCATATGCAAATGAATTTTCCTGTGTGAACACAATTTTTTTTTGTCTTTTTCAGATTAATAACAATGATAGAGCAAACTGTAGTATTTTTAATATGATGGATAATGTGTCAGTAATTACTATGTTTTCTCTGTCAGGTTTGAGTGGCACCACAAACTACAGAGTTACTCTCTTTGTTCTCACTTTGCTGTGTTACTGTGTGATTTGGGTGGTAAATGGGACCATTACTATGTTGATCATTACGCAGAAAAGCCTTCATGAACCCATGTACATCTTCCTTTGTAACCTATGCATCAATGGACTTTATGGGACAACAGGCTTTTATCCCAAATTCCTCATGGATCTTCTGTCTACTACCCATTTCATCTCATTCTCTGGATGTTTTCTGCAGGGTTTCATTTTACACTCATCTGCTGGTGCTGATTTGTCTTTTCTTCTACTAATGGCTTATGACAGATATGTGGCTATATGCCGACCTCTGGTTTACCACACTGTGATGACCAAACAAAGAATTTGTGTGTTTGTGTTTTTTGCTTGGCTTATACCCCTTTATTTACTTTCATTGAGCTCAATAACAACATTTCGATTACCTTTATGTGGCTCACACATACCAAAAATTTACTGTGTTAACACATTAATTGGTAAATTAGCTTGTTCTCCCTCCATAGTAAGCATTATTATTCCAGCTTTTAACTATATGTTTTACTTTGGGCATTTCCTTTTCATTATCTGGTCGTATATACATCTGATCAGAACATGTCTAAGATCCAAGGAGAACAGAAGTAAGTTCATGCAAACATGTGTGCCACACATGTTCTGTTTAGTTACTTTTACTGTCTGCTTGCTTTTTGATTTGTTGTACAATCGATTTGGCTCTGACCAGTTATCACAACATTTTCGTAATTTTATGGCCATAGAGTTTCTTCTTATTCCTCCAATCTTTAATCCTGTCATGTATGGTTTCAAACTGACACAAATAAGAAATAAAATTATACAGTTAATGTGTGGTAGAGGGGGTAGAGGTGGTCTGCAAGGACAAGCTGTCATGGTTTCAGCACAATGAAAAAAAAACATCTATTATGTACATAACAGGAAGAAATGATTCATCTGTAGCCACAGTGAAATATCTGCATTTGTCACATTCCGTAAAATACTGTGGCTGGTGGCTTACATGAAGCTTGTTTCAAAGCAAATGAATTTAATCATGATTCACATTCATTTATTTAACATATCTTTGTAGAACATCTAAACACCATGTGAGAAGAAAGGCTGTTTCTGTGGTGTCACTGTAAACTTGCTGACCAGTGAAGCTGTTGTTGATAAAATATGATGTTCAAATACACACTGAAATCCCCCTGATTTCTCTTTATGTGGTTTTCTTGTGGCTGCGTGATCATATTGATGGTGCTGTATATATTTAAACTCACCCATCACTGAAATAGAATGTTTAGTCAGTCGTTTGGACTTCTCACCCAAGCCTTTTTACCTTATAACCTGCTGCTGATTTTATTTGTTCTTATTGTATCTTGTATATATTATGATGTTCATTTTAACGTGAACACTGTTTTTTAGGTTGTATTTATTAATATGAGGCCTTAATGTAATGTTCTGAAAATCTGAATTTAAGTATTAAAATTATTTTATAAACCATAAGAGATGGCTTTTGGCATATTTTTTAGGGCATCAAATAATGGATTTCACTGTATTCAGAGTGTTTAGTGTTTTCCCACTTAACGCCTGTGATGATTTTCTTTTAACAACTATAATATTCCAAAATGCGGTTATACCTTTTTTTGTAAAGTAACATAAAACATTCTTTATAGGAGCGCAGTAAGATTTCTTTTCATGGGGCCCAAATCACCTGGGGTCACTCTGCTTTATGATAGAGGCCCCTGGTGCTAATGATCACTCAATATATCTAAAACATTTTCATGATCTAGATAGAACACAAATGCAGACTCAGGTAAGGAGACAGGGGCGTAGTAGGAGCCAGATATTTCTTAAAAGGTAATACAGGCCTGGGGAAGCTGAGGACCAGGGGCTGAAGAAAGCCAGGGCAAAGGGGGGGGGCAGGCTGCAGCAGCGAGTAATCTGTGGAGGGAAAGCAGGACAAAACAAGTGTCAGGAGCAGGGAAGCAGGGCTGAAGAGGGACCAGAGATATAGAAGTCAGGTTTTAGGGAAAGTGGAAAAAACAGATAGGATGAGTAGATGTTGGCAGACAAGAAAGGTGGCAAGCAGGCAGGTTATCTTGAGTTTATCCTTCAACTCTGAGTTGACTGAGTATCCGGTTCCAGAACAGCTGATCTGAATTAGTTCAACTCTGGGTACGTTTACCTTAAGTTACGCGCATGCACAAAAAGCCATCATCAATGGAGCATCGATATGAAAAACCATGGCAACAGACATGACTACAGAAAAAAATTAGTTATTTTACGTCAACAGAACTAGAGGTATTAATGCAGCCTCCAGAGAGTACCGATATATAATTCACTGTAACAGTAACACTGCTGCAGCAGCAAAGGAGAAAGGCTGCACCTAGAAATTCTGTTCACAAAAGTTATGAACAAAATCTCTGACAAAGGGCAGCCCTGATGGAGTTCAGTCTCCACTGGAAACAAGTCTGACTTATTATCAGCAATGCAGACCAAGCTCTGGCACCGGGTGTACAGGGACAGGATATCTCGTGTCAATGGGTCCGGAATCCCATTCTCCCAGAGCATTCCCCACAGAACTCCCCAAGGGACATGGTCGAACACCTTCTTCAAGTCCACAAAACACATGAAGACTGTTTGGGCAAACTCCCATGCACCATCCAGGACCGTGCTAACTGTGTAGAGCTGGTCCACAGTTCCACGACCAGGTAGAAAACCACACTGCTCCTCCTGAATCTGAATTTCGACTATATTATGGACCTTCCTCTCCAGGACCCCTGAATAGACCTTCACAGGGAGGCTGAGGAGCATGATTCCCCTGTAGTTGGAGCACACGCTCCGGTCCCTCTTTTGAAGAGGGAAACCACCACCCCAGTCTGCCAGTCCAGAGGCACTGCCCCCAATGTCCACACGATGCTGCAGAGCATGTCAACCAAGACAGCCCTACAATATCCAGAGCCTTAAGGAACTCTGGTCGAATCTCATCCACCCCTCGGGGCCTTGCCACTGAGGAGCTTTTTGACTTCCTCTGTGATCTCAGCCCCATAGATAGGCGAGTCCACCATTGGCTCATCAAAATTGCTTCTTCAACAGAAGATGTGCTGGTGGGATTGAGGAGGTCTTCGAAGTATTCTCTCCACCGCCACCACAGAGCACAGTGTCAACAGTGCACCACTTCCTCCTCCTGAGCTGCAGGATAGTGGTCCAGAACTTCCTCTAGCCGTTCGAAAGTCATTCTCCATGGCTTCACCAAACTCCTCCCACACCCAAATTTTTGCCTCAGCGGTTTTTGCCAGCAACCACAGAGGCCGAATTCCGCTTTGCATGCCGAAAACCATTAGCTGCTTTGGGAGTCCTAAATGCCAAGAAGGTTCTTTAGGACTCCTTCTTCAGCTTGATGGCATCCCTTACTGCTGATATCCACCAGTGGATTCAGGGACTGTGGCCACGCTCCAACGACCTTACGGCCACAGCTCCAGTTGGCCGAACATGGTCCACTCGGACTCAATGTCCCCTGCCTCCCCTGGGACGTGAGTGAAGCTCTCCTGGAGGTGCGAGTTGAAACTCTTTCTTACAGGAGATTCGGCCAGACATTCCCAGCAAACTCTCACAGAACATTTGGGTCTGCCGGGTCTGACCCACCTCCTCCTCCACCACTACCAGATGGTGATCAATTGACAGTTCCACCCCTCTTTTCACCGGAGTGTCCAAGACATGAGGCCACAAGTCAGACAACACAACAATGAAGTCGATCATCGAACTGTGGCCAAGGGTGTCCTGGTGCCAAGTGCACATGTGGACACCCATATTCTTGAACATGGTGTTCATTATGGACAATCCATGACACGCGACAAGTCCAACAATGAAACACCACTCGGGTTCAGATCAGGGGCGCTGTTCCTCACAGTCATGCCCTTCCAGGTCACACTGTCATTGCCCACGTGATCATTGAAGTCCCCCCAGGAGGATGAGGGAGTCCCCATAAGGGGTGCCCTCCAACACCCTTTCCAAGGACTCCAAAAAGGGTGGGTACTCTGAATTAATTCAGTTCTGAAGTCATTCGGCGCATAACCACAGAACTCCTTTCACCTCTTGCGTCAAACTGTAGGAGATCTAAGCAGCGCTTGCTACATCTCAACCTGTTCTCATGGATATTTCTAACAACAACAATATATCAAATTATTTTCCATTATTCCACTATTTTCCATCCTTCCATCTTCTTCCTCTGGTCTATGTCAGGTCACAGTAGCAGCAGAGTTAGAAGGCTCAAACCTCTCCCTCTCCAGCCACCTCATCCAGCTCTTCCTGGAGAACCCCAAGGCCTCCTCATGGGTCACGTCTTGGAACACCTCACCAGTGTGGTATCCAGGAGGCATCATAATTAGAAGCTCAATTCACCTCAACTGGCTGCTTTTGATGAGCTCGAGCAGCAGCTCTACTCTCTGATCCTCCAAGATGACAGGGATTCTTGCCCTTGCCTGTCACTACACGCAGCTTCACCTTTTCACCAACAGACTGGTGAAATGTCCACCAAAGTCCACCTGAACAAGACCCCAAGATACCTGAACTCCTCCACTTGGGGAAGGACAATGAACATTATAATAAAAAAGGAAGGTTGTGCATTTGAAGTTCACCGGGTTGCATCCGTTGATAGGTTACCTCACTCTCTTCCTGAAGTTATCAGGTACAGACATGGGTCTTATCCTCCTCCAGCCACGACACATTTATCTCACTTTCCCATGCCTCTGTGTCTCTGTCAGAGTTCCCTCTGTTATAGAACTGTCCCACGTACGGAGTATAAATACAGTTAGATTTAATATTCAAATAATTCAATAAATCCTTTCTTTTTAGGAATTAGCATCATAATAAGCATTAGTTATTATTCCTGGGCTCATTCACACACCCACTTACTACATATATTGTTTAAAATTGCTTTGCGTATTAAGCAGGGTCTATAATAATGGGTAGGGCAGCGTACGCCATGTAATAATGTTGGGGACACCCCTGCTGTAACTCTAAAGGGGCCCTCTGGGGGTCACAATCATTAGAACACTAAGTTAAAGGACTAAGCCTGTGTAAAAACAATTCTGTGCAATGTGGGCAGTATTCTTCATTTCTCTGATTGGATAATTTGTTCACGGCCTCTTTTCTGTTGCATATAAACTGGTGTCAGAATGACAGAACAGGATGTTAGGAAACACTAGACTCTTGAATGCTATGGTCTAGTAGCATATACAAACAAATTTTCTGTGTGAACAGGTTTGGTTTGTTCTTTTTCAGATCAATAACAAACTGTAGTATTTTTAATATGATGGATAATGTGTCAGTAATTACTATGTTTTCTCTGTCAGGTTTGAGTGGCACCACAAACTACAGAGTTACTCTCTTTGCTCTTACTTTGCTGTGTTACTGTGTGATTTGGGTGGTAAATGGGATCATTACTATGACAATCATTACACACAAAAGCCTTCATGAACCCATGTACATCTTCCTTTGTAATCTATGCATCAATGGACTTTATGGGACAACAGGCTTTTATCCCAAATTCCTCATGGATCTTCTGTCTACTACCCATTTCATCTCATTCTCTGGATGTTTTCTGCAGGGTTTCATTTTACACTCATCAGCTTGCGCTGATTTGTCTTTTCTTCTACTAATGGCTTATGACAGATATGTGGCTATATGCCGACCTCTGGTTTACCACACTGTGATGACCAAACAAAGAATTTATGTGTTTGTGTTTTTTGCTTGGATTATACCCATTTATTTGGTGTTAATTGGCACAATAACAACATTAAGAATAACTTTATGTGGTTCACACATACCAAAGATTTACTGTATTAACTGGTTAATTAATAAACTAGCTTGTTCTCCCTCCATAGCAAGCATTATTATTCCAGCTTTTAACTATACATTTTATTTTGGGCATTTCCTTTTTGTTATCTGGTCGTATATACATCTGATCAGAACATGTCTAAGATCCAAGGAGAACAGAAGTAAGTTCATGCAAACATGTGTGCCACACATGTTCAGTTTAGTTACTTTTACTGTCTGCTTGCTTTTTGATTTGTTGTACAATCGATTTGGCTCTGACCAGTTATCACAACATGTTCGTAATTTTATGGCCATAGAGTTTCTTCTTATTCCTCCGATCTTTAATCCCGTCATGTATGGTTTCAAACTGACACAAATAAGAAATAAAATTATACAATTAATGTGTGGTAGAGGGGGTAGAGGTGGTCTGCAAGGACAAGCTGTCATGGTTTCAGCAGAAAGAAAAAATATATCTGTTATGTACATGAATGGGAAGAATTGATTAATCTGTAGCTGTTGATTTATTAATACTATACATTATATACATTAATTTACCATATCTTTGTAGAACACATACACACCATGTGAGAAGAAAGGCTGTTTCTGTGGTGTCACTGTAAACTTGCTGACCAGTGAAGCTGTTGTTGATAAAATATGATGTTCAAATACACACTGAAATCCCCCTGATTTCTCTTTATGTGGTTTTCTTGTGGCTGCGTGATCATATTGATGGTGCTGTATATATTTAAACTCACCCATCACTGAAATAGAATGTTTAGTCAGTAGTTTGGGCTTCTCACCCAAGCCTTTTTACCTTATAACCTGCTGCTGATTTTATTTGTTCTTATTGTATCTTGTATATATTATGATGATCATTTTAACGTGAACACTGTTTTTAGGTTGTATTTATTAATATGAGGCCTTAATGTAATGTTCTGAAAATCTGAATTTAAGTATTAAAATTATTTTATAAACCATAAGAGATGGCTTTTGGCATATTTTTTAGGGCATCATTCTTTCATTAAATAATGGATTTCACTGTATTCAGAGTGTTTAGTGTTTTCCCACTTAACGCCTGTGATGATTTTCTTTTAACAACTATAATATTCCAAAATGCGGTTATACCTTTTTTTGTAAAGTAACATAAAACATTCTTTATAGGAGCGCAGTAAGATTTCTTTTCATGGGGCCCAAATCACCTGGGGTCACTCTGCTTTATGATAGAGGCCCCTGGTGCTAATGATCACTCAATATATCTAAAACATTTTCATGATCTAGATAGAACACAAATGCAGACTCAGGTAAGGAGACAGGGGCGTAGTAGGAGCCAGATATTTCTTAAAAGGTAATACAGGCCTGGGGAAGCTGAGGACCAGGGGCTGAAGAAAGCCAGGGCAAAGGGGGGGGGGCTGCAGCAGCGAGTAATCTGTGGAGGGAAAGCAGGACAAAACAAGTGTCAGGAGCAGGGAAGCAGGGCTGAAGAGGGACCAGAGATATAGAAGTCAGGTTTTAGGGAAAGTGGAAAAAACAGATAGGATGAGTAGATGTTGGCAGACAAGAAAGGTGGCAAGCAGGCAGGTTATCTTGAGTTTATCCTTCAACTCTGAGTTGACTGAGTATCCGGTTCCAGAACAGCTGATCTGAATTAGTTCAACTCTGGGTACGTTTACCTTAAGTTACGCGCATGCACAAAAAGCCATCATCAATGGAGCAGCGATATGAAAAACCATGGCAACAGACATGACTACAGAAAAAAATTAGTTATTTTACGTCAACAGAACTAGAGGTATTAATGCAGCCTCCAGAGAGTACCGATATATAATTCACTGTAACAGTAACACTGCTGCAGCAGCAAAGGAGAAAGGCTGCACCTAGAAATTCTGTTCACAAAAGTTATGAACAAAATCTCTGACAAAGGGCAGCCCTGATGGAGTTCAGTCTCCACTGGAAACAAGTCTGACTTATTATCAGCAATGCAGACCAAGCTCTGGCACCGGGTGTACAGGGACAGGATATCTCGTGTCAATGGGTCCGGAATCCCATTCTCCCAGAGCATTCCCCACAGAACTCCCCAAGGGACATGGTCGAACACCTTCTTCAATCCACAAAACACATGAAGACTGTTTGGGCAAACTCCCATGCACCATCCAGGACCGTGCTAACTGTGTAGAGCTGGTCCACAGTTCCACGACCAGGTAGAAAACCACACTGCTCCTCCTGAATCTGAATTTCGACTATATTATGGACCTTCCTCTCCAGGACCCCTGAATAGACCTTCACAGGGAGGCTGAGGAGCATGATTCCCCTGTAGTTGGAGCACACGCTCCGGTCCCTCTTTTGAAGAGGGAAACCACCACCCCAGTCTGCCAGTCCAGAGGCACTGCCCCCAATGTCCACACGATGCTGCAGAGCATGTCAACCAAGACAGCCCTACAATATCCAGAGCCTTAAGGAACTCTGGTCGAATCTCATCCACCCCTCGGGGCCTTGCCACTGAGGAGCTTTTTGACTTCCTCTGTGATCTCAGCCCCATAGATAGGCGAGTCCACCATTGGCTCATCAAAATTGCTTCTTCAACAGAAGATGTGCTGGTGGTATTGAGGAGGTCTTCGAAGTATTCTCTCCACCGCCACCACAGAGCACAGTGTCAACAGTGCACCACTTCCTCCTCCTGAGCTGCAGGATAGTGGTCCAGAACTTCCTCTAGCCGTTCGAAAGTCATTCTCCATGGCTTCACCAAACTCCTCCCACACCCAAATTTTTGCCTCAGCGGTTTTTGCCAGCAACCACAGAGGCCGAATTCCGCTTTGCATGCCGAAACCCATTAGCTGCTTTGGGAGTCCTAAATGCCAAGAAGGTTCTTTAGGACTCCTTCTTCAGCTTGATGGCATCCCTTACTGCTGATATCCACCAGCGGATTCAGGGACTGTGGCCACGCTCCAACGACCTTACGGCCACAGCTCCAGTTGGCCGAACATGGTCCACTCGGACTCAATGTCCCCTGCCTCCCCTGGGACGTGAGTGAAGCTCTCCTGGAGGTGCGAGTTGAAACTCTTTCTTACAGGAGATTTGGCCAGACATTCCCAGCAAACTCTCACAGAACATTTGGGTCTGCCGGGTCTGACCCACCTCCTCCTCCACCACTACCAGATGGTGATCAATTGACAGTTCCACCCCTCTTTTCACCGGAGTGTCCAAGACATGAGGCCACAAGTCAGACAACACAACAATGAAGTCGATCATCAAACTGTGGCCAAGGGTGTCCTGGTGCCAAGTGCACATGTGGACACCCATATTCTTGAACATGGTGTTCATTATGGACAATCCATGACACGCGACAAGTCCAACAATGAAACACCACTCGGGTTCAGATCAGGGGCGCTGTTCCTCACAGTCATGCCCTTCCAGGTCACACTGTCATTGCCCTCGTGATCATTGAAGTCCCCCCAGGAGGATGAGGGAGTCCCCATAAGGGGTGCCCTCCAACACCCTTTCCAAGGACTCCAAAAAGGGTGGGTACTCTGAATTCATTCAATTCTGAAGTCATTCGGCGCATAACCACAGAACTCCTTTCACCTCTTGCGTCAAACTGTAGGAGATCTAAGCAGCGCTTGCTACATCTCAACCTGTTCTCATGGATATTTCTAACAACAACAATATATCAAATTATTTTCCATTATTCCACTATTTTCCATCCTTCCATCTTCTTCCTCTGGTCTATGTCAGGTCACAGTAGCAGCAGAGTTAGAAGGCTCAAACCTCTCCCTCTCCAGCCACCTCATCCAGCTCTTCCTGGAGAACCCCAAGGCCTCCTCATGGGTCACGTCTTGGAACACCTCACCAGTGTGGTATCCAGGAGGCATCATAATTAGAAGCTCAATTCACCTCAACTGGCTGCTTTTGATGAGCTCGAGCAGCAGCTCTACTCTCTGATCCTCCAAGATGACAGGGATTCTTGCCCTTGCCTGTCACTACACGCAGCTTCACCTTTTCACCAACAGACTGGTGAAATGTCCACCAAAGTCCACCTGAACAAGACCCCAAGATACCTGAACTCCTCCACTTGGGGAAGGACAATGAACATTATAATAAAAAAGGAAGGTTGTGCATTTGAAGTTCACCGGGTTGCATCCATTGATAGGTTACCTCACTCTCTTCCTGAAGTTATCAGGTACAGACATGGGTCTTATCCTCCTCCAGCCACGACACATTTATCTCACTTTCCCATGCCTCTGTGTCTCTGTCAGAGTTCCCTCTGTTATAGAACTGTCCCACGTACGGAGTATAAATACAGTTAGATTTAATATTCAAATAATTCAATAAATCCTTTCTTTTTAGGAATTAGCATCATAATAAGCATTAGTTATTATTCCTGGGCTCATTCACACACCCACTTACTACATATATTGTTTAAAATTGCTTTGCGTATTAAGCAGGGTCTATAATAATGGGTAGGGCAGCGTACGCCATGTAATAATGTTGGGGACACCCCTGCTGTAACTCTAAAGGGGCCCTCTGGGGGTCACAATCATTAGAACACTAAGTTAAAGGACTAAGCCTGTGTAAAAACAATTCTGTGCAATGTGGGCAGTATTCTTCATTTCTCTGATTGGATAATTTGTTCACGGCCTCTTTTCTGTTGCATATAAACTGGTGTCAGAATGACAGAACAGGATGTTAGGAAACACTAGACTCTTGAATGCTATGGTCTAGTAGCATATACAAACAAATTTTCTGTGTGAACAGGTTTGGTTTGTTCTTTTTCAGATCAATAACAAACTGTAGTATTTTTAATATGATGGATAATGTGTCAGTAATCACTATGTTTTCTCTGTCAGGTTTGAGTGGCACCACAAACTACAGAGTTACTCTCTTTGCTCTTACTTTGCTGTGTTACTGTGTGATTTGGGTGGTAAATGGGATCATTACTATGACAATCATTACACACAAAAGCCTTCATGAACCCATGTACATCTTCCTTTGTAATCTATGCATCAATGGACTTTATGGGACAACAGGCTTTTATCCCAAATTCCTCATGGATCTTCTGTCTACTACCCATTTCATCTCATTCTCTGGATGTTTTCTGCAGGGTTTCATTTTACACTCATCAGCTAGTGCTGATTTGTCTTTTCTTCTACTAATGGCTTATGACAGATATGTGGCTATATGCCGACCTCTGGTTTACCACTCTGTGATGACCAAACAAAGAATTTATGTGTTTGTGTTTTTTGCTTGGATTATACCCATTTATTTGGTGTTAACGAGCACAATAACAACATTAAGAATAACTTTATGTGGTTCACACATACCAAAGATTTACTGTATTAACTGGTTAATTGCTAAACTATCTTGTTCTCCCTCCATAGCAAGCATTATTATTCCAGCTTTTAACTATACATTTTATTTTGGACATTTCCTTTTTATTATCTGGTCGTATATACATTTGATCAGAACATGTATAAAATCCAAGGAGAACAGAAGTAAGTTCATGCAAACATGTGTGCCACACATGTTCAGTTTAGTTACTTTTGCTATCTGCTTGCTTTTTGATTTGTTGTACAATCGATTTGGCTCTGACCAGTTATCACAACATGTTCGTAATTTTATGGCCATAGAGTTTCTTCTTATTCCTCCAATCTTTAATCCCCTCATGTATGGTTTCAAACTGACACAAATAAGAAATAAAATTATACAATTAATGTGTGGTAGAGGGGTTTTAAGCTAATGAGGTCATAAGGTGAAAAATAGTATGTCTGTTAATGGCTTTCTCGTGGCTGTTTTGCGGCTCATTCATACCTAAACTTTACTGTGTAAACTTTCTAATTGGTCAACTAGCCTGCACTATCTCTACAGTTAATCTGTGCATTGCATATTTTAACACTGGTATTTACTGTGTTTACAGTGAGAGCAGGGCTAAGTTTATACAGACATGTGTGCCACATTTAATCTCTTTATTCAACTTTGGCATCACTATACTTTTGGATTTGATGTACACTCGATTTGGTTCAAGAAGTTTATCTCAAAGCCTTCAGAACTTCATGGCAATTGAGTTCCTTCTCATTCCTCCGGTTGTGAATCCACTGATATACGGACTGAGATTGACCAAAATTCAAAACAGCATTCAGAGAGAAAACTTTTAAATGAGTCAAGATGAACATGCTCATCTCATCAATTCTTGAACAAGTGTTCAAATATTATGTAAATATGTATATTTTTTCTAAAACACTGTTCTTATTTATTAAGAATATTAAACATAAATGTAAACCGTGTACAAAGACTAAAGTGTTATACTAAATCTCCTGCATATTCATGTTTATTGAATGATTATTTTTTTGAGCAGGGCTGTTTCTGGTATTTTTGGTGCCCTTGTTTATAATGTGCAATAACGGTTAGAATAATTGTCAGTCAGTCATTTTCTATACCTGCTTATTCCTCATTAGGGTTGCAGGGGTCTGGGTGGAGCCAATCCCAGCGCATTATGGCAAGAGGCAGGGATACACCCCAGATGGTCGCCAGCCAATCGTGGGGCACACACACCATTCACACCTACGGGCAATTTAGAGTTGACAATTAACCTCAGCATGTTTTTGGACTGTGGGAGGAAGCCGGAGTACACGGTGAAAACCCACGCAGACACAGGGAGAACATGCAAACTCCACACAGAAAGGTCCCAGACCCAGGACCAAGGAGGTCTTGAACCTGCAACCTTCTTGCTGTGAGGCAACAGTGCTAACCCCTGCCCCACTGTGTCGCCCTAGAATAATTGTAATACCTTTTATTAAATTTAACTTTATTCACTCAACTTGTGGTCTGTGTTTGTCATTATGTCTTCATCAATCATCAATGAGTCAGGTTCAGTACTGTAGCTATAGAACACAATGTTATTTGCGACTATGTGCGAATATATCTATATCTATATCTATATCTATCTATCTATCTATCTATCTATCTATCTATCTATCTATATATATATATATATATATATATATATAGATATAGATATAGATATATATATATATATAAATAATTGCTGATCATCAGGTCTGGGGTGTGGGGGTGACCTGCATTGAGCTTCATGTATTATCTGTGTGACTTTATATTTATTACTTGTTTTCTGTAAAGTCCCCTGCAACATTGGTTTTGAGAAGTGCAATTTAGATTATCTGTATTACTATTATTGTTATTGTTATCATTATTAATATGAAGTGTCAGGCCTCAACAGTGTCTTTCTACATTCTGTCTGTATTTAGCTCTCTTACATATATTCAGTAGTTTTAGAAGCTTTTCCGGGGGCAGGGGCAAAAAAAGGCACCTACAGCATATCTTTGGCACAAAAGATGGTACTTTTAAGGAACACATGTGGCCCACCTTTGTTGGAACATATTTGGCCCAGTTTTGGCCAAAATATGGCAAGTTAGCAATGACCAATCCGGATGTCAGTAAAAGTAGCCCACATATAACATAGTGGGGTTCATTTTTTGAGTGTGATCCTTTGTGCCTGGTTCATTATAACTGCCTCCCTGGATGCTACGAGTGACAGGCTAACTGCCTGTCATCCAGCAGTTGTGTATTTCTTTTGTACAGTGAAAACATGAGCACTGGAGGAAAGAAATGGTAGGCTAACTATGCAGTTCCCCAAATTATAAATGAAAGTCTGGTCTTCAATGAAGAAAGGACAAATTTTACTGTCCCTTGGTAAATATGTTGGTGCAAATTCTCATTTGTCCAGGTAGCAACTAAGCAGAAACTTGAAGTAAATTCAGTAATTTGAATTTCCCTCCAGAGGGACCAATACCCAGCAAAAATCATTTGGTCCATATCTGGCCCACCCCTGACATTTTAATCTGGCCACCATACCACATGGAATGGCACTTGGTCCATTCCTGTTTGCCAAAAGTGGGTTAAAACCAAGCCATCACAATGCCAGATGTCAGCCAAAAGCAGACCAAGGAAGATCCAGAACTCAACTAAACTGTGGCCCACTGTATACTGTACAGAACAGTTGACAACATTTGATTGAGTATTGGTGAGCAGGTGGTGAGTATGGAGTGCCGAATTTGGTTGAATTCTAGATCATATGGTCTGTTTTTGGCAAACAGGAATGGACCACCTAAGTGAACATTTTGGCTCTCATGAGAACTACTAGTGGACATTCTCAATGTTGCTAGTAGTACTAGTGAGGTCAGAAATGCCTTCCTAGTGCTACTTGTGGGGTCTTAGTAGTCTAGGAGGCTACTAGTGCATGACATCTGTTTATTAGTGAGGCATAGTAGTAGTACTAGGGTTTGATTGTGCACTAGAAGGCCAAAGGTGGTGCTAGTAGTGTAAAATACATTCCTAGTAAGGCAAAGTTATTGTATTAGTGTGCAAAATTGTCTTACTAGTGAGAAAAACAGATTGGCATTTTAAAGGTTAAATTCCTGACAATGTTTTTTGTGATCAAGTGGAAAAGACAAGGAAAACATTTAAAATAAAACATTCATATAATACTAATCTTCATATGTCATACACAAATATGTGTATGGGGGGTACTTTTTAAAGATGCGCCAGTTGTTAAAAATTTGCTGCAGGAACAAAAGTGTTCCATCTGAATAACTTGGTATCCATGCATGAAAAACCACAGCCTTGAGTTTGAATTCCCAGCAGTGTTGCTGCATTGCTGTTATGGTGTAGATATAGATCAGAGCATTAGTGATGTAACGACAGTCTAGGGTAACCTCTTACTCTGTGCCCACTTATGCTGTGACACTGGCAAGGGTTTGTTCTCTCATCATGGATAATGATTCTGTTGTAAGAATTTTCACTTTATCAGGGATAAACGAAACAATTAATTACAGACTCACTCTCTTCACATTCACTTTACTGTATTACTGTATTATTTTGTTTGTCAATATCTCTCTCATCTTGATTATTATCTTAAATGAAAGTCTGCATGAGCCTATGTACATCTTATTGTGTAGTTTTTACATCAATGCACTTTATGGGACAACAGGTTTCTACCCCAAATTCCTCTTAGATATCCTGTCGTCTTCTCAACAAATCTCATACAGTGGATGTTTTTTTCAGGTTTTTGTAGTGTACTCATTTGCTTGCAAAAACATGTCCATCCTAACAGTTATGGCCTATGACAGATATCTGGCTATATGTCGACCGCTGCACTACCACACTTTCATGTCAAAGAGGAGGCTCTCTCAACTGATCGCTTTTTCCTGGCTAACACCTTTTTGCATTGTCTCCATCAATATTATACTATCGTCTAGACTCAGGTTATGTGGTTCACACATTCAGAAACTCTATTGTGTGAACTGGGTAATTGTCAAACTTGCTTGTCCTGGTACTGACACATTTTCAAATAACGTGGTTGCATATGCATCACTATTCATTTATATGTCTCATTGTTTTTTTATAGTTTGGACTTATATGTATCTTATTAAGACTTGTGTAAGGTCCAAAGAAAACAGGATAAAGTTTATACAGACCTGTATGCCCCATTTATTCTCTCTGATCATTAACTTCACTGCATTTATTTTTGATTTGATGTATATGCGATTTGGTGACACAGATTTACCTCAAAGTCTCCAAAACTTCATCTCCATAGAATTTCTCATTATTCCTCCAGTTATGAGTCCTTTGATATATGGATTGAAACTGACCAAAATCCGGAATATGATCATGGGTTTAATTTACATAAAAGGAAGAATACCGCTTCTATAAAGTTTGAAAACTGCTTTAATTTGATTTAAGATGTATCAAGAGCTTTAGGTTAAAGTTATCCTGAAAATATATGTAGAATATTTCAATCTGTTCTACATGAAGTGATTATAATGACTTTACTTATTATCTGTCTGTTTTATGATCATGTGCCATGCGTTTTATTCTTGCATCATTATTTGTATTGTTTATGTACCAACTTTTGCATTGTGCTTCATGTAATGAATATAATAGATTGGACAGGTTAAGTGAAAGGGAAAGTGTGTCCAAACTTTAACCGTCATCTATGTTTTCTGATCTGATTCCTCTTTTGTTGATTCTGTTTGTTGATCTGACACTACTATGCTAAAGGTTGAATGAGGATTAGAATTAACAATGACTTCCTAAGTGTTAAAGAAAGGTGGTTAATTGGTGTTAAAAAAAAAGCTTAATTGAAGATGTCCTCCTATAGATGTTACTTTGCTGTCTAATCTCACTGGTTACTTTGCTCATAGATCTACATAATGCTCTACAATATTTCCACTCTTTCCACACTTTCACCTTGCACAATGAAACCTTTTGAAAGTATGTTAAATTGCATAAACAACTTTTAGTGGTAAGTTATGCAATCATTAATTTATTACATTTTAATTTTCAAATGAATTTCAAAAAATGCCATATATCCTAGCTCCATTAGTCATGTAATACTCAGAATTGGTCATAACACTCAGAATCATTATCCTTCCTTTTCTCCTTGTGTCCACACACAGTAACTAGATCCATGTGATCCCAGGCCAGTAGGGGATCTCAGACTCTTGCAACTGTGAATGAGTCCCAGTCATCTTGGTCTTCCCTTGTCAATGAAATAGAGCTGTAGCCTGGTCCTAGAAAGCCACAGTGGGTACATGGTTTTGTTCCAACCAAGCAGTAACACACCTGATTCTACTAATCAACCACTAGAGTCCTCGATTAGGACCTTCATTAATAGAATCAGGTGTGTTAGTGTTTGGTTGGAACAAAATCCTGCACCCACTGCAGCTCTCTAGGACAAGGGTTGCCTACCCCTGGAATAGATCAGATGTGTGTGCTATACCTTCTGAGGTTTTAGAGCTTGTTATAATGCAACAGAGGTGACATGGTGATACAGTGGGTAGTGCTGTTGCTTCACAACAACAAGATTGCAGGTTTAAGACCTTGGTCTGGGACCATGCTGTGTGGAATTTGCATGTTCTCCCTATGTCTGTCTGGGTTTTCCCTGGGTACTCCCGCTTCCTCCCACAGTTCAAAAACATGATGACGTTAATTGGAGACTCTAAATTTCCTATAGGTGTGAGTGAATGGTGTGTGTGCCCCATGATAGGCTGGCAATCATCTGGGGTGTATCCGTGCCTGTCAACCATGCGCTGGGAATCGCTCCAACAGACCACTGCGACCCTAATGAGGGATATGCGGGTATAGAAGATGACTGACCGACTATACAGTAATACATCAGGTCCCCACTTTGGTCACCACTTGGTGCCATAACATCTGAAATACACTAACATCTGTTTAAAAAAAAGTCAGTGATGGGGTGTCTGGTGAACGGGGCAGATTTGTCTCTAGTTGGTCACCTACAAGTTATGTGCATCATGGAATATTAGAACCCTCTTTGACTCCACTGACAACTGCCACCCACCCCACCAGAGAACAGGACTAGGTGCCGCTGAACTGAGGCAATTCAACATTGAAATTGCTACCGTAAGTGAGGCCAGGCTCTTCGAAGACGGATTCTTAAAGGAGGGAGGAATATGATATAACATCACAACACATGCATGGTCATTTTATGAGACACTCAAGAAAATCTCCAAGACTCCTCCAAGGTCCTCCTATTTGGTGATTCAACATTCAGGTTGGCCAGGACAACAAAATGTGTCCCAGAGTGTCTGGTGTACATGGTGTTGCCTGTGTCAATGCAAACGAAATGAGACTTCTCACTCTATGTGCTGAGCATGACCTGAATTTAACAAATTCACTGTATTGTTACTGTACACAATAGCAGAGGAAAAGGTGAAAAAAAAAACATCTTGCATACATCACTGCTCCAAACAATGAACCCTGATAGACCTCTTTAACATTAGGATACAGGCAACCACCAAACTGTCCATAGAGCAGGTCCTCAAGCAGCAGAAGGTAGATGACTGAGCCCTTCTGGCACATTTTTCCTGAGACCTTCACTCCATCCTCGCTGTGGCTGAAAGGGCTTACATCAGGATGGGGCTCTGAACATTGTTAAGACTAAGGTCATCCACCAGTGGAGTTTCAGCATCCCACACAGCCAATATGTGGATGCCGATGTGGGTGCAGGTTGGTGTTCCAACCAAGAAATACCACACATGATTCTACTAATGGAGGTTCTTAGCAAGGGCTTCAGTGGTAGATTAGTAGAAACAGGTGTTTTACTGCTTGGTTGAAACAAAAGTCTGCAACCACACTGGCCCTTCTGAACCAGGATTGCCCACCTCTGATCTAACCCTATTTGCTGTCAATTCTGGCAGCAGATACTGTGTGTCTGGATGGAACCTGTACGATGGTAGAGGAGAGAACAACATGAGAGACTTGGAAGAAACATGCCCATGGCCAGCACTACAACAACTACAACTATAACTTGTCTGATATGCAACAAAGTATTTGATTGCAGGATTGGACTGGTCATCCATTCAGGAACCCACCTTAAGGGACATAAGTTGATGTCATCATTGGACCCAATGGGCACCCTAAACCAGCTATTGCTTGTACATGACTTCTGTTTCACCAACCAATTTACCTCAAAGTCTCCAAAACTTCATCGCTATAGAATTTCTCTTCATTCCTCCAATTATGAATCCTCTGATAAAATCTGAAATGGGATCCTAGGTTTAGTTCATATAAAAGGAAAATTACCTCTTTGAAGTTTAATGTCTAGATCAATTTGCTTTATGATATATCATCAGCTTTGGGTTAAAATGTCCTTTAACATTTCTGTATTATGCTCCAATCTGTTTTACATGACAAAGCTTTTAACTTGTGTTTTGTTTAGTTGAAAATGTGTTATATCTCATATGCAACATGGGATATGTATCAGTATATGGACATGACATCCTGTTTTGTTTTGTTTCTTTTTGTGATTGTTTGTTTGTTTTTTTCCAGTAGGTTTTAAATATCTAATGTCAGCATGGCTGCAATAATGTAATATTGATATTATATTATTAAAATATTATTTATATTACTTTGCCCTTATGATATGAGGCCTAAAATTTGTTGTTGGACCCCAATTGACCCCCACTGTACTACTCTAGAATTGAAATAATTCGATTTAATGGTTAGTCACCTGGCAGAAAATATACAATAAATATAATATAAATATAATATATACATAAACAATTTAAATATTCCAAACAATTCACTGGGCCCAGCTTCTCAAATCTACAAAATAGTAGTTTTCAGTGTTTTTCCATGATGTAAATTCAGTGTCTCACCCCACCCAGATCTATAAAAACAATGAAAATGTTATAAACTGCAAAATATCTGACACTTCACCACTTCACCAAAATTAAAAAAAAGAATCATCCACAATTGAATCATATATAAGCATACTGTATATGAATCACTATCAGTTTTTTTGGATTTTGATACAATGGAAGTAATGTCATTTCCAAAAACCTCACCTAGAAATATAAGCGTTCATTCACCAACTGTAGGATGAAATACTTTCTTAAAGTCAATGAATTTATATCTACACACAATCAAGACCAGACACATTTGAGTGCAGAAATGTTTTTGCACAATAATTGGTTATTGCATTTTCTTCAGTTCTCCAGTTCTATAACATATGATTTAGATTATGATCAGTTTTAAAAGAATTATTTTCATTATTTTTCATCAAGGAAACATAGTGAACCCCTCCCTCGTTAGCGACCGCCACAATAAGATGTTATGTGTATGTGTGTAGATGTGTGTATGTGTATGTTTCTCCTGGGACCAGGACAGACTTCTGTCCAAATCCCATAGAAATTAATTACTATAAATATTATTTTTTTTGCAGTTTTACATCGTAATTATTGATAGTTTTAGAAAGAAACATCATTTAAATCATTACGCACTTTTCAGTGCATATCTTTATATCTTTAATTATTTATATTAATTTGTATTTTTTTTTTTTTGTGCAATATTGAGACTGTGAAAGCGCTTGGGTTATTCTCTCATGGTTGGCCAGGACTGATCTGATCTTAGATCAGACCTGCACACATGGATGTGCTGAAGAACAACAGGATTAACATTAATTTACAATGTTCTACTAATACAGCGTTTACCACTCTGTGAGTAACAGCATGCATCTTTTTTCTGGTGTTCTATATTCCTAAAATATATTGATTTTCTTTGATATTATTGTCTATGCTTGTCTCATATATAATAATAATAATAATTGTTAACCCTGTGTTGTTCTAAATTTTGTGACGTTTCTGAGTTTCTGTATCTATTTGCATGTATTTTGTGACCCCCTTTTAATTCAAGCCTTACTCAAATCTTGTCCTGATCTAAATGTATTGTTTCCATTGTGTGCACACATCATCTATCACACACTTGTCTGTTCTGGAAGAGGGATCCTCCTCCTGTGGTTTATTTCTCTTTTTTCCTTGGGAGTTTTCCTTGTACAATGTGAGGATTTAAGGCCAGGGGATGGTGTGTTGCTGTTGTACAAACAATAAAGTAGTAGCAGTAGTAGAGTTTATTGCCATTTGTACAGGTTAAAAAAGGCATGTGTCCCTGAGTCATTTGCAGCAAACAATAAAAATATCTTAACCTAAAAACTTAGAACAACACAAAGAGAGAGAAGAACGTGTTACATACAAGAAACTAAATATATACAAAAAAGAAAATATGTAGGTGCAAGAGTTGCCAATTTACAGAAATATACAGACCTTTATATTACAAAATATATTACAAAAATATAACAAAAGAGCTGCACAATTATAAATAAGCAATAAAAAAGTCACTAAGGAAATTAATAAAACAGGAATATGTACAGAGAGGGCAGTGTTTATCATAAAGTGATGAATAGGTCTTTAGAAATGTCCCATATTGTTGCATTTACCTTTTCCACAGGATGCTGGGTTTAGTTTACATTAAAATAAAATTACCTAGGAAGATGTAATGCACTTTTTTGACTATACATAAGTCATATAGCTGAAGCCAATTTGCAAATAAATGTATTTGCAAATACATTTTGCTAGTTTTTATGTCGGATTTTAGTTCAAAGTGTCGGAAAATTGTGTCCCAGTCTGTTCACAGTAAAAAGGGAAAATCTTAACAAGTAAAAATGTCTTGTTTCTTGTACAATTAGTCCAAAATTGTGTAGAATTATCTTACTACAGTGGCAGATAATTTAGCTTATTTCAACAATTCTTTGACAGTGTTCCACATGTATGAGGAAGCAGACATTGATAAATACTTACTAATTAAGCTTGCTGATTTGATGTCTAATTTGCTCTTTGTAGTGTTTATGAATATATGGATGTTTTTTTCGGCTCTTGAATGAAATATGTTTTTTAACAAGAAACTTGTTGAAATTGTACTATCAAAAAAAATTTGATACATTATAATGTCTGTGTTTTTTTAAGATGTTCCAAATGTCTGAGGAAGGCAGACATTGAAACATGTTATTCATTTAATGTCTTGTTTTATCTTTGTAGCATGTATGAATATACAGATATGTTTTTTTTCTGCTGTGGGATGAAATGTAATTGGTGTCTTTTAACACAGGAAACTCGTCACATTACATTAAACTACAGTTTACAAGATGAATTTCCTGTATAAAAGAATTTTAAAAATGAGACTGTGCCTCATGCTTTTTGTGTGTCATGCTTGAGTTTCTACTTGGTCACATCATAATGTATTATCTCAACTAATCTCGACACTAATTAAATTCCCTTTTTGTAAACAAACTTTCATTTAGTCATATTTAATCGCTTATACAAATTATACTTTGATAATTAGTTCTCGTCTAAAATCGGAATAAATATTAACATCAATAATACGTCTGAGGCAGTTTGTAACCGGACATTTAGACATCATTAACTGACTTTAAATATTTCATTAATTGTTTAAGTTATTTTTCTTTTTCTTCTATCTCTTTTCTCTACTTTCTATTGATGCATGTCCACATCGACCTTCAAGGCTCACAAATGGATTTTTCCCCAATGCTCCCCTTTCCAACATTGTTTAATAATAATTAAAGAGGGCACATTAATTGAAATTATTTATTCATATATATATAAGCCAGCCTGTAAGAATGTAAGAGCATGTCCATAGTATGATCCAGATGGGTTTTAGGGGAAAAGGGAAAATTCCGAAATTCCATAGAAATAAAATCCTTCGTCTGCAAATTATGAAAAAAACAACACTGTGGCAGGGAAAATAAATATTAACTATGTACATTTGCTCCAATTTTTTTGCAGGCCTTTAGCTGTCAGATTTTTAAAGACAGAGGAAGTGACGGGAGGGGAAAATTTAGGATTATAAGAAAATGGGGAGAATACAGACTTTCTCTCAAGGGCAAAAGATTGTCGCTTTACATTGTCCTGCCAACAGGTTGAACTATATTCCACTGATTGACAGGTGGCAGTAATATGTCATGAAATGCAGCAATGCAGCAGAAAAGGGGACTGCTACCATGGCTAAACCATGAAAATAAACCCTTATTTGCATCTAACTGTGCTTTCAAATAAGTTATTCAACATAAGGGTTGAGGAGATGGGGGAGAGGAGGATGTTGGCCAAACTGAAAACTGAAATCCACGGACAAACCCTTTCACCTCCTGCATCATACTGTAGGAGATCTAACCAGCACTTTCAGCAGCAGTCTGCTGCATCTTAACCCGGTTTCATGGATATTTCTAACAACAGTCAGTCATCTTCTATACCTGCTTGTTCCTTACTAGGTTGACGGGGTTTGCTAGAGCATTCCAGGCGAGAGGCAGGGATATATAGATGGTCGCCAGCGTATCGTGGGGCACACACACCATTCACTCCCCTATGGGCAATTTAGAGTCTCCAATTAACCTCAGAATCTTTTTGAACTGTGGGAGGAAGCCGGAGAACCCGGAGAGAACACAGGGAGAACATGCAAACTCCACACAGAAAGGTCTCAGACCAAGGTCTTGAACCTGCAACGTTATTGCTGTGAGGGAACATTGCTAACCACTGCTCCACCCTGTTGCCCTTTCTAACAAGAATAAATCAAATTATTTTAGTAAGAACATTATATCCATCCATCCATCCATCCATCCATCTTCTTCCTCTGGTCTATGTCAGGTCACAGTAGCAACAGACTAAGCAGAGATAGAAGGCCCAAACCTCTCCCTCTCCAGCCACTTCATCCAGCTCTTCCTGGAGAACCCCAAGGCCTCCTCATGGGTCACATCCTGGAACAGCTCACCAGCTCAGCCTTCAGCGCGATAATCCCGGACATTCTCTACAACAAACTGCTCCAGCTCCAGATTCCAAAATTCCTGTCACACTGCCCCCAGACTATGAAACTCGGCCCCCACCACTCCTCCACTATCATTCTCGGCACTGGTTCCCACCAAGGTTGTGTCCTGAGCCCTCTACTATACGCCCTGCACACCCACGACTGCTCCCCATCCCACCCAACCAACCGTATCATAAAATATGCGGATGACACCACCGTGGTTGGGCTGATCACCGACGAAGATGAATCAGCGTACAGGCAGGAGGTGGAGAAACTGTCAATCTGGTGGTCGGACAACAACCTGTCTCTGAATGTCCAAAAAACCAGGGAACTGATAATGGACTTCAGGAAACATAGACCAGACCACACCCCCCTTGTCATAAACGGTGAACACGTAGAAATCATCTCCACCTTCAAGTTCCTGGGCACCCACATCTCCTCTGACAACTCCTGGACGGGCAACAGGCATCAGGACCCTGGTGAAGAAGGCCCAGCAGCAACTCTACTTCCTGTGGATCCTCAGGAAAGGACAACCTGAACCAGAAGCTGCTTCTGGCCTTCTACCACTCTGCTGTGGAGAGTGTACTTACCGACTGCCTGAGTGTGTGGTATGCAGGCTCCACAGCGGAGGACAGGAAGGCGGTGCAGAGGGTAATCAACACAGCCCAGAAGATCATCAGCTGCCCTCTGCCCACCCTGGAACAAATGGCCCTATCCTGCTGGCTGAGGAAGACCAGGGCCATGACATCAGACCCCACACACCCCGCCCACCCTCTGTTTGACCTGCTGCCGTCTGGAAGATGGTACATGGTACTTCCCTACTTGGGGAAGTATAATGAACATTATTATGAAAGTTCACCAGGTTGCATCCAAAGACAGGTTACCTCACTCTCTTCCTCAAGTTCTTATCCTCCTCCAGCCATGACACATATATCTCACTTTCCCATTTTCCCATGTCTCTGTGTCTCTCTCAGAGTTCCCACTGTTATAGAACTGTGTCACACATACAGTGTATATATATATATATATATATATATATATATATATACATATACTGTTAGATATTACATATATTGTTTAAAATTGATGGGACCTTTCTGTGTGGAGTTTGCATGTTCTCCCCGTGTCTGCGTGTGTGAGTGAATGGTGTGTGTTCCGCACGATTAGCTGGCGACCATCTGGAGTGTATTCCTGCCTCTCGCCGTAACGCGCTGGCATTGGCTCCAGCAGATCCCTGCAACCCTAATGAGGAATAAGCAGGTATAGAAAATGACTGATTGTTTAAAATTGCTTTGTGTATTAAGCTGGGTCTATAATAATGTGTAGGCATGTCATGTAATAATGTTGGGGACACCCCTGCTGTAACTGTAAAGGGGCCACCTGGGGGTCACAGGCCCCCTGTTAAAGAACACTAAGTTAAAGGACTAAGCCTGTGTAAAAACAATTCTGTGCAATGCGGGCAGTATTCTTCACTTTTACTGATTGGATAATTTGTTCACGGCCCCTTTTCTGTTGGATATAAACTGGTGCCAGAATGACAGAACAGGATGTTAGGGAACACTAGACTCTTGAATGCTATGGTCTAGTAGCATATACGAAATTTTTTTCTGTGTGACCTTTGAATGCTCTTGTCTAGTATCTCATGCAAATTAATTTTCTGTGTGAACAGAATTTATGTTTTTTCATTTTCAGATCAATAACAATGATCTGCATTGATGATGAGCAAACTGTAGTATTTTTAATATGATGGATAATGTGTCAGTAATTACTATGTTTTCTCTGTCAGGTTTGAGTGGCACCACAAACTACAGAGTTACTCTCTTTGCTCTTACTTTACTGTGTTACTGTGTGATTTGGGTGGTAAATGGGATCATTACTATGACAATCATTACACACAAAAGCCTTCATGAACCCATGTACATCTTCCTTTGTAATCTATGCATCAATGGACTTTATGGGACAACAGGCTTTTATCCCAAATTCCTCATGGATCTTCTGTCTACTACCCATTTCATCTCATTCTCTGGATGTTTTCTGCAGGGTTTCATTTTACACTCATCAGCTTGCGCTGATTTGTCTTTTCTTCTACTAATGGCTTATGACAGATATGTGGCTATATGCCGACCTCTGGTTTACCACACTGTGATGACCAAACAAAGAATTTATGTGTTTGTGTTTTTTGCTTGGCTTATACCCATTTATTTGGTGTTAATGAGCACAATAACAACATTAAGAATAACTTTATGTGGTTCACACATACCAAAGATTTACTGTATTAACTGGTTAATTGCTAAACTATCTTGTTCTCCCTCCATAGCAAGCATTATTATTCCAGCTTTTAACTATACATTTTATTTTGGACATTTCCTTTTTATTATCTGGTCGTATATACATCTGATCAGAACATGTATAAAATCCAAGGAGAACAGAAGTAAGTTCATGCAAACATGTGTGCCACACATGTTCAGTTTAGTTACTTTTACTGTCTGCTTGCTTTTTGATTTGTTGTACAATCGATTTGGCTCTGACCAGTTATCACAACATGTTCGTAATTTTATGGCCATAGAGTTTCTTCTTATTCCTCCAATCTTTAATCCCCTCATGTATGGTTTCAAACTGACACAAATAAGAAATAAAATTATGCAATTAATGTGTGGTAGAGGGGTTTTAGGCTAATGAGGTAATAAGGTGGTCGACAAGGACAAGCTGTCATCGTTTCAACACAATGGAAAAAAATATATCATCTGTTATGTACATGAATGGAAAGAAATGATTAATCTGTAGCCATTGTCTTGACAGTTTAATCCTATCTTTCGTATTCATTTAATATGAAACTATGTTTCATATTAAAAAGTTCTACAAAGATAAGTTCTACATATCTTTGTAGAACACATAAACACCATGTAAGAAGAAAGGCTGTTTCTGTGCTGTTGGTATAAACTTGCTGACAGGTGAAGCTGTTGTTCATAAAATATGACATTCAAATACACTCTGAAATCCCCCTGATTTCTCCTTAAGTGCTTTTCTTGTAGCTGCATGAGCATAGTGCTGTATATATATTTAAACTCACCCAAGCCTTTTTACCTTCTTATAGTATATATTATGATGTTCATTTTGAAGTGGATCACGTTTATTTAAGGTTAGTTAATTTATTTTATATAATGCTTCAAATGTTCTCAAAATCTGAATTTAAGTAATATAATTATTTAATCAAGTAGAAATGATCCAATTGAAAACTTTTTACTTAGTTAAAGTTTTTTGGGGGCCGTTGGGGTTGAGGTTGGTTGGGGTAGCAGGGGCTACAGGGGTCCTCCAGAGTTTAGTACCATTCCTCAATCTGGTGGTCCTGCTCTTAATGCTCCTCAGCCTCCTGTCTGGGGGGAGTGAGACAAACAGTTTGTGTGTGGGATTCCTACATCTGGAAGTGTAGACATTAGTAAGGAAATCTAGGCTCTGGCATGGTGCGGTGGAGGGTGAGGAGGGTGTTCAGGTCCTCAAAGCGGGTGTAGATGTTATTGAGTGTGTTGGGCAGAGAGGGGTCCCTGGAACACTGTGAATCTTTACTGTGAATTGTGTTAGTTGGTGTAGTTTGTTATGCACTTCATTCCCCTCTACATGCTCTGTGGATCATTGGACTCAAAGTGTCCTTGAATCCTCTGGTTGCATGCAGCCATGGCCCACTTTGAGTTTCAGTCTGTCACCAGAGATAAAAGCAACATCCCTGGCCTTCAGCAGAGACTGGACTTCTGGGTTCAGCCAGAGTTTCTGGTTTGGGTAGTTTGCTGGTGCCGGTGACATCCTCTGCACATTTATGGATGTAGCTAAGGACAGCAGATGTGTAGTCCTCTAGATCCACCTCTCCGTCATGGACAGCTCCCTCCCTGAAGACTTGCCAGTGCACACGGTGAACTGGAAACAGTCCTGTACTACAACAACAGCGTCCCTGGGCAAACCAGTGATGGTCCTCTGTGGTGGTGTGTGCTGTTTGAGTACAGGATGATAGGCAGGAACAAGCACGATATAGGTTTCTCTGACCACAGGATATGTGGTCAGAGAAGCCGAGGTAGGGGTGAGGAACAGCTCCGTATGTGTCTTGTTTTTTTGTATGAACACAGTCCAGCGTGCTGTTTCCCCGTGTCTGTATGGTGACATGCTGATAAAACTTAGACAGGGTGTCTGTGAGGTTAACATGGTTGAAGTCTCCTACAACCACATAAAAGCCAAGCCTCCGGGTGCTTGTTCTGGAGTGGGCTGACGTTATTGTGTAGTTTCAGTAGTGCTTCATTTGCATTAGCACCCGGAGCATTGGCCGTTGACTAATGTGCAGTTTGTACACCAACCCTCGTTCATAGATGCATAGTCCTCCCCAGCAGGCTTTCCCCAAAAGCCGGTTCCGGTCTGCCCAGAAGAGAACCTGGCCATTGATCTGGAAGGCTGGGTTCAGCATGTTGTCTTTTCGCCAGGTTTTCATTCCATAAAGTTCATCAATTCATGTGAGACTCAGTTTCAGTAGGGATGCCATTGGTGGTCTCCTGACTCTAGCCTTTAGCCTAGCTAGCATGCCACCCTGTTTCCCCCTCTTCTGCTTCCGGGTACACCACTTCCTCCTGCCCCCTGTCCAACGTGCTCTACAAGGCCAAACCTGTGTTCTCAGGAGCTGACGTCTGCCCATTGAAGTTCCTAATCCCTTACTACGCAACAACTTTCTGTTGTTGTCTTTTTTTTTATGTTACAACAAGTATTTTTTCGAGACATTTACGGTGGTATCAGCTCCGTCAACCTTTTTGCCGGAAATATGCGAATATATGTCATTTTCAACCTAATTAACTGTATACTTCAGTTAGCCTGTACCAGACATTCGTTAAAGTTTTATATATTGTCTGAGGGCTTTAGTCGTAACCATAATGTTAGGACAGTGTATGTATAGGTATCAGAAAATGTATTTTTAGGCTTACGTAACTTCCACTACATAGTTATATAGGTTCCGCAATGACATTGTAATGATTATTGTAACAACAATAATATGTACTTTAATAATTTTATTAAATTTATTTTAACGGATTTTGAGACCCCCCAAAAATTTACCATTTGAGGCTTTCAGCGGGTCTCAAGGGTTAATCGGGAGGGTCCGACCCCCCCGGACCCCCGTATTTCGCACTGAGTGTAACTGCAGAAGTACACAATTTGGGACACGGCACCATATTATGAAACAAGGTCAACATACCTTTCTGTTATTTGTCTTCAATTAAAGTACACTACCATTCAAAAGTTTGGGGTCACTTAGAAATGTTATTTTTGAAAGAAAAGCACTGTGTTTTCAATGAAGTTAACTTGAAACTAATCATAAATACACTCTATACATTGTTAATGTGGTAAATGACTATTCTAGCTGCAGTCTGTTTTTTGATGCAATATCTACATAGGTGTATAGAGACCGATTTTCACCAACTATCATTCCAGTGTTTTAATAGTACAACGTGTTTGCTCATCATATCAAAATGCCAATGTAATCATTTCTTTTTATTTTACAACTCGTAGTGGTGAATAAATGTATGACTTTCTCATGGAAAACACTAAATTGTCTGGGTGACCATAAACTTTTAAACAGTAGCGTACATGTGTGTGTTGTAGAGCCAAAGTGGTGCTACTGAAAAACTTTTTTTTTTTTTTGTTTCATGCACATGCACAAGGACACAGATGAAATGGCGCTTTACACTGTCCTGCCAAAGGGTTTCATTCTATTAAAATGATTTAAAGGTGGCAGTAATTTGCCAAAAAATGCTGCATTGCAACAGAAAAGGCAGCTGCTACTGTGGCTAAACTATGAAAATAAAATCTTATTTGCATCTAGCTTGCTATCAAAAAAGTTACTCAAGAGAAGACGTTTTCAAACTTATGTGTCAAACTTATTTCAATGTTGATAAGTCTCTCCAGTGTATACTCAATGCTTGAACTTTAGTGATTTGCAGTGAGTTATCACGAGGACATGATATAAAGAGGCACAAAACATCTCTGCGCTCAGACAACCAGCACAGGTTGTTGTTCATTGTTGTCCCCACCAGCAACTCAACATGTATGTCAAAGATGTATTTTGAAGTTAGAAGAAATATTTGAAATTAAATGAAATTGACATGACTGAAATCATGCCGGTTGTGCCATCCGGTTTAATGGATAATGTTTCTGTACTAACATTGTTTGTTCTTTCAGGATTAAATTACACAATGCAGCACAGGATTATTCTCTTTGTGCTCACTTTACTGTATTATTCAATAATATGCATCATAAATGTTGTTCTTATCATAACCATCATTGTGGACAGAAAGCTTCATGAACCGATGTATATCTTTGTGTGTAATCAGTGCATCAATGCACTTTATGGAGCTATAGGCTTTTACCCCAAATTCCTCCTTGATCTTCTTTCCACCTCTCATGTCATTTCTCTCACCGAATGCTTCATGCAGGGGTTTGTGATACATTCATCATCTGGATGTGAATTATCGATTCTAGCTGTTATGGCTTATGATAGATATGTGGCAATTTGTCGGCCACTAATGTACCACTCGATAATGACTAGAAAAATAGTATGTCTGTTAGTGGCTTTCTCGTGGCTGTTACCACTTTACTGCATGTTCATGAACACAATAACCATTTTCCAGTTAAAGTTTTGCGGCTCATTGATACCTAAACTTTACTGTGTAAACTTTCTAATTGGTCAACTAGCCTGCACTATCTCTACAGTTAACCTGTGCATTGCATATTTTAACATTGGTATTTACTGTGGCCATTTTGTCTGTATTTTTTGGTCTTATGTGTATCTGGTCAGGACAAGTCTGACATCCAGTGAGAGCAGGGCTAAGTTTATACAGACATGTGTGCCACATTTAATCTCTTTATTCAACTTTGGCATCACTATACTTTTGGATTTGATGTACACTCGGTTTGGTTCAAGAAGTTTATCTCAAAGCCTTCAGAACTTAATGGCAATTGAGTTCCTGCTCATTCCTCCGGTTGTGAATCCACTGATATACGGACTGAGATTGAGCAAAATTCGAAACAGCATTCTTGGTTTTATTCAAAAACAGAGAGAAAACTTTTAAATCAGTCAAGGTGAACATGCTCATCTCATCAATTCTTGAACAAGTGTTCAAATATTATCTAAATATGTATATATTTTTTTCTAAAACACTGTTCTTATTTATTAAGAATATTAAACATAAATACAAAAGGTGTACAATGAACACAGTGTTGTACTAAATCTCCTGCATGTTCATGTTCATTTTTTTCCATGAGCAGGGCTGTTTCTGGTATTTTTGGTCTTGTTTATAATGTGCAATAACAGTTAGAATAATTGTATTACCTTTTATTAAATTTAACTTTATTCACTCAACTTGTGGTCTGTGTTTGTCATCATGTCTTATATCTTATATGTCACATATCTTATATATGTGACTTTATATTTATTACTTGTTTTGTGTAAAATCCCCAGTAACATTGATTTTGACAAGTGCAATTTAGATTATCTGTATTACTATTATTGTTATTGTTATCATTATTAATATGAAGTGTCAGGCCTCAACAGTGTCTTTCTACATTCTGTCTGTATTTAGCTCTCTTACATATATTCAGTAGTGTTAGAAGCTTTTCCGGGGGCAGGGGCAAAAAAAGGCACCTACAGCATATCTTTGGCACAAAAGATGGTACTTTTAAGGAACATGCATGGCCCACCTTTGTTGGAACATATTTGGCCCAGTTTGGGCCAAAATATGGCAAGTTAGCAATGACCAATCCGGATGTCAGTAAAAGTAGTCCACATATAACATAGTGGGGTTCATTTTTTGAGTGTGATCCTTGGAGCCTGGTTCATTAAAACTGGCTCCCTGGATGCTACGAGTGACAGGCTAACTGCCTGTCATCCAGCAGTTTTGTATTTCTTGTGCAGCACCATCATGTGTACAGTGAAAACATGAGCACTGGAGGAAAGAAATGGTAGGCTAACTATGTGGTTCCCCAAATTATAACTTCAGTAACTTGAATTTCCCTCCAGAGGGACAAATAGCCAGCAAAAATCATTTGGTCCATATCTGGCCCACACCTGACATTTTCATCTGGCCACCATACCACATGGAATGGCACTTGGTCCATTCCTGTTTGCCAAAAGTGGGTTAAAACTGGGCCATCACAATGCCAGATGTCAGCCAAAAGCAGACCAAGGAACATCCAGAACTCAACTAAACTGTAGCCCAACGTATACTGTACAGAACAGTTGACAACATTTGATTGAGAATTGGTGAGCAGGTGGTGAGTGTGGAGGACCAAATTTGGTTGAGTTCTAGTTCATGTGGTCTGTTTTTGGCAAACAAGAATGGACCACCCAAGATGAACATTTTGGCTCTCACTAGTACTACTAGTGGACATTCTCAATGTTACTAGTAGTACTAGTGAGGTCAGAAATTCTTTGCCAAAGGTGGTGCTAGTAGTGGAAAAAACATTCCTAGTAAGACACCGTTATTCTATTAGTGTGCAAAATTGTCTTACTAGTGAGAAAAAAAGCTTACTAGTATAGGTATATGTACCTGTATCAAGAAAAAATGAAAAAATGTCCAAATGAGTTTCCATATCAAAAGGCTTTCAATACTGAAACAAATATTGTCACTAATATTGACATAAAACAGAATGTGTTAACATTCCCCAAATTTCCCCTTGATATTCAGAATATTATTTTTAATCCATTTATTGTTTTCTTTTTTCATTAAAAAGTGGCATTTTGTAAACAGATTGGCATTTTAAAGGTTAAATTCCTGACAATGTTTTTTTTTGTGATCAAGTGGAAAAGACAAGGAAAAAAATGTTTTTTAATTTAAAATAAAATATTTATATAATACTAATCTTCATATGTCATACACAAATATGTGTATGGGGGTACTTTTTAAAGACGCACCAGTTGTTAAAAATTTGCTGCAGGAACAAAAGTGTTCCATCTGAATAACTTGGTATCCATGCATGAAAAAACATGGTCCTTTTTGCATTGTCTCCATCAATATTATACTATCGTCTAGACTCAGGTTATGTGGTTCACACATTCAGAAACTCTATTGTGTGAACTGGGTAATTGTCAAACTTGCTTGTCCTGGTACTAACACATTTTCAAATAATGTGGTTGCATATGCATCACTATTCATTTATATGTCTCATTGTTTTTTTATAGTTTGGACTTATATGCATCTTATTAAGACTTGTGTAAGGTCCAAAGAAAGCAGGATAAAGTTTATACAGACCTGTATGCCCCATTTATTCTCTCTGATCATTAACTTCACTGTATTTATGTTTGATTTGATGTATATGCGATTTAGCGCTGCAGATTTACCTCAAAGTCTCCAAAACTTTATCTCCATAGAATTTCTCATTATTCCTCCAGTTATGAGTGCTTTGATATATGGATTGAAACTGACCAAAATCCGGAATATGATCATGGGTTTAATTTATATAAAAGGAAGAATACCTCTTCTATAAAGTTTGAAAAGTGCTTTAATTTGCTTTAAGGTGTATCAAGAGGTTTAGGTTAAAGTTGTCCTAAAAATATATGTAGAATATTTCAATCTGTTCTACATGACGTGATTATAATGAATGAGGTTTACTTTTTATCTGTCTGTTTTATGATCATGTGCCATGCTTTTTATTCTTGTATCGTTATTTGTATTGTTTATGTACCAACTTTTGCTTTGTGCTTTAAGTGGTGGTCTGTGTTTGTCATCATGTCTTCATCAATCATCAATGAGTCAGATTCAGAGTACTATATTTATAGAACATAATGTTATTCATTGTTATTCATATGAGACTATATGCAAATATATAGAAAATAATTGCTGATCATCAGGGCTGGGGTGTTTGACCTGCATTGAGCTTCATGCATTATCTGTGTGACTTTATATTTCTTACTTGTTTTGTGTAAAATCCCCAGTAACATTGGTTTTGAGAAGTGCAATTTAGATTATCTGTATTACTATTATTGTTATTATTATCATTATTAATATGAAGTGTCAGGCCTCAACAGTGTCTTTCTACATTCTATCTGTATTTAGCTCTCTTACATATATTCAGTAGTGTTAGAAGCTTTTCCGGGGGCAGGGGCAAAAAAAAGGCACCTACAGCATATCTTTGGCACAAAAGATGGTACTTTTAAGGAACACACTTGGCCCACCTTTGATGTCAGTAAAAGTAGTCCACATATAACATAGTGGGGTTCATTTTTTGAGTGTGATCCTTGGAGCCTGGTTCATTAAAACTGCCTCCCTGGATGCTACGAGTGACAGGCTAACTGCCTGTCATCCAGCAGTTGTGTATTTCTTGTTCAGCAACATCATGTGTACAGTGAAAACATGAGCACTGGAGGAAAGAAATGGTAGGCTAACTATGCAGTTCTCCAAATTATAACTTCAGTAACTTGAATTTCCCTCAGGAGGGACAAATAGCCAGCAAAAATCGTTTGGTCCATATCTGGCCCACACCTGACATTTTCATCTGGCCACCATACCACATGGAATGGCACTTGGTCCATTCCTGTTTGCCAAAAGTGGGTAACAATCAAGCCATCACAATGCCAGATGTCAGCCAAAAGCAGACCAAGGAAGATCCAGAACTCAACTAAACTGTGGCCCACCGTATACTGTTCAGAACAGTTGACAACATTTGATTGAGTATTGGTGAGCAGGCGGTGAGTGTGGAGGGCCGAATTTGGTTGAGTTCTCGTTCATGTGGTCTGTTTTTGGAAAACAGGAATGGACCACCCAAGATGAACATTTTGGCTGTCACTAGTACTACTAGTGGACATTCTCAATGTTACTAGTAGTACTAGTGAGGTCAGAAATGCCTTCCTAGTGCTACTTGTGGGGTCCTAGTAGTCTAGGAGGCTACTAGTGCATGACATCTGTTTATTAGTAAGGCATAGTAGTAGTACTAGGGTTTGATTGTGCACTAGTAGGCCAAAGGTGGTGCTAGTAGTGGAAAATACATTCCTAGTAAGACACCGTTATTCTATTAGTGTGCAAAATTGTCTTACTAGTGAGAAAAAAAGCTTACTAGTATAGGTATATGTACCTATATCAAGGATATTGAAAAAATGTCCAAATGAGTTTCCATATCAAAAGGCTTTCAATACTGAAACAAATATTGTCACTAATATTGACATAAAACAGAATGTGTTAACATTCCCCAAATTTCCCCTTGATATTCAGAATGTTATTTTTAATCCATTTATTGTTTTCTTTTTTTCATTAAAAAGTGGCATTTTGTAAACAGATTGGCATTTTAAAGGTTAAATTCCTGACAATGTTTTTTTTGTGATCAAGTGGAAAAGACAAGGAAAACATTTAAAATAAAACATTCATATAATACTAATCTTCATATGTCATACACAAATATGTGTATGGGGGTACTTTTTAAAGATGCACCAGTTGTTAAAAATTTGCTGCAGGAACAAAAGTGTTCCATCTGAATAACTTGGTATCCATCCATGAAAAAACATGGCCTTGAGTTTGAATTCCCAGCAGTGTTGCTGCATTGCTGTTATGGTGTAGATATAGATCAGAGCGTTAGTGATGTAACGACAGTCTAGGGTAACCTCTTACTCTGTGCCCACTTATGCTGTGACACTGGCAAGGGTTTGTTCTCTCATCATGGATAATGATTCTGTTGTAAGAATTTTCACTTTATCAGGGATAAACGAAACAATTAATTACAGACTCACTCTCTTCACATTCACTTTACTGCACTACTGTATTATTTTGTTTGTCAATATCTTTCTCATCTTGATTATTATCTTAAATGAAAGTCTGCATGAGCCTATGTACATCTTATTGTGTAGTTTTTACATCAGTGCACTTTATGGGACAACAGGGTTCTACCCCAAATTCCTCTTAGATCTCCTGTCGTCTTCTCAGCAAATCTCATACAGTGGATGTTTCTTTCAGGCTTTTGTAATGAACTCATTTGCTTGCAAAAACATGTCCATCCTAACAGTTATGGCTTATGACAGATATCTGGCTATATGTCGACCGCTGCACTACCACACTTTCATGTCAAAGAGGAGGCTCTCTCAACTGATCGCTTTTTCCTGGCTAACACCTTTTTGCATTGTCTCCATCAATATTATACTATCGTCTAGACTCAGGTTATGTGGTTCACACATTCAGAAACTCTATTGTGTGAACTGGGTAATTGTCAAACTTGCTTGTCCTGGTACTAACACATTTTCAAATAATGTGGTTGCATATGCATCACTATTCATTTATATGTCTCATTATTTTTTTGTAGTTTGGACTTATATGCATCTTATTAAGACTTGTGTAAGGTCCAAAGAAAGCAGGATAAAGTTTATACAGACCTGTATGCCCCATTTATCCTCTCTGATCATTAACTTCACTGCATTTATTTTTGATTTGATGTATATGCGATTTAGCGCTGCAGATTTACCTCAAAGTCTCCAAAACTTTATCTCCATAGAATTTCTCATTATTCCTCCAGTTATGAGTGCTTTGTTATATGGATTGCAACTGACCAAAATCCGGAATATGATCATGGGTTTAATTTATTTAAAAGGAAAAACACCTCTTCTATAAAGTTTGAAAACTGCTTTGATTTGCTTTAAGGTGTATCAAGAGCTTTAGGTTAAAGTTGTCCTCAAAATATATGTAGAATATTTCAATCTGTTCTACAAGACGTGATTATAATGAATGAGGTTTACTTTTCATCCGTCTGTTTTATGATCATGTGCCATGCTTTTTATTCTTGTATCGTTATTTGTATTGTTTATGTACCAACTTTTGCTTTGTGCTTTAAGTGGTGGTCTGTGTTTGTCATCATGTCTTCATCAATCATCAATGAGTCAGATTCAGAGTACTATATTTATAGAACATAATGTTATTCATTGTTATTCATATGCGACTATATGCAAATATGTAGAAAATAATTGCTGATCATCGGGGCCCGGGTGTTTGACCTGCATTGAGCTTCATGCATTATCTGTGTGACTTTATATTTATTCCTTTTTTTGTGTAAAATCCCCAGTAACATTGGTTTTGAGAAGTGCAATTTAGATTATCTGTATTACTATTATTGTTATTGTTATCATTATTAATATGAAGTGTCAGGCCTCAACAGTGTCTTTCTACATTCTGTCTGTATTTAGCTCTCTTACATATATTCAGTAGTGTTAGAAGCTTTTCCGGGGGCAGGGGCAAAAAAAGGCACCTACAGCATATCTTTGGCACAAAAGATGGTACTTTTAAGGAACACACTTGGCCCACCTTTGATGTCAGTAAAAGTAGACCACATATAACATAGTGGGGTTAATTTTTTGAGTGTGATCCTTGGAGCCTGGTTCATTATAACTGCCTCCCTGGATGCTACGAGTGACAGGCTAACTGCCTGTCATCCAGCAGTTGTGTATTTCTTGTGCAGCACCATCATGTGTACAGTGAAAACATGAACACTGGAAGAAAGAAATGGCAGGCTAACTATGCGGTTCCCCAAATTATTAATGAAAGTCTGGTCTTCAATGAAGAAAGCACAATTTTTTACTGTCCCTTGGTAAATATGTTTGTGCAAATTCTCATTTGTCCAGGTAGCAACTAAGCAAAAACTTGAAGTAACTTCGGTAACTTGAATTTCCCTCAGGAGGGACAAATAGCCAGCAAAAATCGTTTGGTCCATATCTGGCCCACACCTGACATTTTCATCTAGCCACCATACCACATGGAATGGCACTTAGTCCATTCCTGTTTGCCAAAAGTGGGTAACAATCAAGCCATCACAATGCAATGCCAGATGTCAGCCAAAAGCAGACCAAGGAAGATCCAGAACTCAACTAAACTGTGGCCCAACGTATACTGTACAGAACAGTTGACAACATTTGATTGAGTATTGGTGAGCAGGTGGTGAGTGTGGAGGACCAAATTTGGTTGAGTTCTAGTTCATATGGTCTGTTTTTGGCAAACAGGAATGGACCACCCAAGATGAACATTTTGGCTCTCACTAGTACTACTAGTGGACATTCTCAATGTTACTAGTAGTACTAGTGAGGTCAGAAATGTCTTCCTTGTGCTACTTGTGGGGTCCTAGTAGTCTAGGAGGCTACTAGTGCATGACATCTGTTTATTAGTAAGGCATAGTAGTAGTACTAGGATTTGATTGTGCACTAGAAGGCCAAAGGTGGTGCTAGTAGTGGAAAATACATTCCTAGTGAGACAGTTATTCTATTAGTGTGCAAAATTGTCTTACTAGTGAGAAAAAAAACTTCCTAGTATAGGTATATGTACCTGTATCAAGGATATTGAAAAAATGTCCAAATGAGTTTCCATATCAATAGGCTTTCAATACTGAAACAAATACTGATACTAATATTGACATAAAACAGAATGTGTTAACATTCCCCAAAATTCCCCTTGATATTCAGAATATTATTTTTAATCCATTTATTGTTTTCCTTTTTTCATTAAAAAGTGGCAATTTGTAAACAAAACAAAACATTCATATAATACTAATCTTCATATGTCATACACAAATATGTGTATGGGGGGTACTTTTTAAAGATGCACCAGTTAAAAATTTGCTGCAGGAACAAAAGTGTTCCATCTGAATAACTTGGTATCCATGTATGAAAAACCACGGCCTTGAGTTTGAATTCCCAGCAGTGTTGCTGCATTTCTGTTATGGTGTAGATATAGATCAGAGTGTTAGTGATGTAACGACAGTCTAGGGTAACCTCTTACTCTGTGCCCACTTATGCTGTGACACTGGCAAGGGTTTGTTCTCTCATCATGGATAATGATTCTGTTGTAAGAATTTTCACTTTATCAGGGATAAACGAAACAATTAATTACAGACTCACTCTCTTCACATTCACTTTACTGTATTACTGTATTATTTTGTTTGTCAATATCTTTCTCATCTTGATTATTATCTTAAATGAAAGTCTGCATGAGCCTATGTACATCTTATTGTGTAGTTTTTACATCAATGCACTTTATGGGACAACAGGGTTCTACCCCAAATTCCTCTTAGATATCCTGTCGTCTTCTCAACAAATCTCATACAGTGGATGCTTCTTTCAGGCTTTTGTAATGTACTCATTTGCTTGCAAAAACATGTCCATCCTAACAGTTATGGCCTATGACAGATATCTGGCTATATGTCGACCGCTGCACTACCACACTTTCATGTCAAAGAGGAGGCTCTCTCAACTGATCGCTTTTTCCTGGCTAACACCTTTTTGCATTGTCTCCATCAATATTATACTATCATCTAGACTCAGGTTATGTGGTTCACACATTCAGAAACTCTATTGTGTGAACTGGGTAATTGTCAAACTTGCTTGTCCTGGTACTAACACATTTTCAAATAATGTGGTTGCATATGCATCACTATTCATTTATATGTTTCATTGTTTTTTTATAGTTTGGACTTATATGCATCTTATTAAGACTTGTGTAAGGTCCAAAGAAAACAGGATAAGGTTTATACAGACCTGTATGCCCCATTTATCCTCTCTGATCATTAACTCCACTGCATTTATGTTTGATTTGATGTATATGCGATTTAGCGCTGCAGATTTACCTCAAAGTCTCCAAAACTTTATCTCCATAGAATTTCTCATTATTCCTCCAGTTATGAGTGCTTTGTTATATGGATTGCAACTGACCAAAATCCGGAATATGATCATGGGTTTAATTTATTTAAAAGGAAGAATACCTCTTCTATAAAGTTTGAAAACTGCTTTGATTTGCTTTAAGGTGTATCAAGAGCTTTAGGTTAAAGTTGTCCTCAAAATATATGTAGAATATTTCAATCTGTTCTACATGACGTGATTATAATGAATGAGGTTTACTTTTTATCTGTCTGTTTTATGATCATGTGCCATGCTTTTTATTCTTGTATCGTTATTTGTATTGTTTATGTACCAACTTTTGCTTTGTGCTTTAAGTGGTGGTCTGTGTTTGTCATCATGTCTTCATCAATCATCAATGAGTCAGATTCAGAGTACTATATTTATAGAACATAATGTTATTCATTGTTATTCATATGAGACTATATGCAAATATATAGAAAATAATTGCTGATCATCAGGGCTGGGGTGTTTGACCTGCATTGAGCTTCATGCATTATCTGTGTGACTCTATATTTCTTACTTGTTTTGTGTAAAATCCCCAGTAACATTGGTTTTGAGAAGTGCAATTTAGATTATCTGTATTACTATTATTGTTATTATTATCATTATTAATATGAAGTGTCAGGCCTCAACAGTGTCTTTCTACATTCTATCTGTATTTAGCTCTCTTACATATATTCAGTAGTGTTAGAAGCTTTTCCGGGGGCAGGGGCAAAAATAGGCACCTACAGCATATCTTTGGCACAAAAGATGGTACTTTTAAGAAACACGCATGGCCCATCTTTGATGTCAGTAAAAGTAGTCCACATATAACATAGTGGGGTTCATTTTTTGAGCGTGATCCTTGGAGCCTGGTTCATTAAAACTGCCTCCCTGGATGCTACGAGTGACAGGCTAACTGCCTGTCATCCAGCAGTTGTGTATTTCTTGTGTACAGTGAAACATGAGCATTGGAGGAAAGAAATGGTAGGCTAACTATGCAGTTCCCCAAATTATGAATGAAAGTCTGATCTTCAATGAAGAAAGGACAAATTTTTACTGTCCCTTGGTAAATACGTTTGTGCAAATTCTTATTTGTCCAGGTAGCAACTAAGCAGAAACTTGAAGTAACTTCAGTAACCTGAATTTCCCTCAGGAGGGACAAATAGCCAGCAAAAATCGTTTGGTCCATATCTGGCCCACACCTGACATTTTCATCTGGCCACCATACCACATGGAATGGCACTTAGTCCATTCCTGTTTGCCAAAAGTGGGTAACAATCAAGCCATCACAATGCCAGATGTCAGCCAAAAGCAGACCAAGGAAGATCCAGAACTCAACTAAACTGTGGCCCACCGTATACTGTACAGAACAGTTGACAACATTTGATTGAGAATTGGTGAGCAGGTGGTGAGTATGGAGGACCGAATTTGGTTGAGTTCTAGTTCATGTGGTCTGTTTTTGGCAAACAGGAATGGACCACCCAAGTGAACATTTTGGCTCTCACTAGTACAACTAGTGGACATTCTCAACGTTGCTAGTAGTACTAGTGAGGTCAGAAATGCCTTCCTAGTGCTACTTGTGGGGTCTTAGTAGTCTAGGAGGCAACTAGTGCATGACATCTGTTTATTAGTGAGGCATAATAGTAGTACTAGGATTTGATTGTGCACTAGAAGGCCAAAGGTGGTGCTAGTAGTGGAAAATACATTCCTAGTAAGACACTGTCATTCTATTAGTGTGCAAAATTGTCTTACTAGTGAGAAAAAAAGCTTACTAGTATAGGTATATGTACCTGTATCAAGGATATTGAAAAAATGTCCAAATGAGTTTCCATATCAAAAGGCTTTCAATACTGAAACAAATACTGTTACTAATATTGACATAAAACAGAATGTGGTAACATTCCCCCAAATCCCCCTTGATAATTAGAATATTATTTTAATCCATTTATTGTTTTCTTTTTTCATTAAAAAGTGGCATTTTGTAAACAGATTGGAATTTTAAAGGTTAAATTCCTGACAATGTTTTTTTGTGATCAAGTGGAAGAGACAAGGAAAACATTTAAAATAAAACATTCATATAATACTAATCTTCATATGTCATACAAAAATATGTGTATGGGGGGTACTTTTTAAAGATGCACCAGTTGTTAAAAATTTGCTGCAGGAACAAAAGTGTTCCATCTGAATAACTTGGTATCCATCCATGAAAAAACATGGCCTTGAGTTTGAATTCCCAGCAGTGTTGCTGCATTGCTGTTATGGTGTAGATATAGATCAGAGCATTAGTGATGTAACGACAGTCTAGGGTAACCTCTTACTCTGTGCCCACTTATGCTGTGACACTGGCAAGGGTTTGTTCTCTCATCATGGATAATGATTCTGTTGTAAGAATTTTCACTTTATCAGGGATAAACGAAACAATTAATTACAGACTCACTCTCTTCACATTCACTTTACTGTATTACTGTATTATTTTGTTTGTCAATATCTTTCTCATCTTGATTATTATCTTAAATGAAAGTCTGCATGAGCCTATGTACATCTTATTGTGTAGTTTTTACATCAATGCACTTTATGGGACAACAGGGTTCTACCCCAAATTCCTCTTAGATCTCCTGTTGTCTTCTCAACAAATCTCATACAGTGGATGTTTCTTTCAGGCTTTTGTAATGTACTCATTTGCTTGCAAAAACATGTCCATCCTAACAGTTATGGCCTATGACAGATATCTGGCTATATGTCGACCGCTGCACTACCACACTTTCATGTCAAAGAGGAGGCTCTCTCAACTGATCGCTTTTTCCTGGCTAACACCTTTTTGCATTGTCTCCATCAATATTATACTATCATCTAGACTCAGGTTATGTGGTTCACACATTCAGAAACTCTATTGTGTGAACTGGGTAATTGTCAAACTTGCTTGTCCTGGTACTGACAGATTTTCAAATAATGTGGTTGCATATGCATCACTATTCATTTATATGTTTCATTGTTTTTTTATAGTTTGGACTTATATGCATCTTATTAAGACTTGTGTAAGGTCCCAAGAAAACAGGATAAGGTTTATACAGACCTGTATGCCCCATTTATCCTCTCTGATCATTAACTCCACTGCATTTATGTTTGATTTGATGTATATGCGATTTAGCGCTGCAGATTTACCTCAAAGTCTCCAAAACTTTATCTCCATAGAATTTCTCATTATTCCTCCAGTTATGAGTGCTTTGTTATATGGATTGCAACTGACCAAAATCCGGAATATGATCATGGGTTTAATTTATTTAAAAGGAAGAATACCTCTTCTATAAAGTTTGAAAACTGCTTTGATTTGCTTTAAGGTGTATCAAGAGGTTTAGGTTAAAGTTGTCCTCAAAATATATGTAGAATATTTCAATCTGTTCTACATGACGTGATTATAATGAATGAGGTTTACTTTTCATCCGTCTGTTTTATGATCATGTGCCATGCTTTTTATTCTTGTATCGTTATTTGTATTGTTTATGTACCAACTTTTGCTTTGTGCATTAAGTGGTGGTCTGTGTTTGTCATCATGTCTTCATCAATCATCAATGAGTCAGATTCAGAGTACTATATTTATAGAACATAATGTTATTCATTGTTATTCATATGAGACTATATGCAAATATATAGAAAATAATTGCTGATCATCAGGGCTGGGGTGTTTGACCTGCATTGAGCTTCATGCATTATCTGTGTGACTTTATATTTCTTACTTGTTTTGTGTAAAATCCCCAGTAACATTGGTTTTGAGAAGTGCAATTTAGATTATCTGTATTACTATTATTGTTATTATTATCATTATTAATATGAAGTGTCAGGCCTCAACAGTGTCTTTCTACATTCTATCTGTATTTAGCTCTCTTACATATATTCAGTAGTGTTAGAAGCTTTTCCGGGGGCAGGGGCAAAAAAAGGCACCTACAGCATATCTTTGGCACAAAAGATGGTACTTTTAAGAAACACGCATGGCCCATCTTTGATGTCAGTAAAAGTAGACCACATATAACATAGTGGGGTTCATTTTTTGAGCATGATCCTTGGAGCCTGGTTCATTAAAACTGCCTCCCTGGATGCTACGAGTGACAGGCTAACTGCCTGTCATCCAGCAGTTGTGTATTTCTTGTGTACAGTGAAACATGAGCATTGGAGGAAAGAAATGGTAGGCTAACTATGCAGTTCCCCAAATTATGAATGAAAGTCTGATCTTCAATGAAGAAAGGACCAATTTTTACTGTCCCTTGGTAAATACGTTTGTGCAAATTCTTATTTGTCCAGGTAGCAACTAAGCAGAAACTTGAAGTAACTTCAGTAACTTGAATTTCCCTCAGGAGGGACAAATAGCCAGCAAAAATCATTTGGTCCATATCTGGCCCACACCTGACATTTTCATCTGGCCACCATACCACATGGAATGGCACTTAGTCTATTCCTGTTTGCCAAAAGTGGGTAACAACCAAGCCATCACAATGCAATGCCAGATGTCAGCCAAAAGCAGACCAAGGAAGATCCAGAACTCAACTAAACTGTGACCCAACGTATACTGTACAGAACAGTTGACAACATTTGATTGAGAATTGGTGAGCAGGTGGTGAGTATGGAGGACCAAATTTGGTTGAGTTCTAGTTCATGTGGTCTGTTTTTGGCAAACAGGAATGGACCACCCAAGTGAACATTTTGGCTCTCACTAGTACAACTAGTGGACATTCTCAATGTTGCTAGTAGTACTAGTGAGGTCAGAAATGTCTTCCTAGTGCTACTTGTGGGGTCTTACTAGTCTAGGAGGCAACTAGTGCATGACATCTGTTTATTAGTAAGGCATAATAGTAGTACTAGGATTTGATTGTGCACTAGTAGGCCAAAGGTGGTGCTAGTAGTGGAAAATACATTCCTAGTAAGACACTGTCATTCTATTAGTGTGCAAAATTGTCTTACTAGTGAGAAAAAAAGCTTACTAGTATAGGTATATGTACCTGTATCAAGAATATTGAAAAAATGTCCAAATGAGTTTCCATATCAAAAGGCTTTCAATACTGAAACAAATACTGTTACTAATATTGACATAAAACAGAATGTGGTAACATTCCCCCAAATTCCCCTTGATAATTAGAATATTATTTTAATCCATTTATTGTTTTCTTTTTTCATTAAAAAGCGGCATTTTGTAAACAGATTGGAATTTTAAAGGTTAAATTCCTGACAATGTTTTTTTGTGATCAAGTGGAAAAGACAAGGAAAACATTTAAAATAAAACATTCATATAATACTAATCTTCATATGTCATACACAAATATGTGTATGGGGGGTACTTTTTAAAGATGCACCAGTTGTTAAAAATTTGCTGCAGGAACAAAAGTGTTCCATCTGAATAACTTGGTATCCATGCATGAAAAAACATGGCCTTGAGTTTGAATTCCCAGCAGTGTTGCTGCATTGCTGTTATGGTGTAGATATAGATCAGAGTGTTAGTGATGTAACGACAGTCTAGGGTAACCTCTTACTCTGTGCCCACTTATGCTGTGACACTGGCAAGGGTTTGTTCTCTCATCATGGATAATGATTCTGTTGTAAGAATTTTCACTTTATCAGGGATAAACGAAACAATTAATTACAGACTCACTCTCTTCACATTCACTTTACTGCACTACTGTATTATTTTGTTTGTCAATATCTTTCTCATCTTGATTATTATCTTAAATGAAAGTCTGCATGAGCCTATGTACATCTTATTGTGTAGTTTTTACATCAATGCACTTTATGGGACAACAGGGTTCTACCCCAAATTCCTCTTAGATCTCCTGTCGTCTTCTCAACAAATCTCATACAGTGGATGTTTCTTTCAGGCTTTTGTAATGAACTCATTTGCTTGCAAAAACATGTCCATCCTAACAGTTATGGCCTATGACAGATATTTGGCTATATGTCGACCGCTGCACTACCACACTTTCATGTCAAAGAGGAGGCTCTCTCAACTGATCACTTTTTCCTGGCTAACACCTTATTGCATTGTCTCCATCAATATTATACTATCGTCTAGACTCAGGTTATGTGGTTCACACATTCAGAAACTCTATTGTGTGAACTGGGTAATTGTCAAACTTGCTTGTCCTGGTACTGACACATTTTCAAATAATGTGGCTGCATATGCATCACTATTCATTTATATGTTTCATAGTTTTTTTTATAATTTGGACTTATATGCATCTTATTAAGACTTGTGTAAGGTCCAAAGAAAACAGGATAAAGTTTACACAGACCTGTATGCCCCATTTATCCTCTCTGATCATTAACTTCACTGCATTTATTTTTGATTTGATGTATATGCGATTTAGCACCACAAATTTGCCTCAAAGTCTCCAAAACTTTATTTCCATAGAATTTCTCATTATTCCTCCAGTTATGAGTGCCTTGATATATGGATTGCAACTGACCAAAATCCGGACTATGATCATGGGTTTAATTTATATAAAAGGAAGAATACCTCTTCTATAAAGTTTGAAAACTGCTTTAAGGTGTGTCAAGAGCTTTAGGTTAAAGTTATCCTGAAAATATATGTAGAATATTTCAATCTGTTTTATGATCATGTGCCATGCTTTTTATTCTTGTATCGTTATTTGTATTGTTTATGTACCAACTTTTGCTTTGTGCTTCATGTAATGAATATAATAACTGAAAGGGAAAGGGAAAGTGTGTCCAAACATTGACCGTCATCTAAGTGTTTTCTGATCTGATTCCTCTATTGTTGATATTGTTTGTTGACCTGCCACTACTATGCTAAAGGTTGAATGGAGTTTAGAAATAATGACTGTGTTAAAGAAAGGTGGTTAATTGGCGTTAAAAAAAAAAGCTTAATTGAAGATTTCCAGTTACTCTGCTGTCTAATCTCACTGGTTACTTTGCTCATAGGTCTACATAATGCTCTACAATATTTCCACTCTTTCCACACTTTCACCTTGCACAATGAAACCTTTTAAAAACTTAAGAAAGTATGTTAAATTGCATAAACAACTTTCAGTGGTAAGTTGTGCAATCATTAATTTATTACATTTTAATGTACAAATGAATTTGAAAAAATGCCATATATCCTAGCTTCATTAGTCATATAACACTCAGAATTAGAATCTGTCAATACCGGTCTTAAACACGAACTTAGGCGCAGAGGTGTAGGTGAGTTTCTTTATTTCAGGTAGCAAGATCCCTCGATAGAGTGAGGCTATGAAATACAGGCCTAAACTAGGGAAAATGAAAATCACTCCTATAGAGGTAAAAACGCTAATTTGTTCTATAAAAGTTATCAAAAATCAAAATGACTCTTAACAAGGAAAAACAAAAGGCTGAAAAACATTAACTGAATTCTCCGAGAACTAATCTGTACTACAAAAGTTATCCAAATCAAAATCGCTCTTAACGAGGAAAAACAACAGGCTGAAAAACATTAAACTAAACGCGAGAAAACAAATGGCTATGCTACAAAAACTACAACAGAAAATCACTCTTTCGAGGAAAAACAAGGAAACACACATGCAACAAGGCTATGGTTATGGACACTGGGACAAAGGGCTTTGGTGAACGATAGAATGAAACACTTCGGCACAAGACATGGGGAGATGCAGACAAGATATACACCGGGTAATGGGGAACAGGTAGAAACAATCAGGGCAGGGCTGACAATCTGACCGATGACACATGAGGAAGGGCAAGTGACCTGAAATGAGAGGAGAGTTATCTTTCAAAATAAAACAGGAAATGACAAGACAAAAAACTCAACATGACAGCCAAGCAGTGCTAATGAGGATTATGCATCCATGTGTGTGCTATACCTTCTGAGGATTTAGAGCTTGTTATAATGCACCAGGTGACATGGTGATACAGTGGGTAGTACTGTTGCTTCACAGCAACAAGATTGCAGGTTTAAGACCTTGGTCTGGGACCATGCTGTGTGGAATTTGCATGTTCTCCCTATGTCTGTGTGTGTTTTCCCTGGGTACTCCCGCTTCCTCCCACAGTTCAAAAACATGATGACGTTAATTGGAGACTCTAAATTTCCTATAGGTGTGACTGAATGGTGTGTGTGCCCCATGATAGGCTGGCAATCATCTGGGGTGTATCCGTGCCTGTCAACCCATAATGCACTGGGAATGGCTCCAGCAGACCACTGTGACCCTAATATGGGATATGCGGGTATAAAAGATGACTGACTGACTATCATACAACAGGTCTCCACTTTGGTCACCACTTAGTGCCATAACATCTGAAATACAGTAACATCTGTCGGTGTTAGTCGATGATGGGGTGTCTGCTGAACGGGGCAGATTTGTCTCTAGTTGGTCACCTACAAGTTATGTGCATCATGGAATATTAGAACCCTCTTTGACTCCACTGACAACTGCCACCCACCACATCAGAGAACAGGACTTGGTGCCTGCCGTGTCTAACCCAGGTGTGGGGAATCCTGGTCCTGGAGGGCCGATGTGGGTGCAGGTTGGTGTTCCAACCAAGAAGTACCACACCTGATTCTACTAATAGAGGTTCTTAGCAAGGGCTTCAGTGGTAGATTAGTAGAAACAGGTGTTTTACTGCTTGGTTGAAACAAAAGTCTGCATCCACACTGGCCCTTCTGAACCAGGATTGCCCACCTCTGATCTAACCCCATTTGCTGACTGCAAATTCTGGCAGCTGATACTGTGTGTCTGGATGGAACCTGTATGATGGCAGAGGAGAGAACAACATAAGAGACTCGGATAAAACATTCCCATGGCCAGCACTACAACAACTACAACTTACACATGTCTGACATGCAACAAAGTATTTGGTTGCAGGATTGGACTGGTCAACCATTCAGGAACCCACCTTAAGGGAAGTTGATGCCATCATTGGACCCAATGGGCACCCTAAGATGACTTCCGTTTCTCCAACCAACCCCAGCTCTCTGACAGGCCTGACATTCTGCACAATGCTAGGCCAATCATAACAGAGTGGGTGTTTCTTCAGGGAAGGGAGGGGGGTAACAGGGTTTTTCAGAGTGTTTGAGTAGACAGACAGCATTGCTGCTACAGTTCTAACAAGGTGCTTTTGTAGCATAAATGCATGCAAAAGCTTTGTAATAGTCTATGAAAGTGTTAATGTTAATCTGTGAAAATGGCAAAATAGGGGTTCTTTAATATATGGTGGCTGGAAACCAGAGTGGGGTAACCTCTCACTATGTGAATACATATGCTGTGACATTAGGAAGGTACAGATTTGTTCTCTCATCATGGAAAATGTTTCTATCGGAACTATCACTCTCTCTGGGATAAATGAGACAATCAATTACAGAGTCACTCTATTTACATTCACTTTACTGCACTACTGCATAATTTTGTTTGTCAATATCACTGTCATCATGATCATTATCTTAAATGAAAGTCTGCATGAGCCTATGTACATCTTATTGTGTAGTTTGTACATCAATGGACTTTATGGGACGACAGGGTTCTACCCCAAATTCCTCTTAGATCTCCTGTCGTCTTCTCAACAAATCTCATACAGTGGATGTCTTCTTCAGGCTTTTGTAATATACTCATTTGCTTGTAAAAATGTGTCTATCCTAGCAGTTATGGCCTATGACAGATATCTGGCTATATGTCGACCGCTGCACTATCACTCTTTAATGACAAAGAGGAGGCTCTCTCAGCTTATCTGTTACACCTGGCTCACACCATTTTGCATTGTCTCTATCAGTATTATACTAACCTCTAGACTGAGGTTATGTGGTTCACACATTCAGAAACTCTATTGTGTGAACTGGGTAATTGTCAAACTTGCCTGTCCTGGTACTGACACATTTTCAAACAGTGTGGTTGGATATACAGCAATATTCATTTATGTGTCTCATTGGTTTTTTATAGTTTGGACTTATATGCATCTTATTAAGACATGTGTGAGGTCCAAAGAAAGCAGGGCAAAGTTTACACAGACCTGTATGCCCCATGTATTCTCTCTGATCATTAACTTCATTGCATTTGTATTTGATTTGATGTATATGCGATTTGGCTCCACAGATTTACCTCAAAGTCTCCAAAACTTCATCGCTATAGAATTTCTCCTTATTCCTCCTATTATGAATCCTCTGATATATGGATTGAAACTGACTAAAATCCGAAATGGGATCCTAGGTTTAGTTCATATAAAAGGAAAATGACCTCTTCCATGAAGTTTAAAGTCTAGATCAATTTGCTTTATGATATATCATCAGCTTTGGGTTAAAGTTTTCTTTAAAATCTGTGTATTATGCTCCAATCTGTTCTACATGACAAAGCTTTTAACTTGTGTTTTGTTTAGTTGAAAATGTGTTATATCTCATATGCAACGTGGGATATGTATCAGTATATGGACATGACATCCTGTTTTGTTTTGTTTCTTTTTGTGTTTGTTTCTTTCTTTTTTTCCAGTAGGTTTTAAATAGCTATCTATCTGTCGCATGGCTACAATAATGTAATACTGATATTATATTATTAATATTATATTATTTATATTATTTTGCCCTTATGATATGAGGCCTAAAGTTTGTTGTTGGGCCCCAATTGACCCCCACTGTACTACTTTAGAATTGAAATAATTAGAGTTAATCATTAGTCAACTGGTAGAAAATGTATAAACAATTTAAATATTCCAAACAATTCACTAGGCCCAGCTTCTCAAATGTAAAAAAAATACTAGTTTTCAGAGTTTTTCCATGATGTAAATTCAATGTCTTGTAATCATAATTATTTTGGAAACTGATTTTAATTCCATTTTAGTCATTAGCCTCATGACAAAATCAGTTTTAGTCATTTGGCTATTGCTAGGTTTAGACAACAAAAAATAGAGACATTTTAGTTTTCAACAGGGAGACTTTATTATTTTTTATTATGTATTGTTTATTGTTTCTAAGCACTTTAAAGTATATGTTTGTATGTACAGCAACCAGAGATATCAAATATCAGCCCCTGCATTTTCCTCTGTTTAACTAATATATGCCCATAAATTCTGTTGAACAGAACTGTCAAACCAGTTTGTGAAGTCACTGTTTTAATATTATGTGTATATATATTAGTTTACACAAGTCACAAGTCCCCAACAATATAAACTAGATTGGAAAGTCAAAAAAGAAATACAATATAAGGGAGTCATATTTAACTATTTCAGTTGGTACTTGTGTTTGTCTGGATATAAAACACTGAAGTAGTCCACAAAAGATCAGTTATAAGAGATGTGTTGGTTTACTAAAAGGACCTCTTGTATTCTTTTTATTCTCACTCCTTTTCATCGAGATCAGCTAATTGAAACATTCTTCATGATGGTGAACCAGAGCAATTTCCAGCTCATCTGAGGAGTGAGAGAACATATAATCAAGATATTTTATGTCATACCTAATAGGGTTCTCTATATGAATTACTAGATACTGATGTCATAATAACTGTTATGATAAATTATAAGATGCTTTATTATTTATATTTTTAGTTTTTAGTTGAGTTTTGATTTTTTAGTTTTAGGTTTATAGACTAAATAATAACCAGCTGTACTTACTCAATTGTACAATTAGGGGACTAAACATTAAAGGAGCTAAAATTAATACATTGATTACCGATAGGTGCATTTGAAATGCAGTGTGGTGGAATAAAACAGCCAATCAGGGGCCTGTATCACAAAGCGGGACTCTTTTGAGGTTACTAACCCCCCATTCTGCAACAAGATATTTTACCCACCCAGAACTATAAAAAAAATAAAATGTTATAAACTGCAAAACATCTGACCCTTCACCACTTCACCAAAATTAAAAAAAGAATCATCCACAATTGAAGCATATATAAGCATACTGTATATAAATCACTATCAGTTGATGTCTTCTTTTTTGGATTTTGATACAATGGAAGTAATGTCATTTCCAATAACCTCACCTAGAAATATAAGCGTTCATTCACCGACTGTAGGATTAAATCTTTTCTTAAAGTCAATGAATTTATATCTACACACACTCAATACGGGCAACACGGTGTAGCAGGGGTTAGCACTGTTGCCTCACAGCAAGAAGGTCGCAGGTTCAAGACCTCCTTGGTCCTGTGTGGAGTTTGCATGTTCTCCCCGTGTCTGCATGGGTTTTTCACCAGGTACTCCGGTTTCCTCCCACAGTCCAAAAACATGCTGAGGTTAATTGGCAACTGAGTATGAGTGTGTGAGTGAATGGTGTGTGTGCCCCACGATTGGCTGGTGACCATCTGGGGTGTATCCCTGCCTCTCACCTGGGATAGGCTCCAGCAGACCCCTGCGACCCTAATGAGGAATAAGCAGGTATAAAAAATGACTGACTGACACACTCAACACAACCCTTATTATATCTACACACAATCAAGACCAGACACATTTGAGTGCAGAAATGTTTTTGCACAATAATTGGTTATTGCATTTTCTTCAGTTCTCCAGTTATATAACATGATTTAAATTATGATCATTTTTAAAAGAATTATTTTCATTATTTTTCATCAAGGAAACATAGTGAACCCCTCCCTCGTTAGCGACCACCACAACAAGATGTTGTGTGTATGTGTATGTTTCTCCTGGGACCAGGACAGACTTCTGTCCAAATCCCATAGAAATTAATTACTATAAATATTATTTTTTGCAGTTTTACATCGTAATTATTGATAGTTTTAGAAAGAAACATCACTTAAATCATTACACACATTTCAATGCATATCTTTATATCTTTAATTATTTATATTAATTTGTTTTGGGTTTTTTTTTAAGTACGAGATTGTGCAATATTGAGACTGTCAAAGTGCTTGGGTCATTCTCTCTTGGTTGGCCAGGACTGATCTGATCTTAGACCTGCACACATGGATGTGCTGAAGAACAACAGGATTAACATGAATTTACACCATTCTACTAATACAGCGTTTACCACTCTGTGAGTAACAGCATGTATCTCTTTTCTGGTATTCTATATTCCTAAAATATATTGATTTTCTTTGATATTAATGTCTCATTATAATTGTTAACCCTGTGTTGTTCTAAATTTTGTGACGTTTCTGAGTTTCTGTATCTATTTGCATGCATTTTGTGACCCCATTTTAATTCAAGTCTTACTCAACTCTTGTCCTGATCTAAATGTATTGTTTCCATTGTGTGCACACATCATCTATCGCACACTTGTCTGTTCTGGAAGAGGGGTCCTGCTCCTGTGGTTTATTTCTCTTTTTTCCTTGGGAGTTTTCCTTGTACAATGTAAGGATTTAAGGCCAGGGGATGGTGTGTTGCTGTTGTACAAACAATAAAGTAGTAGTAGAGTAGTAGCAGTAGTAGTAGAGTTTATTGCCATTTGTACAGGTTAAAAAAAGGCATACTAGCATTCATGGCCTATGACAGATATCAGGCTATATGTCGACCGCTGCACTACCACTCTTTGATGATGAAGAGGAGGCTCTCTCTGCTGGTCTGTTTCTCATGGTTTACACCTTTTTCTCTGTTCTCCATCATTATTACACTAGCATCTAGACTCAGGTTATGTGGTTCACACATTCAGAAAATGCTTTGTGTGAACTGGATAATTGTTAAACTAGCCTGCTCTGATACTGTCACTGTAGCAAATGATGTGGTTGTATATGCAACAATTTTCATTTACGTGTCTCATGCCTTCTTCATCATTTGGACTTATATGCATCTTATTAAAGAATGTGTGAGGTCCAAAGAAGACAGAGCAAAGTTCATGCAGACCTGTGTGCCCCATTTAATCTCTTTAATCATGTTCCTTTTTGTATTGTTTTTTTATGTGATGTATATGAGATTTCACTCCATAGATTTACCTCACAGTCTCCAAAACCTATCTCTATAATATTTATCCTCCTTCATCCGCTTACAAATCCTCTGATATATGGATTTAAACTGTCTAAAGTCTGGAACAGGATCCTGGGTTTAGTTTACATTCAAATAAAATTACCTAGGAAGATGTAATGCACTTTTTTGCCTATACACAAGTCATATAGCTGAAGCCAATTTGCAATTAAATGTATTTGCAAATATATTTTGTTAGTTTTTATGTCAGTCTTTAGTTCAAAGTGTCGGAAAATTGTGTCCCAGTGTGTTCACAGTAAAAAGTGAAAACCTTAACAAGTGAAAATGTCTTGTTCCTTGTACAATTAGTTGAAAATTGTGTAGAATTATCTTATCGCACTGGCAGATAATTTTGCTTATTTCAACAATTCTTTGACGGTGTTCCACAAGTATGAGGAAGGAGACATTGATAAATGCTTACTAATTAAACTTGGAAACTTTTATACATGACACGGTGGCACAGGGGTTAGCTCTGTTGCCTCACAGCAAGAAGGTCTTAGGTTCAAGACCTCCTTGGTCCTGGGTCTGGGACCTTTCTGTGTGGAGTTTGCATGTTCTCCCCGTGTCTGCGTGGGTTTTCACCGGGTACTCCGGCTTCCTCCCACAGTCCAAAAACATGCTGAGGTTAATTGGTGACTCTAAATTGCCCGTAGGTGTGAATGGTGTGTGTGCTCCACGACAGTCTGGCGACCATCTATTGGCAAAAATATGATCTATGTACAAGTGCTCCAATTTTTTTTGCAGGCCTTCACCTGTCAGATTTTTAAAGACAGAGGAAGTGACCAGAGGGGAATATTAAGGATTATAAGAAAATGGGGAGAATACAGACATTCTCTCAAAATAAAGTTTAAATTACCTAAAAATTTCTTTTAACAATTTCCATACAACCACATTATATCTGGGGACTGACGCCGGTAGCAGGAGTGATGCCCCAAGGAGAGAAGGCAGAGAAAATGGATGGAAAAGGTCCACCTCAATACTGACCCATGCAGAAAGAGGACATCCAACACAGAATAAACAGAAAGATTGAAAATGAAACTTAATGGTTTGATTGTACAGTCAATGATTTTTCACTGTGTATAATCATATTATATTGTTAATTATCGTTTCACAGCTCAAGGTTATTCTACTGGGCTTGGTGATCAATGCAGACCTGTTATGACATAATGCATCCAGGGAATCAAATGCTGTTTTATGATTTGATACATTTAAGAGGTCAGTATTGAAATCCCTACAGATTATATACGTTTGACTAACATTTAGCATGCCTATACTCTAAGAATGCATATGGTTGACTGACCCAGACCAGGGCTACCTCAACTGCAGCATGATGTAGATACTTTTATTTTTTTACAGTGATATGAATACCCCCCCCCCCCCCCTGTTTTTATATATACCTTTGTTAATAGCCCACTGTGTCAAACAGTACATCCCTTTAATGTCTACACTGAAGTGAGTGCTTTCAATCTCATTGTGAATGTGTATGATGCACATTGTATAAAGAATGATAATAAAAAGCTATTCCATTCTATTCTATTTGATTCTATAGTCATTAGTTTTTTCAAACTTTCTATATATTTTTCTCCAACCCTGGTGTTCTGTAATCCATTATATCGTCAGAGTTGTATATTCAACAGGCTCATACCCTTTGGGTATGTGAATTGTTTAATTTGTTACAGGCCCCAGACCAGTGTAAATTAACAGCTGTTGTGACATGGTTGTCAACAACAACCCTTTATAGATGGTGAGAAGGGCGATCAGAGTCAGAGCAGACTGTCTCACTCTGTCACCATCTGCTGCATATTGTACAGGTAGAATATTTGTTGCCATCATTTCTACTGTTTAAATCATTAGCCTGCACCTTCCTCCGACACGCCTGTGCAGAGATTTTTTTTTTCACACTCTCATCATGGAAAATGCTTCTCTTGTAAGAGTTTTTACTCTGTCAGGAGTAAATGAGAAAATTAATTACAGGGTCGCTCTCTTCTCACTCACTTTACTGTATTACTGTGTTATTATGTTTGTTAATATCTCTCTCATCATGGTCATTATTTTAAATGAAAGTCTACATGAGCCTATGTACATCTTATTGTGTAATTTTTGCATCAATGGACTTTATGGGACAGCAGGTTTCTATCCTAAATTCCTGTTAGATCTGCTGTCGCCTTCTCATCAAATCTCATACAGTGGATGTCTCCTTCAGGCTTTTGTAATGTACTCATTTGCTCTCACTGAATTTTCCATCCTAGCAGTTATGGCCTATGACAGATATCTGGCTATTTGTCGACCGCTGCACTACCACTCTTTGATGTCAAAAAGGAGGCTTTCTCAGCTGATTTCTTTCTCATGGTTTACCCCTTTTTCTCTGTTCTTCATCACTATTCTACTGACGTCTAGACTCAGGTTATGTGGTTCACACATTCACAAACTCTTTTGTGTCAACTGGATAATTGTTAAACTAGCCTGCTCTGACACTGACATTGTTCTAAATGATGTGGTTGCATATGCAACAATGTTCATTTATGTGTGTCACACATTCTTCATCATTTGGACTTATATGCATCTTATTAAGAATTGTGTCAGATCCAAAGAAGACAGAGCAAAGTTCATGCAGACCTGTGTGCCCCATTTAATCTCTTTAATCACATTCATTTTTGTATTGTTTTTTGATGTGATGTATCAGAGATTTCACTCCACAGATTTACCTCAAAGTCTCCAAAACTTTATTGCTATAGAATTTATCCTCATTCCTCCAGTTATGAATCCTCTCATATATGGATTTAAACTTACAAAGGTTCGAAATAGAATCATGGGCTTAGTTTATGTTAAAATAAAATTACCAAGGAAGATGTAATGCAAAATAGTTTATGTTCTTAGGTCATCAAGCTGAAGCCAATTTGCAGTTAATGTATTTGCAACTATATTTTGTTATTTTATGATCACAGTGTTTTCCTTTAGGTGTCTGCAAATTGTGTTTCAGTCTGTTTCTCATGTATGAGAAAGGCAGACCTTGATACATGTTGTTATTTAATGTCTAGTTTGCTCTTTGTAATGTGTATGAATATCTGGATATATTTGTGATCTAGAATGAAATGCAATTTGTGACAAAAGAGTATGTCCTAACACAACAAAATATAACCACATTAGATGAATTTGAAGATGAAGATGAATTTCCTTTAGCTTATCAACTAATTTGTGCCTCATGCTTGAGTTTCTATATCATAACGTATCATTGGTTGCAAACGTTTTTTGCTCAGAGTATCTCAACTAATCCCAAAACTAAATTAAATTAGCTTTTTTGTGCACAAACTTTCATTTAGTCCTATAATTTATCACTTATCACAAGTATAGTTAACTCATTATACAAATAAACTGTCATAATAAAGCCAATAAATCATGATAGGTAATGATTTGTCAATAACCTGCATGCTCCCATGACAAGTCCAAATAACACAAACAAATTGAATGCATGTCCTCATCAACCTTCAAAACTCACAAATAGATTTTATCTAATACATCCATGAAGTAGGAATCTGAAATCAATAAAAAACAAAAAACAAAAAAAAACAAAGAAGAGAATACCTATGTGTTATAAAATTGAACACAATGCAAGACAACTATAAATTGGGACAAAACATGAGCTAAAAGGGACAATTAGACAGACAGGAAGGGTTCATATAAGGGGAAGGAAAGGCTTCAGTTAATTCTGAATCTATCACCGTTAGCCAGTGTAGGTGTAGCTATGAAATATAAACTGGAGGTTTGTCAGGCAGATTTTTTATATTTTGGAAAATAAGACAAAGAAAGAGGACTGGAATCTAATTCACAACCCCAGAATTGTATATGCTACCATATAATATAGTAAAGCCTCTCAGTTAATGTTTTGCATCATACAAGGGGTCAATGTCTGTGTACATTTTTGCCAGGGCCGTCTTTCAAAAATGAAGGCGATGTAATACTTGAAATGACAAAATGAAATGACAAACCCTAACTCATGTTCCCAATATTGTTTTATTATGGTTAAAGAGGTACATGAATTAAAATTATATTAACCAGCATACCCCTTCGAGAGTGTAAAAGCATGTCCATAATATGACCCAGATGGATTTTGGGGGGTGAGAAGAAAAATTTGGAAATTTCTTCCGAACAGAATCCTTCACTTGCAAAACACAAACAAAAAAAATCCTTAATATCATATAAAATTATTGGCAATTAAAGTTTCACAGTTCAAGGTTATTCTACTGGGCTTGGTAATCGATGGGTACAACCCTATTGCTAAATAATACATCCAGGAAATCAAACGGTTTATGATTTGATGCATTTAAGAGGTCATTATTGAAATCCTTACAGATTATATACACTACTGTTCAAAAGCTTGGGGTCACATAGAAATGACCTTATTTTTGCAAGAAAAGCACTGTTTTTTTCAATGAGGTTAACTAAACAAAACGTCTGGTTTTTGGTGCAGTATCTACATAGGTGTATAGAGGCCCATTTCCAGCAACTATCACTCCTGTGTTCTAATGGAGTGTGTTTGCTCATTGCATCAGAAGGCTAATGTAATAAAATGTTCTATTAATTTTAAAAGTCATGGTGGTTCTCATAGTCATTAATTCTTTCTGTACAACTTCTATTCCTTCATTCAACCCCGGTGTTCTGTAATCCATTAAATCATCAGTTACAGTTGTATTCAACTCATTTGCATTTCAAGTCACTGTCAGAATACAGACCCACACCCTCTGGATATGTGAATCATGTTATTTGTTACAGGCCCCACACCAGCGTGAATTCACAGCTGTTGCCAGCAACAACCATTTAAAGATGGTGAGGAGGGAGATGAGAGTCAGAGTGGACTGAACAGTGTGAACCTTCACTCTGTAACCACCTGCTACACGTTAAAGAGGTAGAATTTGAATAACTGAAAATTTGTTACCATCTTTTCTTCCATTTAATTCATTCATTCCTTTGACGCATCAGGTGTACAGAGAATTTTTCACATTCTCTTATCATGGAAAATGTTTCTGTAAGAGTTTTTACTCTATCAGGAGTAAATGAGAAAATGAATTACAGGGTCACTCTCTTTTCACTCTCTTTAATGTATTACTGTACTATCTTGTTTGTGAATATCTCTCTCATCATTATCATTATTTCAAATGAAAGTCTGCATGAGCCTATGTACATCTTATTGTGCACGTTTTGCATCAATGGACTTTATGGGACAACAGGTTTCTATCCTAAATTCGTGTTAGATCTCCTGTCATCTTCTCAACAAATCTCTTACAGTGGATGTCTTCTTCAGGCTTTTGTAATGTACTCATTTGCCTGTACTGAACTGTCAATGTTAGCGGTTATGGCCTATGACAGATATCTGGCTATATGTCGACCGCTGCACTACCACTCTTTGATGACGAAGAGGAGGCTCTCTCTGCTGGTCTCTTTCGCCTGGTTTACACCTTTTTTTGTTCTCGCTGTCAGTATTATACAGACGTCTAGACTGAGGTTATGTGGTTCACATATTCAGAAACTTTTTTGTGTGAACTGGGTAATTGTTAAACTAGCCTGCTCTGATGCTGACACTGTTCCAAATGATGTGCTTGCATATGCAACAATTTTCATTTACGTGTGCCATGGGTTCTTCATCTTTTGGACTTATATGCATCTTATTAAGAAATGCGTGAGGTCCAAAGAAGACAGAGCAAAGTTCATGCAGACCTGTGTGCCTCATTTAATCTCATTACTCACATTTATTGTTGTGATGTTTTTTGATCTGATGTATAAGAGATTTCACCCCACAGATTTACCTCAAAGTCTCCAGAACTTCTTATCTATAGAATTCATCCTCATTCCTCCTCTCATGAATCCTCTTATATATGGATTTAAACTGACAAAAATCAGAAACAGGATTCTGGGTTTAGTTTATGTTCAAATAAAATTACCTAGAAAGATATAATGCAAAATATTTAATGTTCATCAGTTGTCTGGCTGAAGCCAATTTGCAGTTCACTGTATTTGCAATTGTTTTTTGTTACATTATGATGTTTCTGTTTTACTCAAGGTGTGTGCACATCGTGTTCCATGTGTCTGAGGAAGGCAGACATTGATACATGTTATTAATTTAAAGTCTAGTTTTGTCTTTGTATCTTATATGAATATATGACTATGTTTTTGTTCTGATCTGGGATGAAATACAATTTTTTTTTTTTAATGCAGGAAACTTGTCATATTGCATCAAACAAAATAATATGTCCTAACATTGCACAATATACACACATTAGACAATGAATTTCATGTTTTAAAACTTTTAAAAGACTGGGGCTCTAACTTGTGCCCCATGTTTAAGTTTCTACATCATGCAGTTCATTAGTTGCAAACTTTTTTCCTTAGATTATCTCCACTAATCCCAAAACTAAATTAACTTCCTTTGTTTTGTACACACACTTCCACTAAGTACAATATTTAATCACTCAACCTGCATGTACTCATCCAAAGTCCTAATTATATCAACAATGTTTCACAATAATACATCTGCAAGTTCTCCCACTCAAGATGAGAGAGTCCTGTAATTTTTATCATCAGGTATAGCTCAACTATGACAGACAAAATGAGAAAAAAAGATCTAGAAACTAGAAAATCACTTTGTCTGATTGAAAAGAATTTATTTGCAAATTATTATGGAAATTAAGTATTTGGTCAATAATTAAAGTTCATCTCAATACTTTATTATATACCCATTGTTAGCACTGACAGAGGTAAAACATTCATGTGAGGTTTTCACACATTGATGCTGATATTTTGGTCCATTCCTCCATGCAGATCTCTTCTATAGCAGTGTTGTTTTGGGGCTGTCGCTACGCAACATGGACTTTTATTTTCTATGGTGTTGAGATCTGGAGACTTACTAGTTCACTACAGGACCTTGAAATGCTTCTTACGAAGCCACTCCTTCATTGCCCAGGCAGTGTGTTTGGGATCATTGTCATGCTGAAAGACCCAGCCAGGTTTCCTCTTCATTGCCTTTGCTGATGAAAGGAGGTTTTCACTCAAAAACTCACAATACATGACCCCATTCATTCTTTCCTTTACATGGATCAGGCGTCCTGGTCCCTTTGCAGAAAAGCCCCAAAGCATGATGTTTCCACCCCCATACTTTACAGTAGGTATGATGTTCTTTGGATGCAACTCAGCATTCTTTCTTCTCCAAACATGACAAGGTGAGTTTTTTAGTAATAAAATACCAAAGAAAGTCCGGCACAAAACAGAAAAACAGGCAAAAACAACCCACACCCAAATAACATCCCAGTTAACATCCCGCAAGTATAAACTAGGCTTAAGAGGTCAGTATTGAAATCCCTATAGAATACATGTCTTTAACTAACATTTAGCTTAGTCATTGCTGTAAATGTTTCTACATTTTACCCTGGTGATCTGTAATCAGTTAAATCATTACAGTTGTCATATATTCAACAGATCATATATGAATATATACCGTAAGTTTGACTACCATTTTGCCTAGTCATTAGTTTTTTTCAAACTTTCTGTAAATTTAATTCATTACTTTCAAACTTTCTGTACATGTTTCTGTCAGCATACAGGCCCACACCCTTTGGATATGTGAATTCTGTTATTTGTTGCAGGCCTCAGACCAGCATGAATTCACAGCTGTTGCCAACAACAACCATTTATAGAGGGTGTGGAGGCAGCTCTGGAGTCAGAAAAGGACTGCAGAATGTGAGTTTCTGTCAGCTTACACCTTCCTTGCATCTGTCGTATCTCTGTTGTGCTGAGATTTTTTTCACAATCTCTCATTATGGAAAATGATTCTCTTGTAAAACTCTATCCGGAGTAAATGAGAAAATGAATTTCAGAGTCACTCCCTTCTCAATAACTTTACTGTATTACTGTATTATTTTGTTTGTCAAAATCTCTCTCATCATGGTCATTATTTTCTATATTTACTATAGTGCCGTCTTCTCAACAAATCTCATAGAGTGGATGTCTTCTTCAGGCTTTTGTAATGTACAAAATGGCCTTATGGCAGTTATGGCCTATGACATATGAAACAGTAATGTATAAATGTATGCATGTATGAACAACAGTTGTATATTTAATCACTTATCACAAATATAGGTAACTCTAACTATAGTGAAACTAATTACACCATTAATTAATATTAATTCATGATTCATGATTTGTCAGTAACCTGCATGTTCTCATCTGAAGTCCTAATTATATCAACCTTTTTTCATATGAATAATATATTTTAGTTTAGCGCTTGTCTGATGAACTTCATCAGTAATTTTTAACACAGAAATGCCCTTCAATTCTTCTCAAATGTAAATATTTCCTAGTGTTGTGCTAGTAGTAGCATAGCCTGTGTGGTAGTACTTCATACAGAGGATACATTTAGACAGGGCTCTTCTCAGGGCTTCCCTGACCCCGCAACAAACCCTAGACAAGTGGAAGAAGATGAATGGATGTGAATGGATGGAAGGAAATATAAATCTCTGCTTTTATTAGTCAGAAAAACACTCTCCAATAACACAGAACCACAATGTTAATAAAGTATTTTTTAACAAAGAAAAGTTGCTTTATTAAATCTCCAGATCAACTTGTCTTGTAATAACGGAATGAAACTTGAAAAGAGCTCCAGTTGTGGTGGTTTATATTTCAGGATCGCTTATTACTTCATTCTGCTTTCAGTCAAAATGAGACGCAGCCTCAGAGAGATCATCCAATCATCATGCAGAAGTTTAATGTTCAGGCTCGCCAAGGCCACGCTCCCTCCCCAGAGTTTTTATTTACTATAGTGGAATTTGTCTAGTCTTTTTTCATTAACAAAAAAAATTGTTAATTTCATCAGTGTTATTAGTATTGATGGTTGATGTTATGGGTATGGGTTATGGTTATGGGCATTGATTTCATCTCATTTTCATCATGAAAAAAAAAAAAACATTGTTGATGAACACATTTTGTCTAGTCTCGCCTGACAATATTAACCATGCTGATAACAGCTGACAGAGGATCACCATCTGGAGTGCCTCCAAAGCACTGTTGGTCTCTTAGGCAGCGTTCCGCAGTGGTTTTAGTCCTTCCTCTCAGACAGGAGTGAACACATGTCACTGGTAGGTAGTAGGTCCAGACTGCTCTCTGTCACCAGAGGTGTCCCACAGGGGTCAGTTCTTAGCCCCATCCTTTTTATTACATACATGCTCTCCCCTCATTCATCAGTAGACATGGGATATCCTTCCATTGTTATGCTGATGACTTACAACTCTACATCAGAACTGTCCCTACTTCCTCTGTAGCTGTTTTCTCTCACCACCTATCTTAAGGAGATAAAAGCATCGATGACCATCAACCTCCTTTGACTAAACAGCAACAAAACTGAGGCTCTTTTTCTTGGGACACTACATCAGGTCCAGTCTTCATCCATATTACAACTCACTTTTGACAGCCAGGTCATCCCTCCATCCCACTCAGTCACAAATCTAGGGGTTCAGTATGACCACAACCTCGACTTTAGCAACCACATACAACAACCGTGCAAGACCTTGTTCTATCACCTCTGCAGACAAGCTGCTCCATGCCTTTGAACAGTGCTGCCAGGGTCCTAATGACAGTCTGTAAACACAAATACATAATCCTCATTCTATACACACTGCACTGCACTGATCCTTGTGATCGACTACAAAATCCTGCTACTCACTTACAAATGCATTACTGGACATGCACCTACATACCTACAAGAGGTTATCGCTCCTCAAACTTCCACCAGTTCCCTCAGATCCGCAGGCAGCATGCTCTTTCGGGTCCGAAAACCAGAGTCTCCACCATGGGGGACCGTGCCTTTAGCTCAGGTACACCGCACCTGTGGAACAGTCTCCCTGCCCAGTTGAGGCCTCCACAGAACCTCAACTCTTTAAAAAGAGGCTTGAAAACCTTCCTATTTAGAAAGGCTTTTAAGTGTTAAGGATAGGAGAGAGGAGAGGAAGCTGGCATCTGTTATTTCCCCGCTTCTTCATCTCTGAGATTTAATCTTGTTTGATATTTACTTTGTTTCCTGTTTTCTTTACTTGTTTTTACATGCAGCACCTTGAGATTCCAGAATGAAAAATGCTTTACAAATAAAATAGAACCAAAGAAGTCTCTTAGATGATGAAACTTCTTCAAACACACGAAGAAGTCCAGTTGCTTTTCTCTACAACTCTACAAAATAAAGATGACCTGGATGACTGAGAACCTGACACTTTTAATATTATTAATATTATTATTGTTATTGTTATTTTTATTATTATTATAACATCAGTTGCAGTTCAACTGGTCTGCATTTCAAGTTAATATCACTATAGAGACCCACACTCTCTGGATATGTGAATCTTGTTGTTTTGTTTCCGACCCCAGACCAGTGTGAATTCCCAGTTGTCATATTGTTATCAGCCAGAACCATTTATAGATGGTGTGGAGGCAGATCAGAGTCAGAGCGAATGGCACAGTGTGAGTCTCACTCTGTAACCACCTGCTGCATGTTAAAAGGGTATATTTAACATCTGAAAACTGTGTCTAGATGTCAGATTGCATACACATTTGTCAGATTGCATCTTCCTATATGTGTTGAGATTTCCTCACATTCTTTCATCATGGAAAATGTTTCTGTTGTGAGAGTTTTTACTCTATCTGGATTCACTGAGAAAACTAATTACAGGGTCACTCTCTTCTCATTCACTTTACTGTATTACTGTATCATTTTGTTTGTCAATAGCTCCCTCGTCATGATCATTATTTTAAATGAAAGTCTGCATGAGCCTATGTACATCTTGTTGTGCAATTTTTGCATCAATGGACTTTATGGGACAACAGGTTTCTATCCTAAATTCCTGTTAGATCTCCTGTCGTCTTCTCAACAAATCTCATACAGTGGATGTCTCCTTCAGGCTTTTGTAATGTACTCATTTGCTTGCGCTGAACTATCAATGTTAGCAGTTATGGCCTATGACAGATATCTGGCTATATGTCGACCGCTGCACTACCACTCTTTGATGACGAAGAGGAGGCTCTCTCAGCTGATCTGTTTCTCATGGTTTACACCTTTTTTCATTCTCTCCATCAGTATTATACTGACGTCTAGACTGAGGTTATGTAGTTCATACATACAGAAACTTTATTGTGTGAACTGGATTATTGTTAAACTAGCCTGCTATGACAAGGACACCATTCCAAATGAAATGGTTGCATATTCAACAATTTTCATTTATGTGTGTCATGCCTTTTTTATCATTTGGACTTATATGCATCTTATTAAAAAATGTGCAAGGTCTAAAGAAGACAGGGCAAAGTTTATGCAGACCTGTGTGCCTCATTTAATCTCCTTACTTACATTCCTTGTATTAATCATTTTTGATGTAATGTACAAGAGATTTCACTCCACAGACTTACCTCAAAGTCTCCAAAACTTAATTTCTATAGAATTTCTCCTCATTCCTCCATTTATGAATCCTCTGATATATGGATTTAAACTGACAAAAATCCGAAACAAGATCCAGGGTTTATTTTACATTGCTATAAAATTACCCAGGAAGATGTAAAGCAATAGATGTAATGTATATGTGATGTCTAGCAAAATGTAATTTGTAGTTTAATGCATTTACAAATGTAGTTATATTATGATGTCTGTGTTTTCTTCAAGATATCTGTAACATGTGTCCCAGTCTGTTTTATATGTATGAGGATGACAGACATTGATACCTGCTATTAATAAAGTCAATGACACTTTTTTGAACGCTGTTAATTTAGAGTCTAGTATAATTTTTATAGTGTCTATGAATATATGAATATGTTGTTGTTCTGCTCTAGGATGGAATGCAATTAGCACCAGTAAACTTGTTACATTAATTTAAACAAAATAGTATGTAACACGGCACAATATACACACCAGAAGAGGAATTTCCTGTTTAGAAGACTAAAACTTGTAAACATTTAAGTTTTCATACCTTAGGCATATGTATTTAGTTGTATATTTTTCATCACTTATCATAAGTAAAGGTAACTCTTCATGACATTAATTAAATTGTGATAATTAAGCGTAGTACCTATACACTGCCCAACTATGCCATCTCCTGGTGAAGGACCCCTTAAACTCATATCATTAGTGTGTTATGTAACAGTCTGTGAAATCTTCTAACATGAACAATTTACAAGAGGCATTTTTCATGCAAAAATAATTCGATTTTATTAAAAAGTAGTAAAAATAGTATATATACTGTAGAAATCCCAGGAAAATAACAGAGGCAGGAAGTAATAATCAAGACAATTAATTAGTTGTGCAGCATGAAATTTGAGAGCTAATCTACTGTCAGGTTCACCTGACCCAGCACCTGCATTGCCCTGACTTGAACCATTAATGTGCCACTGAGCCAATGCAAAGGCGAGAGGAGCCCAGGCTCCCTGCATGTTGACATAGGCTGCTGCCACTGTGTTGCATGTCCTCACCAGCACATGGTGGTCCCTCAGCTACAGAGAGAACTATGATAGATTTACAAACTTTGTAATAATAATAACAATGCTTGCAATTTATATAGCACCCCTCAGAACACCCAGAGTGTTTTACAGAAATCATTATTCATTCATACCACATTCACAGACACAACTGCCTGGGGCAGACTGATGAAAGCATGGCACCGTCATCTTGCACCACACAGCAAACAGCCCCTCTGACCACCGGAGTTGGAGGAAGCTGGAGAAAACCCATGCAGACACGAGTAGGACCATGTCCACAACTCCGTAGATGATGTGTTTTGTTTGTCATGCTTGTAGCTGCTTCAGCAGCCTTCCTGCACACTGGAGGAAGCTCCAGGAACCCAGAACAAAGGCCTGGACTGGTGGTGTCTGCTAGTAGGGAGACAGGCCACAGAACCCACCTGGGACCAGGATTGGTGCTATGAGGACCTCAGTGCACTGGTTAGCCTCCAGCAGACTCACACATGGCAAGCTTAGCTAACTCCTGAACCAACATGCATCTTAGTTTAGATATATGTTTCTGTTGTCTTGGCTAGCTGCTAGAGGAGCCTAGACAACAAACCACGTTGAAGTTTATTTAACTGGCCGATCGCCAGGTGAAATATAAATTTGACACAATAGAGCAGGGATGGGCAACCCTGGTTCTGGAGAGCTACTGTGGGTGCAGGTTTTTGTTCCAACCAAGCAGTAACAAACCTGATTTTACTAATGAAGCTCCGTAGTAAGAGCCCTAATGGTTGATTGAAACCTGTACCCACAGTAGCTTTCCAGGACCAGGGTGACCCACCCATGCAATAAAGGCCCACTTGCATGTGAATACTGCCAATAATTGATATCTATCTCATTGTGTTTGATTGGACTCAATAATCACATAATGTAGCTTTATTAATGACTTTTACTTTACATCAGTGACTTCCAAAATATAACCTAACACAACATGTCTTACCCAACTAGTAGTGATACACTGAAAAAAACCTGAAACCATAGCTTGAGTTCACTTGATACTGCATCAGGTTCTCCATACTCAAAGACTACCTTATATCAAAACAACCCATATGTAGGTTTTTAAAAGGATTCATATGACTGCTGTATAGGTCTTTCTCAGATGAATGTATAGGTTATAGATTATATATAGGTTTTCATGCTGTTGTTTCATGTTTTATCTTATAGTTACTAGATATATTTCTTATTAGCAATTTCAAAATCAATCATGATGTCATAATTTTTAGAAAATGAAATTATTAAATTATGAAATGTTAAGTCACATTTATCATATGTGGCTGGTTGGGTGTAAATAAATACCTCAGTTATATTGGGTGTGTGTTTGCTTTTATAGCTGCAAAAGTAAGATGATTGAAATTAAATTAATTGGCAACTGTTAGATAAGAATCCATTTAGACATTTAAATCAAAAACATCCAAATAGCACTAAAATGAATACACTGATAGTTATTGTGTTATTAGATATACAGTTTACCAGAGTCAAACACACCAAACAAACAAGTCTTATTCCCAAGGTGTTGTGTTGTGGTGTTGTTCTCAATGACTATTAATAGGTGGTGTGGAGCAGACCAGAGTCAGAGTGGACTGAACAGTGTGTCTCCTCTCTCTGCAACTTATTGTTACATGTTGAATAGATTGTGAATTGTGAAGATTTGTTCTCTCGTCATGGAAAATGTTTCTGTTGTAATTTTTACTCTGTCAGGGGTAAATGAGACAATGAATTACAGGGTCACTCTCTTCTCATTCATTTTACTGTATTACTGTATTATTTTGTTTGTGAATATCTCTCTCATCTCAATCATTATTTTAAATGCAAGTCTGCATGAGCCTATGTACATCTTATTGTGCACATTTTGCATCAATGGACTTTATGGAACAGCAGGTTTCTATCCTAAATTCCTGTTAGATCTCCTGTCGTCTTCTCAACAAATCTCATACAGTGGATGTCTCCTTCAGGCTTTTGTAATGTACTCATTTGCTTGTGCTGAACTGTCTATACTAGCAGTTATGGCCTATGACAGATATCTGGCTATATGTCGACCGCTGCACTACCACTCTTTGATGACGAAGAGGAGGCTCTCTCAGCTGATCTGTTTCTCATGGTTTACACCTTTTTGCATTTTTTCCATCAGTATTATACTGACGTCCAGACTCAAGTTATGTGGTTCACACATTCAGAAACTCTATTGTGTGAACTGGGTAATTGTTAAACTAGCCTGTTCTCGTACTGACACTGTTCCAAATGAAATGGTTTCATACGCAACCATTTTTATTTATGTGTCTCATGGGTTGTTCATAATTTGGACTTATATGCATCTTATTAAAAAATGTGTGAGGTCCAAAGAAGACAGAGCAAAGTTCATGCAGACCTGTGTGCCACATTTAATCTCTTTACTCACATTCCTTGTTATAATAGTTTTTGATCTGATGTATAAGAGATTTCACTCCACAGACTTACCTCAAAGTGTCCAAAACCTCATCGCTATAGAATTTCTCCTCATTCCTCCACTGATGAATCCTCTGCTGTATGGATTTAAACTGACAAAAATCCGAAACAGGATCCTGGGATTAGTTTATATTAAAATGAAATTACCTAGGAAGATGTAATCAACATATTTAATGTATATAGGGTCTCTATCTTAGGATATTTTTGTAGTTCAATGTATTTGCAAGTATTTTTATTGTCTGTGTTTAACATGGAAAATGTCCCAGTCTATTTCATATGTATGAGGAAGGCAGACATTGATACATGCTTACTAATGAAGCTTTAAATCATTTAAATATTGTTGATTTAATCTATATTTTGCCCTTTTTAGCATGTATAAATATATATAAACACCGGACACTTGTCACATTATATTATACAATAGTATGTTCTAATGCAGCACAATATACACACATACAAATCACAGGATGATTATCTCAAATAATCCCAACACAAAAATAATTTTTTGCTGTGCACAAATTTTATTTAGTCTTATATTTTCATCACATATGACAAGGTAGGTAGCTCTTCTTAGCAAATTAAACTGTGACGGCTATACCAATAAATAATATGATGACAGATGATTTGTCAATAACCTGCATGTTCCCATCTGATGTCCTAAATACATCATTTTTTTAATAGTATGTTTGATTCAGTCTGGCATTATGTTAATGAACTACATTGAGTGAAAATGTAAATATTTTATTTATTGTTTCAGTCATTTTAACACAGAAATGCCTTACAATTCAATGGGACCAGCTTCACAAATCTAGATATTTACCATTGTAGTCCCTCATTCATACATACATACACTTAAATTCCCAGATATATCACCTCGCATTTGGAGAAACCATTAAACTCATATTTGTGTCACATGTGTTGTAACAAAATGTAAAATCCTCTAACAGGAACATTATACAAGAGACATATTTCATGCAAAACTAAATTGAGATAAAAGGAAGTATAAATAAACTCACCAGAGGCATGAAATAATAAGCAAGAAAATGAAAAACCGACCAGCATGCACTATACAGTACTAAAATATGTGCTGCCCTCATCTCTGTCCTGTGCACCCATCACACACCAGTTCCATCAGCCAGTGTGACAGTATAAGGCCCAGTGGCTTCAGTTGCCTCTAAGACCATTTAGTGAAGGACTAGTGACCAGATATTCTCATCAAAACATTATGATCTTTTTATTGAACACTAGTTTAAACATCAAGACCTCCTTGGTCCTGGGTCTGGGACCTTTCTGTGTGGAGTTTGCATGTTCTCCCTGTGTCTGCGTGGGTTTTCACCGGGTACTCCAGCTTCCTCCCACCATCCAAAAACATGCTGAGGTTAATTGGAGACTCTAAATTGCCTGTAGGTGTGAGTGTGTGAATGAATAGTGTGTGTGCCCCATGATTGGCTGGCGACCATCTGGGGTGTATCCCTGCCTCTCGGCGTAATGTGTAATCAGGTATAGAAAATGACTGACTGACTAGTTTAAACAATAAATAAATACCCCAATTGTGCATTTAACACTTTCTACCACTGTTGTAATTTCTGCAATATGTCCATTATTATTGCAACAGCTGTAAATCAATTTATCTGAATCTATACTGTCTCTCACTCAACAATATATTATTTTCAATAAATATATCATTTTTTCCTACAGACATTTTTTAAGCAAGAAAATTGCTGAAACAATGACACATCTTTGTAGTTAGTCAGGCTGTAGCACATCTTTCTTTTTAAAAAGTGGAATAATTCTGTGTGGAGAAATACCTGTTTGAAAAGAAAGCTTGAAAATGAAACTTAATGGTTTGATTATACAGTCAGTCATGTCTAATCATGTTGATCCCACCATACAAAAATATTGTTAATTAATGTTGTACAACTCAAAGTTATTATAATAGGCTTGGTGAAAAATGAATATAGCCTTTTTTTTCTAAATAATTCATCCTGGAAATCAACGTTGTTGTTTTATGATTTGATGCCTTTAAGAGGTCATTATTGAAATCCCTACAGATTATATATGCTTAACTAACATTTTGCATCATCATTAATTCTTTAAAACTTTCTGTAAAGGTTTCTCTATTCAAATCAGGTGTTCTGTAATCCATTAAATCATCAGTCACAGTTGTATTCAACTCATCTACATTTCAAGTCACTGTCAGCATACAGGCCCACACCCTCTGGATATGTGAATCATGTTATTTCCTTCAGGCCCCCGACCAGTCTTATTCCCAGCTGTTGTGATATTGTTGTTAACAACAACCATTTATAAATGGAGTGGAGGGAGATCAGAGTCAGAGTGGACTGAACAGTGTGAGTCTCACTCTGTAACCACCTGCTGCACGTTGAATAGGTAGAATTTAAACATCTGAAAACTGTGAAGATTGATTCCCATGATTTCTATGCTTTCCTTATTTAATTAGCTGCACCTTCCTATATCTCGGGTGTGCAGAGATTCTTTTTCTAATTCCCTCATTATGGAAAATGTTTCTCTTGTGAAAGATTTTACTTTATCAGGAGTAAATGAGAAACTGTATTACAGGGTCACTCTCTTTTCATTCACATTACTGTATTACTGTATTATTGTGTTTGTGAATATCTCTCTCATCTTGATCATTATTTTAAATGCAAGTCTACATGAGCCTATGTACATCTTATTGTGCAACTTTTGCATCAATGGACTTTATGGGACAGCAGGTTTCTATCCTAAATTCCTGTTAGATCTCCTGTCATCTTCTCATCAAATCTCATACAGTGGATGTCTCCTTCAGGCTTTTGTAATGTACTCATTTGCTTGCGCTGAACTGTCAATGTTAGCAGTTATGGCCTATGACAGATATCTGGCTATATGTCGACCGCTGTACTACCACTCTTTGATGACGAAGAGGAGGCTCTCTCAGCTCGTCTCTTTCGCCTGGTTTACACCGTTTTGTGTTATCTCCATCAACATTATACTGACGTCTAGACTGAGGTTATGTGGTTCACACATTCAGAAACTCTTTTGTGTGAACTGGGTAATTGTTAAACTCGCCTGCTCTGATACTGTCACTGTTCTAAATGATGTGGTTGCATATGCAGCAATTTTCATTTACGTGTCTCATGCCTTCTTCATCATTTGGACTTATATGCATCTTATTAAAACATGTGTTAGATCCAAAGAGGACAGAGCAAAGTTCATGCAGACCTGTGTGCCCCATTTAATCTCTTTACTCACATTCCTCGTTGTAATAGTTTTTGATGTGATGTATCGGAGATTTGGCTCCACAGATTTACCTCAAAGTCTCCAAAACTTCATCGCAATAGAATTTCTCCTCATTCCTCCAGTTATGAATCCTCTCATATATGGATTTAAACTGACCAAAATCCGAAATAGAATCCTGGGCTTAGTTTACGTTAAAATAAAATGACCAAGGAAGATATAATGCAAAATATAAAAGCTGTTTAGCTGAAGTCAATTTGCAGTTCAATGCATTTGCAAATATATTTTGTTATATTATGATGTCAGTGTTTCCTCAAGATGTCTCCAAATTGTGTGAGAAAGGCAGACATTGATGCATGTTTACTAATGAAGCTTGGAACCTTTTAAATGTTGCTGAGTTGATGTCTAGTTTGCTCATTGTAGTCTGTATGAATATGTGGATATGGATATTTTTTCTGCTTTTGGATGATATGCAGTTAGTGTCTTTTAACACAAGAATCTAGTTCTAACACGGTACAGTATGAATACATTAGAAGAGGAATTTTCTGTAAAGAACATTTTCAAAATATATATATTATAAACATTTAGGTTTTCACATCATAGAATATCTTAAATAGCATTTTTTGCTCCCCTAATGCTTTTCCCCATGACCCTAATGAGGAATAAGCGGGTATAGATGATGAATGACTGACTGAATAATCTTGCTCATCACTCATCACTTATCAAATATAGGTAAGCTTTTCTTATGCAACTTAAACTGTGATAATTACATTAATAAATAATATGTTAATAAATGATTTCTCAATTACTTGCATGTTTTCATCTAAAATTCCTTCATTTGAATAATATGTCTGAGTTAGACTATCACTATGTTGATGAACTTCATTAAATGACAATGTAAATATTAATTGTTTCAGTCATTATAACACAGAAATGCCCTACAGTTCTCTGGGAACAGGTTCTCAACTGTAAATATTTGCTAGTGAGCTACGTCATACAGAGAATACATTGGAGAAACCATTGAACTCTTGTTATTCTTAAAATGAGTCATGTAACAAAACCTGAGTCTTTAACATGAACAATTTCCAAGAGGCATATTTCAAGCAAAAATAATTGGGGTTTATTACAAATAATGTATATAAAAATTTCAGTAAAATTCCTTAAGTAATATGCAAAATTGGAGACACTACACATTTAATATTAATCCACAGTAAATTATGTGCTGCCTTCATCTCTGTCCTGTGCACCCATCACACACCAGTTCCATCAGCCAGTGTGACAGTATAAGGCCCAGTGGCTTCAGTTGGCTCTAAGACCACTTAGTGAAGGACTAGTGACCAGATATTCTCATCAAAACATTATGATCTTCTTATTGAACACTAGTTTAAATAATAAATAAATAGCCCTATTGTGCATTTATTTCTTTCTACCACTGTTGTAATTTCTGCAATATGTCCATTATTATTGGAACAGCTATGAATCAATTTATCTGGAGCTATACTGTCTCTCACTCAACAATATATTCTTTTCAATAAATATATCAAATTTTTCCTACAGACATGTTTTAAGCACTTTGGAAAATTGCTGAAACAACATCAGACAAAAATATTGTCAATAAAATGTTGTACAACTCAAAGTTATTATAATAGGCTTGGTGAAAAATGAATATAGCCCTTTTTTTCTAAATAATTCATCCTGGAAATCAACGTTGTTGTTTTATGATTTGATGCCTTTAAGAGGTCATTATTGAAATCCCTACAGATTATATACGCTTAACTAACATTTTGCATCATCATTAATTCTTTAAAACTTTCTGTAAAGGTTTCTCTATTCAAATCAGGTGTTCTGTAATCCATTAAATCATCAGTCACAGTTGTATTCAACTCATCTACATTTCAAGTCACTGTCAGAATACAGGCCCACACCCTCTGGATATGTGAATCATGTTATTTCCTTCAGGCCCCTGACCAGTCTTATTCCCAGCTGTTGTGATATTGTTGTTAACAACAACCATTTATAAATGGAGTGGAGGGAGATCAGAGTCAGAGTGGACCGAACAGTGTGAGTCTCACTCTGTAACCACCTGCTGCACGTTGAATAGGTAGAATTTAAACATCTGAAAACTGTGAAGATTGATTCCCATGATTTCTATGCTTTCCTTATTTAATTAGCTGCACCTTCCTATATCTCGGGTGTGCAGAGATTCTTTTTCTAATTCCCTCATTATGGAAAATGTTTCTCTTGTGAAAGATTTTACTTTATCAGGAGTAAATGAGAAAATGAATTACAGGGTCACTCTCTTTTCATTCACATTACTGTATTACTGTATTATTGTGTTTGTTAATATCTCTCTCATCTTGATCATTATTTTAAATGAAAGTCTACATGAGCCTATGTACATCTTATTGTGCAACTTTTGCATCAATGGACTTTATGGGACAGCAGGTTTCTATCCTAAATTCCTGTTAGATCTGCTGTCGTCTTCTCATCAAATCTCATACAGTGGATGTCTTCTTCAGGCTTTTGTAATGTACTCATTTGCTTGTGCTGAACTCTCAATGTTAGCAGTTATGGCCTATGACAGATATCTGGCTATATGTCGACCGCTGTACTACCACTCTTTGATGACGAAGAGGAGGCTCTCTCAGCTCGTCTCTTTTGCCTGGTTTACACCGTTTTGTGTTCTCGCTGTCAGTATTATACTGACGTCTAGACTGAGGTTATGTGGTTCACATATTCAGAAACTCTTTTGTGTGAACTGGGTAATTGTTAAACTCGCCTGTTCTGGAACTAACACTGTTCCAAATGATGTGGTTGCATATGCAACAATTTTCATTTACGTGTCTCATGCCTTCTTCATCATTTGGACTTATATGCATCTTATTAAAACATGTGTTAGATCCAAAGAAGACAGAGCAAAGTTCATGCAGACCTGTGTGCCCCATTTAATCTCTTTACTCACATTCCTCATTGTAATAGTTTTTGATGTGATGTATCGGAGATTTGGCTCCACAGATTTACCTCAAAGTCTCCAAAACTTCATCGCAATAGAATTTCTCCTCATTCCTCCAGTTATGAATCCTCTCATATATGGATTTAAACTGACCAAAATCCGAAATAGAATCCTGGGCTTAGTTTACGTTAAAATAAAATGACCAAGGAAGATGTAATGCAAAATATAAAAGCTGTTTAGCTGAAGTCAATTTGCAGTTCAATGCATTTGCAAATATATTTTGTTACATTATGATGTCAGTGTTTCCTCAAGATGTCTCCAAATTGTGTGAGAAAGGCAGACATTGATGCATGTTTACTAATGAAGCTTGGAACCTTTTAAATGTTGCTGAGTTGATGTTGTCTAGTTTGCTCATTGTAGTCTGTATGAATATGTGGATATGGATATTTTTTTTTCTGCTCATGGATGATATGCAATTAGTGTCATGTTAGTATATATATATAAACATTTAGGTTTTGCATTTTTTTTTGCATTTTTTACTGCATTTTTTGCTCCCCTAATGCTTATCCCCACGACCCTAATGAGGAATAAGAGGGTAAAGAAGATAAATGAATGAATGAATACTCTTGCTTATCACTTATCAAATATAGATAAGCTTTTGTTATGCAAATTAAAATGTGATAATTACATTAATAAATATGTTAATAAATTATTTCTCAATTACTTGCATGTTTTCATCTAAAATTCCTTCATTTGAATAATATGTCTGAGTTAGACTATCACTATGTTGATGAACTTCATTAAATGACAATGTAAATATTAATTGTTTCAGTCATTATAACACAGAAATGCCCTACAGTTCTCTGGGAACAGGTTCTCAACTGTAAATATTTGCTCATGAGCTACGTCATACAGAGAATACATTGGAGAAACCATTGAACTCTTGTTATTCTTAAAATGAGTCATGTAAGAAAACCTGAGTCTTTAACATGAACAATTTCCAAGAGGCATATTTCAAGCAAAATAATTTGAGTTTATTACAAATAATGTATATAAAAATTCCAGTAAAATTCTTGAAGTAATATGCAAAATACCAAATTACTTGTCACTCAGCAAGAAGCAACAGCATTCATCATGCACTGAGAGTTCATGGAGCTCAGCCATCTTTCCAGCTGATAGTTTTTGCTTTAGGAGGAAACCAAAGTGTTTCCAGGAAGTTGAATGGCTCAGACTGACAGCTCCACCTCCATATCCCTAGGGGGACCACTGGACTTGGTAGGGAATTAAAAAAAAAAAAACTGAGCAAAGAGGTCCCCACAACATTCGTTCAGTTTCAGAGACCCAGCATGGCCCCTCAAAGTGATTTGCTCGCCTCCAATTACCTCAAAGAACCAGAGGACGTCATAAGTCTCACAGATGAGGAGATCCACCCGTATTGAATAGAACCAGAAATGAATCGTTCCCCGGTGGTAGCCATATTCTGCCCTTGGTGATGGAGCGTGTCCTCCTCATAGAGTGATAACCACTGAATGAGACAAACCCCAAGGAAATACATGAAAAAAGTACCTGGGACGTGAGGTTCTGCTGAACATGGAGCTTCCAAGGGTGTCCGTGAGGGTTGCAGTTGCAGAGACCCAAATCATATGGGGTCGTTCTCTGTGGATTTGAGTGGAGTATGAGAGATAATGTGCATTAATGTGTTGGTGAAGAGTGATCGTCTTCAGATGTTGGATGGTTTGCATTCATGTCCACAATCTTCATGACTTACCATCAACTGCACATCATAATTTCTTAAGTTACAATACAAATGCTTAAATAACAAATAGAAGAATTACATTTAGATGTGGATTCTTAAGGCGCTGACTATCAGATCTATCATCTGTTATATTACAATTTACAATGTCAGATTGTGCACACTGCTCTACTTGAGGACATTTATTATGTGTGGCAGCTTGGCTCTAACATAATTCCTGGTGTTTAGAGCTGTAATGTCAAGTTCTTCTACAGGAAATTTAATCGCAACTATTTAGATAATTGGTTTAGACATTTATGATCAAAAACACTAAATATTGTTCAGCTGTGAGGATTTTAAGATTTCTGTGTCATATGAAAGGTAATAATAAAAGAGGTTTTCTATCTTTTTTACTATTTTCTGACATTTCATAGATTTTATTTGAATAGAATCAAGAACATAATTGGAAGATGAATCATTACTGAATTATGAATTATTACTCAAATTAGAAGATTAAATATTAAAGGGGCAAAGACTATTACACTAATTACTGTATCAAAAGGTAGCACCTCATAGTGATTGTGTCAGTCAAACACTAAACAAACAAGTCTTATTCCCAGGTGTCATGTTGTTGTTCTCACTGAGCATAAATGGAGGATGTGGAGGAGACCAGAGTCAGAGTGGACTGTACAGTGTGAGTCCTCTCTCTGTAGCTACATGTTGAAGAGATAGAATTTGAACATCTGAAAAGGTTGAAGATTTGTTCTCTGATCATGGAAAATGTATCTGTTGTAAGAGTTTTTACTCTATCAGGGGTAAATGAAACCACTAATTACAGAGTCACAATCTTCTCACTCACTTTGCTGTATTATTGTATTATTTTGTTTGTGAATATCTCTCTCATCTTGATCATTATTTTAAATGCAAGTCTACATGAGCCTATGTACATCTTATTGTGCACATTTTGTATCAATGGACTTTATGGGACAGCAGGTTTCTATCCTAAATTCCTGTTAGATCTGCTGTCGTCTTATCAACAAATCTCATACAGTGGATGTCTCCTTCAGGCTTTTGTAATGTACTCATTTGCTTGTGCTGAACTGTCTATACTAGCAGTTATGGCCTATGACAGATATCTGGCTATATGTCGACCGCTGCACTACCACTCTTTGATGACGAAGAGGAGACTCTCTCTACTGGTCTGTTTCTCCTGGTTTACACCTTTTTGTATTTTCTCCATCAATATTATACTGACGTCCAGACTCAGGTTATGTGGTTCCCACATTCAGAAACTCTATTGTGTGAACTGGGTAATTGTTAAACTCGCCTGCTCTGGTACTAACACTGTTCCAAACGATGTGGTTGCATTTACAACAATTTTCATTTATGTGTGTCATGGGTTGTTCATCATTTGGACTTATATGCATCTTATTAAAACCTCTGTGAGGTCTAAAGAAGACAGAGCAAAGTTTATGCAGACCTGTGTGCCTCATTTAATCTCTTTACTCTTGTTTATTGTTGTGATGTTTTTTGATCTAATGTATAAGAGATTTCACTCCACAAATTTACCTCAAAGTCTCCAAAACTTTATTGCTATAGAGTTTATACTTTTACCCCCGATTATGAATCCTCTGATATATGGATTTAAACTGACAAAAATAAGAAATAGGATCCTGGGCTTAGTTTCCATTCAAATGAAATTACCTCGGCCAGATGTACAGCAACAGATGTAATGTATACAAGGTGTCTAACAAGACAATTTGCAGTTTACTGTATTACTGGATGCTGCATTTTCTTTGAGATACAATATGATGGATTTTTTTTCTCAAGATGTCTGCAAAATGTTTCCCGATCTATGGCAAAGTCAGGTATTATTAATAATTTACTAACTAATAAAGAATTTAATCTTTTAAATGTTGTTACTGTGATGTCTAATTTGTACCATATATGAATATGTCTATATGTTTTTGTTCTTGTCTTAACATTACATCATAACCAACTGTCTGACACACTGGTGCACACATACAGTTTCTACACATTAGAAGAATGTTTTAACATTATTTTAAACATTTAACTCAAGACTTGAGTGGGGCTATAATATGTACCTCATGTTTGAGTTTTTCCATCATAGTATATTGTTAGTGCACACATTTCTGACTTGCTCTAATAATTAAGTATAATTAACTGGTATTGTATCATAAAAAACACACACTCGGCTATTATGAAATAACTCAGATTGTGTTATTAAGGTTATTATTAGGGTCATCCTTGACAGCACTTTATCATTCAAATCTCACATCAATAACACCACTCAGGCTGCCTATTTCCACCTACGTAATATCAACCGACTCCGTCCCTCCCTTTCTTCCAGCCCCACCTCCATCCTTGTTCACAGTCTCGTCACGTCCCGTCTGGATTATTGCAACTCACTCCTCTTCGGTCTCCCGCACAAGTCTCTCCATAAGCTTCAATTGGCTCAAAACTCTGCTCCATGTGTCATCACCAAAACCCCTTCTTCCCACCATATCACCCCCATCCTACAGCAACTTCACTGGCTCCCGGTTACACTTAGAATCCAATTCACAATCCTTCTGTACACTTTCAAAGCCATCCAAAACCTTGCCCCTCCATATTTGTCTGACCTGCTCTATACGTTGCCACTCCAACACACTCCCTCAGATCCTCCTCCTCTCTCCACCTCACTGTGGCTCCTGCACACCTCAGCACCACAGGGAGCAGAGCTTTCAGTCGCTCTGCTCCCCGTCTGTAATTCTTTACCACCTCACATCTGTAACACCAACTCTCTCCCTCTCTTTAAAACTAAACTCAAAACCCACCTGTTTAAACTTGCCTATCCACAACATTCCTCACTCTAACATTCCCCTCTATTTTGCACGGTTTTATTTATTTTTATTTATTTATTTGTATTTCTTATACTACTAATTCTTACCAATGTTTTAATGTTGTTTATTCTTGTGTCTGGTGTTGCTGTTTACTGATGATTTTAACTTTTGTAAAGTGTCCTAGAGTGACCTGAAAGGCGCTTCCTAAATAAAATGTATTATTATTATTATTATTTATTCAGACTTTATACAACAGTTTTTACAGACAGACCAGTATTCCCCATGAGCTTTAAACTGATGTTATTGTTATATGTGATTATGAAGTGATTATACTGTCAATAATTTTATACCTGGTTCATCAGTCCTAATGTCTACGATGTGTTTTTGATTGAACACCTGGGCCATTTTAAGGCTCTGATATACATACATTTTATGTTATATGTTATCACTTATCAAATATATATAAGCTTTTGTTATGTAAATTAAACTGTGATAATTACATGAATAAATAATATGTTAATAAATGATTTCTCAATAACCTGCATGTTGTCGTCTAACATTCTTTCATTTGAATAATATGACTGAGTTAGACTGTCACTGGGCTAATGATCTTCATTAAATGCCCACAATTTCATGACTTACCATCAACTGCACATCATAATTTATTAAGTTACAATACAAACGCTTTAATAACAAATAGAAGATTTACATTGACGTGGATATTCAGGGCACTGACTTTCGGTTCAGATTGTGCACACTGCTCTACTTGAGGACATTTATTATGTGTGGCAGCTTGGCTCTAACATAATTCCTGGTGTTTAGAGCTGTAATGTCAAGTCCTTCTACAGGAAATTTAATTGCAATTATTTAGATAATCTGTTTAGACATTTATAATCAAAAACACTAAATATTGTTCAGCTGTGAGGATTTGAAGACTACTGTGCCATATGAAAGGTAATAATAATAATAGATTTTATTTGAATAGAATCAAGAACATAATTGGAAGATGGATCGATGATCATTATTACTATTTGACATCACTGCACTAACCCTAAAAATAAGAGGGTTAAATATTAAAGGGGCAAAGACTATTACACTAATTATCAAAAGGTAGCACCTCATAGTGATTGTGTCAGTCAAACACTAAACAAACAAGTCTTATTCCCAGGTGTCGTGTTGTTGTTCTCACTGAGTATAAATGGAGGATGTGGAGGAGACCAGAGTCAGAGTGGACTGTACAGTGTGAGTCCTCTCTCTGTAGCTACATGTTGAAGAGATAGAATTTGAACATCTGAAAAGGTTGAAGATTTGTTCTCTGACCATGGAAAATGTATCTGTTGTAAGAGTTTTTACTCTATCAGGGGTAAATGAAACCACTAATTACAGAGTCACAATCTTCTCACTCACTTTGCTGTATTATTGTATTATTTTGTTTGTGAATATCTCTCTCATCTTGGTCATTATTTTAAATGCAAGTCTACATGAGCCTATGTACATCTTTGTGTGCACATTTTGTATCAATGAACTTTATGGGACAGCAGGTTTCTATCCTAAATTCCTGTTAGATCTGCTGTCGTCTTCTCAACAAATCTCATACAGTGGATGTCTCCTTCAGGCTTTTGTAATGTACTCATTTGCTTGTGCTGAACTGTCTATACTAGCAGTTATGGCCTATGACAGATATCTGGCTATATGTCGACCGCTGCACTACCACTCTTTGATGACAAAGAGGAGACTCTCTCTGCTGGTCTGTTTCTCCTGGTTTACACCTTTTTGTATTTTCTCCATCAATATTATACTGACGTCCAGACTCAGGTTATGTGGTTCCCACATTCAGAAACTCTATTGTGTGAACTGGGTAATTGTTAAACTCGCCTGCTCTGGTACTAACACTGTTCCAAACGATGTGGTTTCATATGCAACAATTTTCATTTATGTGTGTCATGGGTTGTTCATCATTTGGACTTATATGCATCTTATTAAAACTTGTGTGAGGTCTAAAGAAGACAGAGCAAAGTTTATGCAGACCTGTGTGCCTCATTTTATCTCCTTACTCTTGTTCATTGTTGTGATGTTTTTTGATCTAATGTATAAGAGATTTCACTACGCAAATTTACCTCAAAGTCTCCAAAACTTTATTGCTATAGAGTTTATACTTTTACCCCCGATTATGAATCCTCTGATATATGGATTTAAACTGACAAAAATACGAAATAGGATCCTGGGCTTAGTTTCCATTCAAATGAAATTACCTCGGCCAGATGTACAGCAACAGATGTAATGTATACAAGGTGTCTAACAAGACAATTTGCAGTTTACTGTATTACTGGATGCTGTATTTTCTTTGAGATACAATATGATGTATTTTTTTCTCAAGATGTCTGCAAAATGTTTCCCGATCTATGGCAAAGTCAGGTATTATTAATAATTTACTAACTAATAAAGAATTTAATCTTTTAAATGTTGTTACTGTGATGTCTAATTTGTACCATATATGAATATGTCTATATGTTTTTGTTCTGCTCTTGGATAAAGTGCAGTTAGTGACTTTTAACACAGTAAATTCTTAACATTACATCATAACCAACTGTCTGACACACTGGTGCACACATACAGTTTCTACACATTAGAAGAATTTCCTCTACAGAAGATCTTTGTTAACTTTATTTTAAACATTTAACTCAAGACTTGAGTGGGGCTATAATATGTACCTCACGTTTGAGTTTTTCCATCATAGTTTATTGTTAGTACACACATTTCTGACTTGTTCTAATAATTAAGTATAATTAACTAGTATTGTATCATAAAAAACACACACTTTGCTATTATGAAATAACTCGTATTGTGTTATTAAGGTTATTTTTTCAGACTTTTAACAGTTTTTACAGACAGACCAGTATTCCCCATGAGCTTTAAACTGATGTTATTGTTATATGTGATTATGAAGTGATTATACTGTCAATAATTTTATACCTGGTTCGTTAGTCCTAATGTCTACGATGTGTTTTTGATTGAACACCTGGGCCATTTTAAGGCTCTGATATACATACATTTTTGAGGAGAGGGAGGACTGCTGTACATGTTATCACTTATCAAATATAGATAAGCTTTTGTTATGTAAATTAAACTGTGATAATTACATGAATAAATAATATGTTAATAAATGATTTCTCAATAACCTGCATGTTGTCGTCTAACATTCTTTCATTTGAATAATATGGCTGAGTTAGACTGTCACTGGGCTAATGATCTTCATTAAATGCCCACAATTTCATGACTTACCATCAACTGCACATCATAATTTATTAAGTTACAATACACCTTAAGTTACAAATGCCTTAATAACAAATAGAAGATTTACATTGACGTGGATATTCAGGGCACTGACTTTCGGTTCAGATTGTGCACACTGCTCTACTTGAGGACATTTATTATGTGTGGCAGCTTGGCTCTAACATAATTCCTGGTGTTTAGAGCTGTAATGTCAAGTCCTTCTACAGAAAATGTAATCACAATTATTTAGATAATCTGTTTAGACATTTATGATCAAAAACACTAAATATTGTTCAGCTGTGAGGATTTGAAGACTACTGTGCCATATGAAAGGTAATAATAATAATAGAGGTTTTCTTCTTTTTTTTAATATTTTTTGTCATTTCATAGATTTTATTTGAATAGAATCAAGAACATAATTGGAAGATGAATCGATGATCATTATTACTATTTGACATCACTGCACTAACCCTAAAAATTAGAAGGTTAAATATTAAAGGGGCAAAGACTATTACACTAATTACTGTACCAAAAGGTAGCACCTCATAGTGATTGTGTCAGTCAAACACTTAACAAACAAGTCTTATTCCCAGGTGTCATGTTGTTGTTCTCACTGAGTATAAATGGAGGATGTGGAGGAGACCAGAGTCAGAGTGGACTGTACAGTGTGAGTCCTCTCTCTGTAGCTACATGTTGAAGAGATAGAATTTGAACATCTGAAAAGGTTGAAGATTTGTTCTCTGACCATGGAAAATGTATCTGTTGTAAGAGTTTTTACTCTATCAGGGGTAAATGAAACCACTAATTACAGAGTCACAATCTTCTCACTCACTTTGCTGTATTATTGTATTATTTTGTTTGTTAATATCTCTCTCATCTTGATCATTATTTTAAATGAAAGTCTACATGAGCCTATGTACATCTTTGTGTGCACATTTTGTATCAATGGACTTTATGGGACAGCAGGTTTCTATCCTAAATTCCTGTTAGATCTCCTGTCGTCTTCTCATCAAATCTCATACAGTGGATGTCTCCTTCAGGCTTTTGTAATGTACTCATTTGCTTGCGCTGAACTGTCAATGTTAGCAGTAATGGCCTATGACAGATATCTGGCTATATGTCGACCGCTGCACTACCACTCTTTGATGACGAAGAGGAGGCTCTCTCAACTCGTCTCTTTCGCCTGGTTTACACCTTTTTGCATTTTCTCCATCAATATTATACTGACGTCTAGACTGAGGTTATGTGGTTCACAGATTCAGAAACTCTTTTGTGTGAACTGGGTAATTGTTAAACTCGCGTGTTCTGGAACTAACACTGTTCCAAATGATGTGGTTGCATATGCAACAATTTTTATTTATGTGTCTCATGGGTTGTTCATCATTTGGACTTATATGCATCTTATTAAAACATGTGTTAGATCCAAAGAAGACAGAGCAAAGTTCATGCAGACCTGTGTGCCCCATTTAATCTCTTTACTCACATTCCTCATTGTAATAGTGTTTGATCTGATGTATAAGAGATTTGGCTCCACAGATTTACCTCAAAGTCTCCAAAACTTCATCGCAATAGAATTTCTCCTCATTCCTCCAGTTATGAATCCTCTCATATATGGATTTAAACTGACCAAAATCCGAAATAGAATCCTGGGCTTAGTTTACGTTAAAATAAAATTACCAAGGAAGATGTAATGCAAAATATAAAAGCTGTTTAGCTGAAGTCAATTTGCAGTTCAATGCATTTGCAAATATATTTTGTTATATTATGATGTCAGTGTTTCCTCAAGATGTCTCCAAATTGTGTGAGAAAGGCAGACATTGATGCATGTTTACTAATGAAGCTTGGAACCTTTTAAATGTTGCTGAGTTGATGTTGTCTAGTTTGCTCATTGTAGTCTGTATGAATATGTGGATATGGATATTTTTTTCTGCTCTTGGATGATATGCAATTAGTGTCTTTTAACACAAGAATCTAGTTCTAACACGATACAGTATGAATACATTAGAAGAGGAATTTTCTGTAAAGAACATTTTCAAAATATATATATTATAAACATTTAGTATTTCACATCATAGAATATCTTAAATTGCATTTTTTGCTCCCCTAATGCTTATCCCCATGACCCTAATGAGGAATAAGTGGGTAAAGAAGATAAATGAATGAATGAATACTCTTGCTTATCACTTATCAAGTATAGGTGAGTTTTTGTTATGCAAATTAAACTGTGATAATTATTACATTGGAGAAGCCATTGAACCCTTATTATTCTTAAAATGTATCATGTAAAAAAACATGAACGTTTTCCAAGAGGCATATTTCCAGCAAAATAATTTGAGTTCATTACAAATAATGTTTATAAAAATTCCAGTAAAATTCCTGAAGTAATAAACAAAATACTAAATTACTTGTCACTCAGCAAGAAGCAACAGCAGTCATCATGCACTGAGAGTTCACGGAGCTCAGCCATCTTTCCACCTGATAACTTTCCTATAAAAATGTTGCTTTAGGAAGAAGCCAAACTGTTTCCAGGGAGTTGAATGGCTCAGACTGACACTACCACTCCTTTTTTTACCCCTCATGGAGCTGCCACCTTACCGTGGTGGTGGGATTTGTGTGTTCCAATAATCCCAGGAACTATGTTGTCAGGGGCTTTATGGCCCCTGGTAGGGCCACCCATGGCATTCAGGTCCTGGGTGAGGGACCAGACAAAGCGTAGCTCAAACCTCCTGATGAAGAATAAAAATATTGGGTCAGCCTGCCAGCCTGGTTAAGCCTGCCGGCGTGTGGGTTACCGGGGCCCCCCGCCAGAGCCAGGCCTGGGGAAGGGGCACGGGTGCGAGCGCCTGGTGGCCGGGCCTCCGCCCACGGGGCCTGGCCAGGCTCAGCCCGAAGGGGTGACATGGGCTCACCTCCTGTGGGGAGGGCGGGGGAGGGTGGCACAGGGGGGTGATGTGGACAGAGTTGGGCGGCAGTTGGAGGTGGGGACCCTGGCAGTCCAACCTTCTGCAGAAGCTGGCTCTCGTGGAACATCATCTCTCTGGTGGGGAAGGAGCCTGAGCTGGTGCGTGAGGTCGAGAGGTACCTGCTAGATATAATCGGGGTCGCCTCAACGCACAGCATGGGCTCCGGAAACAGTTTCCCAGAGAGGGGTTGGATTCTCTACCATTCTGGAGTTGCCCCCAGTGAGAGGCGCAGAGCTGGGGTGGGAATGCTTATTTCTCACTGGCTCGGTACCTGGAACAGCCTCCCTGTGGAGTTCCGTGAGGCCATGGAGAAGGACTTTGGAAAGGCTTTGAGGAAGTTCTGGACCACCATCCGGCGGATCAGGGCGGGCTCGCCTATCTCTGGGGCTGAGATCGCCGAGGTAGTCAAAAAGCTCCTCGGCGGCAAGGCTCCGGGGTTGGATGAAATTCCGAGTTCCTCAAGGCTCTGGATGTTGTAGGGCTGCATGGGAGTTTGCCCAACCAGTCTACATGTGTTTTGTGGACTCGGAGAAGGCCTTTGACTGTGTCCCTCAGGAGTCCTGTAGGGGTTGCTTATTTGCTTATATTAACGGGGCAAAGACTATTACACTAATTATCAAAAGGTAGCACCTCATAGTGACTGTGTCAGTCAAACACTAAACAAACAAGTCTTATTCCCAGGTGTCATGTTGTTGTTCTCACTGAGCATAAATGGAGGATGTGGAGGAGACCAGAGTCAGTGGACTGTACAGTGTGAGTCCTCTCTCTGTAGCTACATGTTGAAGAGATAGAATTTGAACATCTGAAAAGGTTGAAGATTTGTTCTCTGATCATGGAAAATGTATCTGTTGTAAGAGTTTTTACTCTATCAGGGGTAAATGAAACCACTAATTACAGAGTCACAATCTTCTCACTTGTTTTATTGTATTATTGTATTATTTTGTTTGTGAATATCTCTCTCATCTTTATCATTATTTTAAATGCAAGCCTGCATGAGCCTATGTACATCTTTGTGTGCACATTTTGCATCAATGAACTTTATGGGACAACAGGTTTCTATCCTAAATTCCTGTTAGATCTCCTGTCCTTTCCTCAAGAAATCTCATACAGTGGATGTCTCCTTCAGGCTTTTGTAATGTACTCATTTGCTTGTGCTGAACTGTCTATACTAGCAGTTATGGCCTATGACAGATATCTGGCTATATGTCGACCGCTGCACTACCACTCTTTGATGACAAAGAGGAGACTCTCTCTGCTGGTCTGTTTCTCCTGGTTTACACCTTTTTGTATTTTCTCCATCAATATTATACTGACGTCCAGACTCAGGTTATGTGGTTCCCACATTCAGAAACTCTATTGTGTGAACTGGGTAATTGTTAAACTCGCCTGCTCTGGTACTAACACTGTTCCAAACGATGTGGTTGCATTTACAACAATTTTCATTTATGTGTGTCATGGGTTGTTCATCATTTGGACTTATATGCATCTTATTAAAACTTGTGTGAGGTCTAAAGAAGACAGAGCAAAGTTTATGCAGACCTGTGTGCCCCATTTAATCTCTTTACTCTTGTTTATTGTTGTGATGTTTTTTGATCTAATGTATAAGAGATTTCACTCCACAAATTTACCTCAAAGTCTCCAAAACTTTATTGCTATAGAGTTTATACTTTTACCCCCGATTATGAATCCTCTGATATATGGATTTAAACTGACAAAAATACGAAATAGGATCCTGGGCTTAGTTTCCATTCAAATGAAATTACCTCGGCCAGATGTACAGCAACAGATGTAATGTATACAAGGTGTCTAACATTACAATTTGCAGTTTACTGTATTACTGGATGCTGTATTTTCTTTGAGATACAATATGATGTATTTTTTTCTCAAGATGTCTGCAAAATGTTTCCCGATCTATGGCAAAGTCAGGTATTATTAATAATGGACTAACTAATAAAGAATTTAATCTTTTAAATGTTGTTACTGTGATGTCTAATTTGTACCATATATGAATGTGTCTATATGTTTTTGTTCTTGTCTTAACATTACATCATAACCAACTGTCTGACACACTGGTGCACACATACAGTTTCTACACATTAGAAGAATTTCCTCTACAGAAGATCTTTGTTAACATTATTTTAAACATTTAACTCAAGACTTGAGTGGGGCTATAATATGTACCTCATGTTTGAGTTTTTCCATCATAGTATATTGTTAGTGCACACATTTCTGACTTGCTCTAATAATTAAGTATTATTAGCTAGTATTGTTATTAGGGTTTATTCAGATTTTATGCAACTGTTTTTACCGGCAGACCAGTATTCCCCATTAGCTTTAAACTGATTTTACTGTTGTATTTCATTAGGAAGTGATTATACTGTTACTATTTTTATACCTGGTTTCATTTGGGCCATTTTAAGGCTCTCTGATACATATACAGTACAGGCCCAAAGTTTGGACACACCTTCTCATTCAATGTGTTTTCTTTATTTTCATGACTATTTACATAATAGATTCTCACTGGAGGCATCAAAACTATGAATGAACACATGTTTATGGTGTTATGTACTTAACAAAAAATGTAAAATAACTAAAAAAATGTTTTATATTCTATTTTCTTCAAAATAGCCACCCTTTGCACACTCTTGGCATTCTCTTGATGAGCTTCAAGAGGTAGTCACCTGAAATGGTTTTCACTTCATAGTTGTGCCTTCTCGGGGTTAATTAGTGGAATTTCTTGCTTTGTCAATCAAAGCAAATGGTGGCTATTTTGAAGAAACTAGAATATAAAACATGTTTTCAGTTATTTCATCTTTTTTTGTACATAATTCCAAATGTGTTCATTCATAGTTTTGATGCCTTCGGAATCTACAATGTAAATAATCATGAAAATAAAGAAAACACATTGAATGAAAAGGTGGCCTGTACTGTACATTTTTGAGGGGAGAGAGGACTGTTGTTCATGTTACTGCACAGAAAAATAAAACAGAGTGTAAAAAGGGACGGGACAGCCCACTTGCAGTGAGTGCAATGAAAGTTTAATGAAAATAAAGTGAGAAAGAAACTGTACAATTTAAAACTTGTGAAATGCTGTTGTAAGTTTACAGATCTCCGAAAAATATATAGCTACCTTAGCCATACATACCCCCCCCCCTCCCAAGTTTTTAGTTAACAGGTAATCATGATGTCTCAGACGCCTCATGGTAGAGATTCACATGCTGCTGGTGCCTAACCCCATTTTTCTCCACTGTGGCCCGGCTTCCTGGACCAGTATGGTCCCCAGCAGGGCCCCTGTTGCAGCCCCAATAGCTGACCTGGCCATAAAGCCTGTCGTGACTCTGTAGGATCCAGCGACCGCCCCGACCACAGCCCCCAGCACAGAACCTCCAGCTCTCAGTAATGCCCAAGTCCAGTCGGCCTCAGGCTGCAACATTTGGTTTGTGGCCTCTTTCTGTGGAAATCAGAGTGAAATGATTTATTAATATGTCTGTCCACCATTCTAAAAATGTGTGTTTTACAGACTGGTTAAAATGTGGTAGGTTTAGGTTTCTTGTAATTAAAATATTGAAATTGACCAGCTGGACATCATCATTATTAAAAATAAAGATGGCTGTATTAGACCAACTGTTTGCATGAAAAAAATAGTATTATTATAGTGTTATTTTATTTAAGAAAGGGGCTGGTAATATAAAATGTTCTTCTTCTTCTTCCCTCCTTTCCCATCATGGAATGAAAGAAATGTAGTAAAATTGTGATTGATTACTGAAATATTATGTCCATGATATAGAATAAATAAAATGAAATAAAATTGTTGTTATAATAATGTAGTTTTAGCTCTCTAAGAGGCATGTCTCATGGCCTTTGTGACATAATTACAAAACATATGAGAACAAGGTAATTTGTATGTAACTCCACATAATAGACTTAAAATAGTTCTAAAAATGTTGGAAAGGTTCATGTTTACCCACCTTCTCATGTAGCAGCATGATACTGGTGTCCTGTTCTGTCTCTGTACCTGAGAGACATCAATGACATCAGTCAAACAAGCAGAAACCAGTCATTTACTAATCAACACCAGACTGCATAATTTCTGTCTAGATCGGTACTCACTGGGTTTGGTGGCGTCGCCATAGTGACTCGGTGGCACTGTGAAGGCCCATGACTTGATGTCCATCGTTGTTTTCATTTGGCAGTCGCTTTTGTTACAGTCCACAGTGTCAGTTTCTTCTTTCTGTTGGTGCCTCCACATCCATTTGATGTTGGACTTCAGTTCCTTTTTGGTATCTTCATTTTCTCTCGTCAGCTCTTTAATTGTTTCTCTGAGTTCTCTTGTGTCTCTTTCGTGATCCGTCATCATTTGATCCAGTTCTTTGTCTTTGTTCTTGCACAGTTTCTTAAAAGCTGTGGTTTCTCGCTCTTGTTCCTTCAGCTCTGCTTCTTTCACCTTGCTGCTTTGCATCATTGCTTTTATCACATCATCCTTCTCCGTACACTTTTCATTCAGGCTCGTTATCATTCTATCTTTCTCCATAATGACTTGTTTGTACCAGTTGTTTTCCTGCTCATTCTCCATTAATCTTATACAAATCTTTTCTTCATGGTCTTTCCTTCGCCTCTCTTCTGCCTCCCTCTCCATCTCCATTGTCACCTTGAGAGCTTTAATCTGCTCATCCTTCTCTGTATCTGCCTTAAGCATGTTCTCTACTATGCTCTCCTTCTCCTTTACCGTTTTCTTCAGGAAATCATTCTCTTCCATCACCTTCCTTAGCTGTCGTTCAATCTTTCTGGACCTTTGATTCAGCTTTCCGTTGCTTTCTTGTACTTTCATGTATCTACTGAGCAAGAATCCAGTATCATTGCTCACCTCTGTTTCCGCAATCTTTGCCAGGAGATCTCGCACCTGAAAGTCTCCAACCTTATTGGAGTTGTCAAAAACATGGTATCTATCCCCACATTTGTTCACCAGCCATTGCAGGGCAGGCCATCTCTCAATGTGCTGCTCAATGGGAGTAACGCCCAGTTTGTCTCCCCATGTGAACAGCACGATGGTTCGAGTCCACACCCCAATTCCCAGTGAGCTGAGGTGTTTGTCCACGTTTAGCCAGTCGGTTTCAGTGAAGGTCTCGTCACTGCGTACCACCAACAGGACGCCATGAGGCGTACACATAGACATGTTGTGGGTAATCTGCTGTAGTACCTCCTGTGGAGTGTCCTCAGAGCAGTATCTCCCATTCCAGCCGGGCGTGTCGACCACAACGACTCGTGTTTTGTGGACTTCACCCCATCCGTCGGTGCACTGTGACGCAGGATGTCCGACCTGAAAGACTTCTTCACCAAGAATGGTGTTTCCAGCTGAGCTCTTCCCAACCTGCTTTGGGCCAACAATCAGAATCCGAAGGATAGGAAGGGGAGGAGACTTCTCTGAAAAAAAGAATGAAAAAAAGAATCATGATTTAGACCAAGGCAGTCAAATTCAATTTAGTTCATGGGCCACGTACAACACAATTTGATCTCGAGTGCCAGACCAGTAAAAATGTATGTATAAATAATCCTATCCTATTAATTTATCCCCTCGATTTTATATAAAGAAATAATAATAAACATTTACACAACCTTAAATTTACAAGAAACCAGCGATGTCTTAAGAAAAAATGTGAAATTTCAGTTATTTATTTTTTTTAATAAGCAGCTGAAGTTATCTCCTGCCTTATAAACCATTTACAAATCAAAACTCTAACTATTTTATCCCTGACAGATGCTCACCGCCTTCAGACTTCTGTGAAGAAACAGAAACTGGTCCATTCTTTTATCATTCAGGGGGCCAGATTGTACCCTTTAGCAGGGTGGTTCTGGCCTCTGGGCCACACGCTAAACACCCCTGATTTAGACAATAGGAATATGACATAAGGATCCTTGCTAGAACCACAAACGTGATGCAGTTTGAGAGTATTTTTTACTTATAGACAGAATATGCTGTGTTGTGGGGAGTTATGGTGAAGTATGGGTGTTTGTATGCAAAATTCAAAAGACATCATTTGGAGCTTGACATGTGGTGCCTGAGAGGCAGTGTTAACTTTACATGCTGCGTTTGCAAACAACATCCTCTGCCTTTAACTACAACATTACTGCACCATATTAATATGACCATCTTTTAATTTGAGATGATAAACTTGATGGCAAATATTTGAGAATTTACACATATAGCAGCCAGCAACAGAAACAACCATTTGAAGCTGTGCTTATGTCCATCTGGCAATTTTAAGTCCTATATTCATCCTTTTTTGACCTTTGGTCTGCAACAACTCCTGAGAGAAAGGTGTGTCTCTTTCACTGCTAAATGCTCCTCTATGTTCACCAGATAGCCACTAACTTTATCTGTCTGCTGTTTGGTATTGGTCAGATAGCTGCTGGCTGTGAGCTGTGAGACTGAAATAAAACAAAAAAAGTAGCTAAAATAAATTGGTAGATACACATGATTGTTTAATGCATCCTCATAAAATGATTGATAATAGCTGAGGGCTTAAAGTAGTGCTTACCCATTAGAGATCTGAGCGTATTTCTGACTTCGTGCACATTTATTTGCCTCAGGGAAGCCCTCTCTTCCACCTCTTTTCTTTCCCTCACAGTTATTCTAGTGACTTCCTCATTTGCAGCCACATAACGTGCTCTTCCTGCCTTCACGTTTCCTTCCACCATTGCATCAATCTTCTCCATAAGCTCTGCAAGCTGCACGTCATCATCTTCTCCCCAAAAGCTTGTGTCTAAAAGGTGGTACCTTTGTCCACACTTGTCCAAACCTGCCTTGAGAAACCTACATCTTGCAATAAAATCCTCTATCGATAACCCTCTCAGTCTCTCACACCTGGTGAATATTACTATTGTGTTTCTCCAGATTGTGTCATTAAGCAGCTCCAGAGGTCCCTCTATCGTCCACTCCCTGCCTTGGTAAGAGCCAACGGGTATCACTACGAGGAAGGCATGAGGTCCTGGCAGGCACATGGACATGCAGGTCGCCATGTTCACATTCACCAGGCCTGGGTCCCAGACAGAGTACCGGATCCACCTTTCAGGGGTGCTGACCACAGTGACTCGGCGCCCATCGGCGAGAACACCTTGTCTCCGGACAGACATCTTGACGTCCCTGCTGACGTCAAACATCTGTCGCCCGAGGATGGTGTTGCCTGTTGAACACTTCTCCAGCCAGTCATGTCCCAGAAGGACAATCCTCAGGTCCTGTGGACAATGTTTGTCTCCTGGCGGGAGACGAGGATACTCAGCAACAGCAAAGACAAGTGCATTACATAAGATAACCCAGATGTTGTAAATGGTAATTATGAAAGACAACTAGAGCTGCAACTAATGATAATTACAACAAATGAAAAGATTATTTGATTATCAGTTTCATCACAAACAGTTGTTGACAATATATATATATATATATATATATATATATATATATATATATATATATATATATATATGTGTGTGTGTGTGTGTGTGTGTGTGTGTATATACACAATTCAATGACAACTGCAGCTGCTGTTTAACGGCCTGTAGAATGATCAAAGTTCCAAAACAGCTACGTAACGTGCCTTATTTAAGATTGCTCTTCAGCCTCCATACACATGCAATTCAAACAAATTACCTTTCTGTGCCTCTGCTCTGTGGGTCATTGAAACCTTCTCCTCAAATTTTCATTCCGTTGAATTGTTCACGCAAAGCGAAACCATGATCTCCGTCTTCCAGCTGTGCTTTAATGTTTTAACTCAGCTGTCTCTCTGACAGGTCAAAGTCCAGCCAACCAATCTCGTCATAAAGCTCCGTTGTCCTCTGGGTAAATATCAGATGTCATTATCACAAAGTAAAAACTTGAAATGTCTCTGGGGTCTCTGGCTTCCTCCCATAGTCCAAAAACCTGCTTTGGTGAATTAGAGACTCTAAATTGCCCATAGGTATGAATGAGAGTAAATGGTGTGTGTGCCCAATGGTAGACAGGTGGCCTCTCTGAGGCATATCCCTGTTTCTTAACTGAAGTATGTTGAGATTGACTCCAGACACATGTAACACAGGTGCTGGTCATATAATTCAATTACTACTTAAGACTGATACAAAATAGGATTTCTAGAAACTTTGGCCAACTGAAAAGTACGAATATGAAAAGTATATGAACATGTGTAGCATTCAATACTTAGTCGGGGCTCCTTTTGCCTGAATTACTGCAACAATGCGGTGTGGCATGGAGTCGATCAGTCTTTGGCATAAGAGCCCAGGTTTCACTGATCGTGGCCTTCGGCTCTTCTGCATTGTTGGGTTTGGTGTATCACATCTTCCTCTTCACAATACAACATGGATTGTCTATGGGGTTAAGGTCAGGTGAACAGGGATACCCTGGTCCTTAAACCAGGTACTGGTAACTTTGGCACCGTGTGCAGGTGCCAAGTCCTGTTAAATCTGCATCTCCATAAATTTGGTCAGCAGCACGAAGCATGAAGAGCTCTAAAACGTCCTGGTCGACAGCTGCGTTGACCATGGACTTAAGAAAACACAGTGGACCAACACCAACAGATGACATGGCATCTGACGCTGTGTCTTGTTCCAGAGTAGCTTGACACCAGGAATGTGACAGCTAAAACCCATGTCTTGCATATGTCTGTGGTGGTTCTTGAGGCACTGACTCCAGCTACAGTCCACTCTTAGTGAATCTCCTGCACATTTTTAAATGGGTTTTGTTTCACAATCCTCTCCACAAGCCCTTGTACACTTTTTTCTACCATATCTTTTCCTTTCCTTTTGCCTCTATATTAACATGCTTGGACACAGAGCTCTGTAAACAGCCAGCCTCTTCATCAATGACCTTTTTGTCTTGCCCTCCTTGTGCAAGGTGTCGATGGTCGACTTTTGGACAACTGTTAAGTCAGCATTCTTCCCCATGGTTCTGTAGCCCACCAAACTAGACTGGCTGACCATTTAAAGGCCCTTGCAGGTTTTTTGAGTTCATTAGCTGATTAGAGTGAGGCACTAGGTGTCTATAATATTAAACCTTTCCACACCATTCTAATTTTCTGAGATACTCAATTTGGGGTTTTCACTTCACGTTCACGCTTGTGTGAAATAAACACAAGCGTGAAAAAATCTATTCAAAAGTTTCACTTTTGAATAGAATTACTGAAATAAATCAACTTCTTCATGATACTCTAGCTATAGGACCAGCACCTGTATACTGAGGAAACGTTTTCAGTTAAAGCCACAAGATATTTTAAGCTATTAAATATTGCATCCGGCAGTTTAACTTAAGTGCAGATTCTGGATTTAATGTAAAAGGAGTAGATTATTTTTTAAGTTGACTTTTCTTGCGGAAAACCCCTTTAGGGTACAAATTATTATGCAAATATGAGTATATTTATAAGTCTTAAATAAATAATAAACCGAAACCTTGATTGTTGCTCATTTAGTCAAACATTAAATGTTGAATAGTAAGGAATGTAAGATGTGAAGTTTTCAGTGGCTTTAAAGAATACAAGTCAAGCTATTTAAACATAAAATGCAGCGTTAACAAAAGCAAGAATCACACCCTTTAAGCTTCCTCAGAAAGCCTTTTTATTCAGAGTCAAATTCAGAGTTAATGCCACAGCTGTTGCATTGCCTGTAAAAGAGTCCCTGAGTCAGAATTAACTCGATTCAGTGACTGTGCAATAATGCACATCATGCAAAAAGTGAAACCATGATTAATTACAAAGTCTGAAAAAAAAATGCTCTGTAAGCATCATCTGTGACTGCAGCCTTCCGTTTGTGGCTTCGTTCGCAACATAGGCATCACCGAAGGTATTTACAGCTCCAACCCTGAAAGGCGAGACAGTGTGGAGACTAACTTTTGAAGATAACCTCGTCATCTGCGCCCAGGAGGCCAGCAAAGTTTAAATCTTCTTCTGCTCTAGCTTTTCTCATTGGTTGTTGGTGACAGTGGTACATTTGGTTGTAGCCTGAATGCATGGCCTGTCATTCAAAAGAGCTATCGCAAAAGAACAGAGGAGCGTCTTTGCCATTTCTAAAAGTAACTCTCATACTCATAAATTTACATTATGTACATGTTTATACAGTCTCTCAACATCTTAGCCACACTGTGTGACTATATGTCCAAAATGCCCTGGGGACATTTGACGGAAAAGTGGTTTAGGTCATTCAAAGGGTCTATTGCAAAAGAACAGCTGAGTACATCTCTACAATTTCTAAAAGTAAGTTACATTCTTTTCATTTACTTTATGTACATATTTTCATTTAACACAGTCTTTACATACTGCCACATGTGATTTTATACTCTTATCTCAATGGGAGATTGGTGGATGTGTTATGACAAATGAAGGAGGATGGATGTTAGTGTTCTCCTGAAAATGAGCTGATGAAGAGGAGGAAAAAAATGAGAAGAACTCAACACTTTTTGTGTGTGTGGACTCAGCTCCACCTGTCCCTGGTATCAGGCTGCGTCACATTAATTCATCTCAACTGCTGTCTGCACATAGAAAGTGACACAAATCCAAATAATTCAAGAGTAAGAGTTGCTTTGTGATTAAATTCTTTAATATTCTTAGGTGTCGTAATTGAACATAAAAATAGCCTTAGAAAACAAAAGCTGGCGCAAGAAGTGCAACTAACTGATTGATCTATGAGATTAAAAAAAAATCACTTGTGTCAATTTTGTTAGATATCATTCAAGATCTCAGAAAAAAAAACAAAAAAAACAAACATGTTATATTTCTTTACTGAATAAAAACATCCAGCCTAAAAAGAGGTTTCTAATGTCTCTGCATCCTTTCTGCTTTCGAATATTTGTTTTTACTGAATGACCCGATGAGCTGAACTGCAGTAGCATCTGATGTTGAGAATAAATGGAAAAAAAGAAAGATCAGGATCCTGAAGCTTTTCACAAATATTTGAAGTAACGCAACTCAAATGTATTTTCTTGTAAAAAGTTGGGTTACAAACACAGCTCTTTCAACTCCAAACATGAGCAGACGTCATTCATTTTCCATTTAGCTTTTGACTCATGTTAAAACTGCAGAACAAGTTCTCAGACAACTAAGCCCAGGAGCTTGAACTTTTTATTTTTTTTTTTTATTTTTTTGTCAATTCTTCACTACCACAGGGGCTCAGTTAGCATCTATGTTTTCACACAAAAATTAAGCAGCACTGTCTATTAAGGCTTGCATGAAATCTGCCTGGGTTGAGATAACACTACAGCGGGAGGAGGATACAATATATCACAGTTGAGGAGTTGATGATCCCAAAAGTTAAAAAACAAAACTGAATTGATGACCATACTAAATGTGGCACGGGAGGGGTGGAGAGGGGTGAGAAAGCAGAACACAAAATATCCCCTCCATGCTACCATTGTTTGCAATTTAGACCATGAATTATGGCCTGTTCTAATGGAAGAAGCCCACTCATGTACTGCAGCAGCCAACTTTTGATTTAAAACGACCATCAAATCTGGGAATACCCGGTTTTAAAATGGTGAAATGTGTGAAATCTCAAGTAGCTATTGTTTTTTTCTTTTTGCTTACAGTAAGCACAGCCACTCAGCACATATGTAAGCAACTGTCTTAATCTATTGACTTTGTTCACAGTTAAACCAACCACTTCCTAGTTCCTAGTCCACCACTGCTTTAACTTGAAGAGGGTGAATGTTCAAACAGAGGTAAGAGGTGAGTGCTGCTGTTAAAGGGGTGATGAATAAGCAATCCCTTGCCTGAGCAAGCTTGATTTAAGGCAAAGGTTAAAAACATCACTACTAGAGTCTATATCTGGACAGCAAACTAATATGTCAAGAGCTGAGAGGCTACATGAAGACAGTTTGTGACCTATTTTAGGAATTCGGGTCAATTCGGAGAGGGGGTGAGAGATGGTTCGTTTAGGTCTTCAAAATCAATAATACAAACATGCAAAAATCCTATTGTGTGAAAGTGAAAATAGGAAACACATGGTAAAACAAACTGAAATGTGTCTGTATGGGTGTCGGTGCTGCAAATGAGACCTGTAACAGATGGCAGGAATCCTTAATAAGTACAGTTTTCACATTCAGAGCCCTTATTGTAGTTTAACAGACTCCAACCTCTTCAAACTAGGATGTTAAAGGGTCAGTTCACCAAAACTGGTTGATTTAAAAAAAAAAAAAAAACTTTTTAACTTTGTGTTATGTAGCCATGGATAGTGTGACATTATTTTGTTTCCATATCTGCCGACATGACCTTTATACAATGAAAGTGAATGCAATTGCATTGCTGATGCTCAAATTTGTTAAAAAGCTCAATTAAATTGTTTCTTCCCAGAAATAATCTGCAGATTTTTTTGGACAATTCACCGATGCTCAGATGAATTTTTGGTATATTCTGAATATATATATATTCTGTCACATCACTTCTGTTTAAAAAAAAGAGCTTCTGTGTGTTTTTAAAAGATTTTAATAATATTTTACAATGATTTGAGCGCCATGGATATAATTATACCCGCTTCCATTGTGACAGATTGAATCTTAGTGTTGCAGGCAAATAAAAACCCAAACTATCTGCATGACAAACAAACTACATATTAAGTGGCCATTTTTATTTATTTGTTTGTTTGTTTTTTGTGTGTTTTAACTGAACTGATCCTTTAAGATAAAGGAAACCAGGCTGGGCCTCAAGGCACCAGTTCCCATTACAAGTCCCACTTAGTGAAAAGAAAAGAGAAAAAAACAGAGGGCGGAAGGAGATGTCAGCTGCAGAAACACACTGCCCCTGGATGGAGGTTTAGTTTAAAAAAAGATCAGATACAGATCGCCTTGTATTCGGTAATGAAAAGCAACAAGCGCACTACCTCTCCCTGGTTGGATGATGACTGGGACAGGAAGTGGAGGTCAGTAGTGCAAAGCAGGAAATGGGCTAGTTTGCTTGTTAAAGACAAGTTGACTGGCTGTCCCTGTGACCTCTGACAGTTTAGGAGCTTAACCTCGGGTGTTACCAGGATCTAATGGGGTCAGTGGGTTGCTAGCTGGATTAAGAAAGATGCAGGAGAATACAGGACTGCTTCTCCCCCTCCTTGTGTTCTGTGTTACACCAGAGAGCTTCAACTCCAGACCTTTCATGCTCTCTCTCTTTCTCATACTCACTAGTGCCATTAGTATTTCTAACTCTGGTCTCTATTATGTTTTCACAGCTGGGTCTCCTCCCCGCCTACCAACTGACACGACAGTAGGAGGAGAATGGAGTTGGGTAGGGGTGAGACGCCGCGGGGCAACCATAAGGTGACGGTCGGACACGGATGGGGGGGGGTGACACACTTTAGTTTTGTTTCTTGGTCTCCGGGTTGCCGTAACTGGAGCCTGTTTTCTTCACCTCTGTGACCCCTATGAGGCGGCGGATAGCTATAGAGGCTGGAGTGAGGACAAAAGAGGAAAGAAAAAGAGTGAAATTTCTCATCTCACAGTGAACAATGCTCAAGAGAAGGAAAAGGTCATTGTTGAAGGCCAATGGGTCGGCCGAGGTTTACCCACCTATGATGAGGAAGATGATAAAGCCGATGATGAGGAGGGGGGAGCCGCTGACTGCCACTCCATAAGCGAATTTAATGAGGGGCGAAAGCAGCAGAGTGGCCCAGAACAGGAAGTTGAGCAGCGTCCATGGCCGTCGAGGAGGGATGATTGTCGGCCCGGGGAATTTGCCTTCCTTTTTGTAGATTTCCTGTAAGGCGTCCTGAGCAGGACACGAAGAAAAGGTTTATCAACTGAAGGCACTGGTGCAGAGATGCATTTGGGGTCATTCAGAAAGTTTGCACTTACATACTAGAAAAGGATCCAATTTGGTCAAAAATATACAGTATGTGGCTAATTTGACCATAGGTGCTAAGTTGATTATTAAAAAAGAAATGCTTCATATTAAGGTCCTTGTAATAAAGAGATAATATGTAACAGGGCCCTTAGAAGATAAGTTTATTAACATTATTAATGCATTATTATAAGTATTAATAATGCAAATTCTGTATAACAAACATTTGTTCAATATTGATTATCAGACATTCATTAGAACTTGGGAAAAAAAGTTTTTCCAAATAATTGTTTTGGTCAAATGGGCTTTTTTGTAGACTTCTTTATTTTATGTATTAATTTCTGTAGTGGCTCCCTTATACGGATTCTTCACTTGTGTCCAGTCTTACCTTCTCCTGATAGAGCTTGTGAAGCCAGTTGGCACACTCCTGCTCATCATCTGGTATGTCCTCCACAGGGAACCGCCTGGATAGGAAAAGGAAAAGAGTAAAAATGTATTAAAAAGGAAGAAATTGTTTTTTTCATTTCAACATGCAGAAAGATGCAAACACAGACTTAAACTGTGCACAGGATTGAAAGTCAGACATTTGCAAACATTGCACCACCACTAAATAAAAGAGGAATCAGGAAAACTAGTATTATTCCACCATAAAAAACAGCTCTCAATACCAATTTTGCATTGCCACTTAATGCAGCAATATGCATGCTAGAACAAAGAAGTGACAGAAAACAAAGAACCACACTATTTTGCCATCAGCTGCCATTTTTCTCTGTCTTGTCAATCATCCAAACCCAGGAATTTGTCTGAAATATTAATACCAAGTATTCACACACAATTCATAAACACAGCATCCCCCACCTGTTAAAGGCATTTCATGATCAATCTAAAAAAAACAAAAACACATATAGTATAATCCTCTTAGCTTAAAACTCAATGGAACTGTATTGGCTGTATCTTAGATGAGTGACCAAAAAATTGGTCTTTGCCATTTGGGTTAACAGCAAATGTGGATAAGATGATGTTTCCTGATAATATTTCATATCTCATATGTCATGTTGTGGCAGAGTCTGACCACTAGAGGGACCCCCTCACCTAATGTTACACTGTACAATTAATCATCTTTTTTTATGCTGTGGTTTTAGCCTCGAAACCCCACTGGTCAATTATACTGATTCCAGCATAGTAAATATTACAAAACTGATATATATATATTCTTTGAAACCATGTTTTATTTCACCGCGTTTATTTTGTTCAATTGTGCAGTCAGAGATAAAACATCATTTTGCAGCCATCTGAATGGGAGTCATCCCGGTCTGTCTGGTCGGCTCTTCACCCGAGAGCAGTGCCCAGAGTTATTGTTCTGAACCATTAACATGCTGGGAAACTAGCCAGCGTTTCTAGCGCTCCCACTGTCTCTTTCATTGTTACTGGACAGAAATGCAATTAGTATGAGGCCCACGGATTTAAAACCCATTCATCAGTTTTCCACTTAATGAAACTCAATACACCTGGCTGACAGTGTAATGCATCATGCTGCAATAAGTGACCATCGGTGGTGTCTGTGGCACTCACCTCACACTCAGGTCAGCTTTGTATTGCTTGCCGTTGACGATGCCCAGGAGGGTGGGAGTTTGGTTGTCTTTGAAGTTGAGAGTCACATCTAACACTGCAGTCACTGTAAGAGGAGGGAGGAATAAGTGCTGAAGTCCTGCGTGTCTTGAACATGACAAACTTTGTATGTCATATATATACAGTAGAGGCCAAAAGTTTGGACACACCTTCTCATTCAATGCGTTTTCTTTATTTTCATGATTATTTAGATTGTAGATTCTCACTGAAGGCATCGAAACTATGAATGAACACATGTTTATGGTGTTATGTGTAAAATAACTGAAAACTGTTTTATATCCTTGTTTCTTCAAAATAGCCAACCATTGCTCTGATTACTGCTTTGCACACTCTTGGCATTCTCTTGATGAACTACCATTTCAAATAATCACCTGAAATGGTTTTGACTTCATAGTTGTGCCTTATCAGGATTAATTAGTGGAATTTCTTGCTTTATCAATCAGAGCAAAGGGTGGCCATTTTGAAGAAACTAGAATATAAAACATGTTTTCAGTTATTTAAATTTTCTTTGTTAAGTACATGACACCATAAACATGTGTTCATTCATAGTTTTGATACCTTCGGTGAGAATCTACAGTGTAAATAGTCATGAAAATAAAGAAAACACATTGAATGAGAAGACGTGTCCAAACTTTTGGCCTGTATTCTATATGTATGCATGCGTCACCTGTGCCCTTGAGACACTGCAGTGTGGTGGTGAATCCTTTGGTTCGGGGGAGCAGGTGATACTTGAGCTTGGGCAGGCCTTTGCTCTCCGCAACCTGCATACTGATTTGGTGCTTCTGTTCTGTAAAGCGGGTTCCCTCACAGTACAGCAGAAACTGTGGAGAGAGAAGAGCTGTGTTAATACACAGACACAAAAAAAATCCCACACACTTGGGATGACCTCCTTTCTCTTGTCCCATCTACTACCCTACTTCTGCTGGGTTGAATTACAGATCAAATTCACCTGAATGTAACACAATTAAATCTCCATTTATTCCAAGGTATTAAAAGAGGCAAGTGGACAATACGACCACCAAAGAGTGTTTTACTTTGTTGATCTGAAAACATAAAAAGCGAGGTCATTAGCAGTGCCTTGATGCTAATGTAAGGGGTAATCTCTATCATATCTGCATATGATTATGCAAAACCTGTAAGGAAATGGCAATTATTCTGTGTTCAGAAACTGTTCAGATTTCCGCCTGTAGTTTTAATGGTGCCGACCAATCATGTTTGAGCGGGCTGTAAGTGACGAGTCCATGTAGAAAGCTGTGCCGAGGCAGAACGAATTGGCTAAATGGTATCTCGGGATCTAAGGGAGTCTGTTGATAATGTATCTTTTCATTAGGGATTAGCCGCATGCTGTGTGGGCCTAAAACAAAAAAAGCCGGACTGTAAACGACGGCTTCGGAACGGTAAAGGAAATCTTGGCTCTACCTGATGCACAGAAATATTGGAGGTCGCACCCAGAGGCTTATCCATCATCATCACACTGCTTAAGGGGTAATTAGATCAGCTGCTGATCTGCCTAATCTCTGCTCAAAACTGGTTGAGTCATATGGAGTTCTGCAACACACTGTGCTTTACACCAGGCTTGGGAGTTTCTATGGATGATAATTGACTAAATATTGCGTTATACAAATACCTTTAAGGTGAGTGAGAGAGAGAGTTGATGGTGAGGCTGGTTCCCAGTAGTTACCAGTACAGATGTGAATGGTGTGTTTGTGTACAGTTTAAACTATTTGTCAGCAAATGGATGCTACAACTCCTCAAGACCCAAGCTAGGTTCCCTTGTCTTACTGGTTGAAAGTGAAGGTTAGCTCTGTTAAAACCACTTATGGTGGACTGACCTTTCAGGAAATACTTCGCCCAACCCCTATTTTCTGAGTAAGATCTACCATAAATAGTTGGACCTGCTGCTATGGTTTATTGTAGAAATTTCAAATAAGTTGTTTGGTGCATTACAGCAGGAAGTGCTCTTTAATTAAAACTGAAAATGGGTCGTTTGCATCTCAAAGCACAGTGGAAAACCTCCTTAGACTGTTGGTGCACAGTGGAGACTTGAAGTTCAGTTCATGAGGTTTCACAGAAGAAAATAAAAAACACACCCTCCTGTTGAGAGATTTTAAATACAGCTGGCGCACTCTGGGGAACTTGATTTGTAATTCACTGCTGAGACAAATCTAGGTAAGAGAAACTGGGTCAAAGGGCGGCATCTGGATTTCCTAACTGTGGAAGATAAGAGTATTCTTCCGTGTTTCCTTTGAATCTTTAAAGGATAACGCTGAAATATCATGAATTGGATCTTATTTTTTTTATCCAGTTTTGGCCATCGTTTTATATTACAACATGGTATTCACCAAATTAACAGCAGAGATTTAGAAACACAAGCATACACGCTTTGAAAAAACAGATTTTCTGGTTGACCTTTGACCGACTATGCTTCCGATAGTTGTGCTCACACGCTCATTAAACAAATGGTCTTTTCTTGCAAAGTAAATGTGTGGTGGATCTCAGCAATTGACTGAGTCCATTCAATGTTCAATAACTGATAATGACTGAAGCTACAACAATGAATATAAACAGGAATGCTCCTTTAAATAAAGTATCTACAATTGTCCATTTAGAATTCTAAATGGAGAAGTTGTACCAACACAACATTAGTGTGTGTATATATATATTTTTATTTATGAACTAATTGTGCTGCCCATTGTCTGTTGGGGATGTTTCACAATCTCAATTGCACAACGAGCCTAAAGTTAACTGTGAAAAACAGTTTGAACAGCATTTGCAGGGCTGGTTTGGTGGCTAACAGCCAAACGTTTACACAGACACAGAAGGCTGATTGATAGTATTTCTGGTATGTACCTACCCACATAAATTCAGGATAGTCTTTGAGTCTGGTTAGTCCTTTGAAGACAGTCTTTCGGTCCTCTTCCCACTTTCTTTTGCAGAAGACTATCTCTAAGAAGTACCAGGTCCAGCCAATGAGAGGAACCTTCAGTAGCTCATGTTTGGCTAGCACCTTTGAACTCTAGAGGGGACGGGGGGGGGGGGACAGGTGTAGGGTTTTAATAATGAAGGTTGAATTTCTCACAATCAGGATTTTAGTCCGACCTGGTCAACAAGAGCAAGATCTGATGTTCACGAATGAATTCAAAGACATACAGAAGTGGGTTTGAGCATATTAATTACATAGTCATATTTTTGGTAATTAACTGACCCCTAGAACACCATATCTTTCACACATGGTCCAGCCACAGAGGAAGTCAATCTCGTAATTGTGGTTGAGGATGATGATGACATGCTCTTTACCAAACTTGTCCACCGTAGCCTGGTCGGTGTATAGGGTGCAGTCTGTGCCTGACCACCACTCCAGCAGCATCACCAGCTCTGCCCGGAGACGACAATGTCAATTAGGAAACAAATTACAACAATTTGTCCTCTAAAATATCCAAATTAAGAATTTCATTTCCATCTAAACACAAGACAGGTTTGTTCCTTGGTTTTGCTGATTAATTTAACAGGAATTCATGCTGTAATCAGTTTACCAAGCCTTTCATATTCGCTGATGTAAACAACTGGTGACTGGTCTACAATGGCGTCCAGTGTTTGATAGAAGACCAAGGGAAACATCAGACAGAAACAGTCACATGCAATGCAGCAGATCTGCAAGTTTGTTTTACAGATTAAATTATTTTATTTAGGATGATAGGATGGCTGGAGCCTGGTCCAGCATTCATTAAGGATAAAGCACCAAAAGCGATTAGATTTTTTTGTGTTTGTTTTGTTATTAAGCCTGAGGGCTCCTTATTAACCTAAAAAAAAATTTAAGTTAAATTCTAAAACAGAATATTTTTAGCATAAGGTCCATCAAATCCCTTAGCTTTTACATGTAGCTGAAAGTATGTTTGTCAAAACTATTTTATATAACTAATCAAATAATCCTGCATAATTTCCATATGGCTTTGATTGCTTAGTGATAAACCCACAAACATCAGCAAACTCTGCAACTGGCAGAAAATTTGACATCATGCTAATCTTACTCTTTATCTGCTGAATGTGCCAATATGCAATTGCTTGTAAGCTGTCCACACCATGTGTGATAGGACACTATTAGTAGAATTTTCCTTTTTACATCAGGGCTGTCTCATTTTTCCAAAATCATGTCAAGGAGGGAGTTTGATTGATATTTTAGAATCCTATTCTGGCTTTGGCTTTGCCCCAGTTTCCTCCTCCATGTTTCTTTCTGGGCTGTTGCTGACTCTGCCTCAAACAGCTTAAGCTTATATGAATTGTTGGATTGCTCTCTACTTGATCATAAAGCAAACTAGCTAGGCTACTTTGAAAACAAATCTTTTGTAGAATATCTTCTACTTACGACTCCAGAGGGAATAGGAGAGCCGGCAGTTGATTCTGCGGTAGAGCTGCTTGTTGATCGGCCAGAGGATGCATGTGCAGAGCTGGATGAAGTTTATGATGAGGCCGCTCACCACGAACACAAAGCCCATCAGCAGCTGCAGGATGAATAAGCTCTTCAGGTAGCCCAGCAGAGCCATGGCTGAGGAGCCTGGAGAGCTGAATGGGCTCCTCTCTATACACTACGACCAACCTGGAAAAAGAGAGCAGGGGCAGATGAAGCAGCGCCGCAGCAGTGACGACAACGAGATGTGGAAAGGGAACTAACGAGACAGGAAATACTGGGAAGGCAGGGTCATAGACATGCGATTGATGAAACAGTGGAGACAGATTAATGTATCAGTTGCAGTCTTGAAGTGTCATTACAGCAAATTTCCCCCCAAAAAAGAAAAAAAAAACATCTTACCACGGTGGGATCCTTTTACAAGCCGCGTTTACACGGTCCTTCAGCCAGTACTACAGACCTGAAAAAGAGCAAACGAGAGGATAAAGCAGGACACGGTGCCAGGGGTGACATTTAATATAAAAGGCTACAGTTTTAGGTGTCATGTTTTATCAAACAGGTTGAATCGTGTCTGCTTTTGTTTGTCCCTGTCCTGATTTTGACCGAACAAGCACAGTGGTTCCGTAAAGTTTAGATCTGGTAGCGTTTAAATCGATTTAAAAGGTATCATCTTGGTAATTATGGACTGTTGCAGCTGTGGCCCTTCTGCTTCACCTCTGTTGCCAGTGTGGCCTTTAATATTCTGCCTGGCTTTGTGTGAGTTTCCTTTGGATGCTGCAGTTTCCTCCAACAGGACAAACCTACTTAACTCAGGTGAACTGCAAACTTTTAATTGCCCCTCTGTCTATGGCAACTCACTGGGGGTCGACAATCGTTCAGGATGTTTGCGTATTGGTGCAAAGCATGCTGGGATAGGCTCCACCACTCCATAATGCTGTTAAAGCCTATACTTGACTTTTACTATCAACCCAGTGGCCCGTCTAGAAGACCTCACCAAAGCCCATTAAAGTGTAGGTCAAGCCAGTTTAAAGATGTTCTGGGGCACTTCTAATCTACCTGTAAGGAGTTGCTCTTCTGAGGATCTGTGGGGATCAGTAGACGCCCCGTCATCTGTTTTCCTTTCCATCAGAACTTTCTCTTTTTTCCCTGTAATCGGCTGAAAACGTTTTCAGCCGATTAACTTCCTCAAAATTTGAATTTGGTCCAAATGTATATAAGAAATTGTCTACAAAGGCCTAAAAATGTTCTGTTTATTCACAACATTGAAATATGATTTTTTATTCACAGCAACCAGCCCTCAAAAAGCAAATCACAGCTCTCGAATTCATACAACAGTGGAAGCTAAAATTCTGTTTGCTACTAAACAGATAACTGTCTCACAAATCACTATCAACATAAATACAACTGCATCTCTTCTGCATTCACTGCTACTTTTGTGTCAGCAAAATGGCAAAACGGGCTGTCTGCTGTTTGCATTCTGAAGAATAATGTATGAGACACAATCTGCATGCTAGAAAACGGGCAGAGACAGAAACGTGGTGCATGTGTGACCGTGTCAAAACTCACAGAACAGTCTTCAGCAGGAGAAAATGTCTGGACTGGTTCTGTGTGTAGTGGCATGTTTCTTCAAATCTGACAGTCTTACATTATTCATTTTCGCAAGTACAACTGCTGAGTAAAACATCCAACCACCTCAATATGCAGACATGGAGCAGACACCCACAGGACCCCCTCCCGGTGGCTGTCAAATAACCCACAGGGATGAAAGCGAGCGTAATCCGAAAACAGACAAAAATAATGCAATTTCAGGTGCTTCATCTAACCTGACATAATAAACCAGCCTCTGAGGAACAAACATGCAGCCAACAAAATCTAACAGCCTCAAATTATATAAAAATAGTGAGGCTAGTCCATAGTAAGTAGGCCACAAGCCAAACACTGAAACCACAGAATAGCAAAGTAGTCTTGGTGTGAAGGAAATTAATTCTTACATGTGCATCCACTGTGTTCAGCTAAGTCTCAAAGGCCAGTGTCTCTGGATTTAGGCTGCACTGGAGTGTTGAAATAGTCATGTGGGCATGTGTCATGTATCGCCTGATGATTCTGATTGTAAGTCCAACCACACACAGTAGTTTCTGCATTCAATGCAGACGTGACCTTTGTTCCAAATGGTGGAGAGTGACTGTGAGAGCTAGAGTTACACGCTTTTCCATTTCACTTGTGGCTCATGTAATATGCTGTAGAAAGGGGGGGGGGGCAAAGTCAATAGTTAAGAGTCAGAGGGGGATGCATCTAAAATACAAAGTACAATGACTGGTCAAGTTAAATAGGTAAATGGGTTACAGGTTATATAAAAGAAAGTGTAGGATTTATGGTGAAGACATATGTCAATCACCTCCTAAAAGTTACTCAACCCGACCAACCAGTATCTGTAATGTGTATTTTTCAATAATGCTGCTTATGTATATCATATAAAACAAAATACTGATAAATATAAAACATATCTGCTATGATAAAGTTTAAACAGATGTAAATCTACATAAATGTGTGGTTTTACACTGGAAGGTGCTGTTTCACTCTCAGTTTTTGATTTGTTTTGTGTGACAGCAAAAAGTAGGTGCAATAGTTTGGCCTTTCTGTTTGTGTATGTCAAGTATGTGCAATTCATTTTGTTCAACAACAAACTTCATAACTTATTTTTGAGAGCCGTTCCTTTTTGGTTTCAGTTGAGGACTGTATGACCGTTAACTTGTGGAGAGACTTGCTAGAGACACAGCATAAGCTTTCTTCAGTCCATGTTGTTTGGCCACAAAGACAATGCAGACAGATAAGTTCCCATGCCAAGGTTTGCTGTGGCAACGTAGTTGTGATACAGCTCAGTGTGTCACAGCTCAGAGATTTCCAAACATCCCATCACCTTTGTTCTTGTTTCCCCTCCATGCACTCACAGACTGTTTTTACTTGAATAAATATTAGTCAATTACAATGTGGAATATATCATGTTTCTTTACTCACTTCTTTACTCAGTTCATTATATTATTTATCTGTTGAGTTCTTGATTAACAATGTGATTTTTTTTACATTAATTAGAATCATTGTTTGCATGTGGCACCATAAAGATAAACTATGAATCTAAGAAAAAATATCAAAAATAGTTTGGAATATTTTGATGCCAAGGATAATATTATAAAAACACCTTGAGCTACCCGTGTTAGGGGTGTGTATGTACAGCTGCTAATGTTAATTTTACCCTACGATATAACCATAATAAGAGCCTGACAATATGTATTTTTGCACTGATTCATGTGTAGATAAACTAAATATACATTAGGGGTGCTCATATTTGATATCAAAGAATTTATTAAAACTTAAAATAAACAGTTTCTAAATTATCTCAAAATCTGTGCTGAAAGAGACATTTATGATTCTTTTCTACACAATACTTGTTGCTTACTATTAATATATTTATATAAACAACCAAATGACAATACCAAAAATAAACCCTCCTCTATATCAAAAGACAACAGATTCATAGAACTATGTGTTACCCAGCCCAACTTAAATTGACTATATCAACATCTACATTTTACATTTGACCCCCTCTCAATATTACCACCCTCCAAATAAATTACCTTTTCCTGTGGTGTGGTGTATGCTTTTCATAAATTTGAGGTCTTCTCTTATAAAAAAACATTGTCTTGTGTTGAGGCTACTCATATAAAAAGATGGAGTAGAAGAGTCAAGAGAAAAATAAACTTTGTCACAGGACAAGTTTAGAGAAGTAGATTCGGGTTGAACCGGGCCAAGTAGCAGGTGCCCACCTGTGACCCCACTCAACCTGAAGACAGATTAGAGACACTGAGTGTGTAAAAGCTGCTTAAGGCTGGCCAGCTGCTTCTGCATCACCTCAATACAGCTTCTCTGCCAGCAACTAACCATCACTTGCTAAAATATGAGAAAAAAATGGCGGATTTATTTAAAAATTAAAAGACTTGAAAAGTTTAGCAGATACCAGTTTGGACTTCATTTGGTTTGCATAAATTCTATGCTCAACGGTAACTTTAATCTCCTGTACAGGTTTTAATACATTTGGTAAGACACTGCTTGTATAATCAGTATTCCGATTTTAAATATATTGCAATATTTTTACATCATCATTTGTTTTTAATTTTTTTTTACAGTCCCCCCTGCTGCAAGTCCAAGCTTCATTTCAATGCTTTGCTTCCTCGACAACATACCCTGGTGTGTGGTAATATAAAACTTTATGGAGAAGCAGCATTCAGTTTTTATGCTCCACATTATTTGGAACACTGCAGCTCTGCTGCAACTCTGTTCTTTTAAGTCAAAGCTGCAGAGTAAATAACTGAAACAGGGTACAGTAATACAAATATTACAACTGTGATTTCATTTTTCGCCACCCGCCCTCCACCTCCAGCGACAAGATTGTATATTGCGATAATTGTGCTTAACAAGATCGCATTATAAAATTTGGTATATCAGCCAGGTATACACCCCTTTTTATTAATATACAACTAAAGTCATCAGTGTCACAGCCAACTAGTTTTACTAGTCAAAAATAGTTAAACAGGGATTGATATCCGGAAGGTCTTACTTTCATTGAGTCCGGTTTCTGTGCAAAATCGTCACCATGAAGACAAACTTTATGCTCCACTTACCACTGAATGATTGAGAAGTGATATGCTGGTTTACACCTCTTTTACAAGTTCTATTAGATCTGGTGAACCCATCCTACCCTGCTGTGGCCAGAGGCCAAACCATTAAAGAGGTGGATGAACTTACCAGTAGACGTAGTAGGCCATTGCCATGACCACCAACGCCCCACACACACCAGTGAAGATCATCACAGCGCCCTGGTTCAGCATTTTGGCTCTCTGTGTCTCACCAGTTCAAAGCCAAAATAAAAAAATACATAAAAAACAGGCCTGCAGTGAGCAGTGGATGGTCACAGGCTGCCCTGCTTCATAGCCATGATAATCCCGAAGAAGGAAAGAGGGGGATTATGATGACAGCAAGAACACCTCCTGTTGGAGGAACTGCCTAATCAGCGCAAATGCAAGACCAAAGAATTTGCTATTGCCAGAAAAATTACCGAAAAAGGGTGGATTTCCAATGGGAGAAAGCACAAAAAACAAACCCCCCCAAAAAAACGTCCCTTGGCCTCGGTAGTCTTTAATGAACACTAGAAGACAGAGAGACGTCTCACTTGTGAAAGGAGAGAGGCACACATGTACTTACTTCTTAGATGCATTCCCATCCTGTAATCCAATGGATCAGATTAGTGCTGATTAGCAGGCTATGGGCACCCTGGATATGTCACATTTCATTACCATTAACAAAGATGAAGGCTGGACTCTCCCCGAACTGGGGTGGAGTTAGCAGATTGGCATCTGTTATGCTAAAGGAACCAATCATCTTGGAGAAATTCTTGCCTCACCTTGCCATTGGCCAACTGTTCCTATCATCCGGCATTAAACAACCTCTTCATATGCAATGCCAAGTTCTGCTTTGTTTCTATTTGGTCGGGTGTAAATAACCCAAAGCCCTGATATGTCCATCCTCTCGCTGTGCTCTTAACAGTACCTCGGGTAATGGGAAACTATTTACAGCAGACTGTGCTGGCTCAGCCAGCGCACAGACGGCAAACAGGGCTGGTGGGCAAGCCAACAAAAGGCTTTTGCATCTTGCACAGACCTAATGTCACATGTGGTTCAGACAGAGAAGCGGAAAGAGGCAGAAATAAACTGTCAAGTGTTTACTGAAGCAAATAGGTCAAAGGTTAGAGTACAGTCCTGAGGCCTTGCCACCGGGCCTTAAAGCCAAATATAAATGGAGATTAAAATGCATTGTGATGGCAGGACAATGAAGGTCATTCATGTTTCGAAGCATAAAGAGCGCTCGATCCCGCACATAGCACCACAGTACATGTTGTGCGGTGCGATGCCCAACACTGAATACCAGTTTCAGCCGCATTGTGTTTTCTTAGGCCATACAAGATATTTAAATAACTACCACTCGAGGATAAAGACAAGCCAGGAAATGATAAACATGCACCTGTCCAGGTGTAATTAAAGTTTTGGATATTTAAGTTCTTTTTTTGTTAACAATTGCTATTTGTTAACCACTGCAAATTCATGAAATCCCACAGAAATAGCAAAACAACTAAGAACTGATCCTATTATCACTTAGTATCATCAGTCATCTAATCACAGATATTACAAACACTCAAAGGATCTTTGCCTTTTGAGTGTTAGCCTATATTACTCAAGTGTGATTGTGCTCAGAAATGCAAACATAATATCCACGCTCACTGATAAGTTTCTGACACAAAGATTATCAAAAGTGCTGTTACAAAATTGTAAAATGGCTGCAAATGGGCCATGATTTTTTTATATTGAAAATCTGTTCAAGAGGTCCTCTAATATACTAATGACAAAAGATGTCAGATTCCCCAAAACTGCTGTAAAAATATATATTTATATTGGTTTCCACTTCAAATGAGTCCGTCTTTTATAACTACTTTAGCCTGAAATATACACACAAGGCAAACAAAATGTTTATTTAAACCAGTATGAGTATTACTATGCCCCTGTATGTGCACATTAAAATAAATCAAATAAAGAACTTGGAATTCTCATCTATTAATACTGTGTTATTTAATTATTAAACCTTAACTGCATCAGACCCCAGTTGTGGTCAGGAATAACTGGCCAACTGCAATCAAAATGTTTTCCCTTATTTATAACAACATGTACTTATATAACAATATTTTGTTGATAATGTACACAGTCACAAACTTTAACTCGTGGTTTGCTGCTGCAGAGCTGAATTAACAGATTCTGCTACAAAATGTCCACGTATCCGCTAAAAAAAACAAGCATTTTTACTTTGTTAAATGCGTTATACAGCAAATGGTATTGTTGGTTCGGTGCAGATGTCAAACTGTGAGTCCTTCAGTAGCAAGGCAGTCTTGTAGGAAGCAGAAATTTTGCTGCATGCTTTGAATTGGGAAAAAGTCTGTGGGACAAATTAAACATAAAAGCTAGCAGTATGACATGAAATCTTAACAAAAACGAATGCATTAGTTTATGTTAAGGTGAATGTGGGATAAAAAAATCATTTTAACTGAACATCTTCCGTCTTTAGGAACCAATTTGTTGCTTGGCTTAGCCATTTTAAGGTAACTGAAAAAAAGATGAAATTGCTCTTTTTTTTTTTAAATGAATTTAAATTTTAATCAAATACAGCCAAAATAGCACTGAAAATAAACTGAATGTCACAAAATGTCCTTAGAATCTCTTAAGTGTTAAAATGAGTCTAAGGTTATATTGCACATGAATTGGAAAAGGTTGGGAACGGCTGGCTTAGAAACCGTTAAAACACCCCGTCAAAGCTCCCTCTGGACTCTGGATGAGGCCATTGTAAGAAGTGATGACTGATAAGTCTCAAGGATACATAACGTAAACTTTGCCACAGTCAGCACAATAATGGGAGTAATGGTTGTGGGTGGTGGTGGGGGGAGGCAGTGGTTGTTAAAAGGATGAAATTGCCTGTTTGCTTGCGTATGAACTCTGAGCTACTTTGCAGGTTACCGGTGTCATAAAAAATGATTCAGAGATTAAAAACAAGGCTAAAACCTTTTAATGCAACAAAAGCGTGGGATCAGTCGAGATGACGGTGTTCAGATAAAGCCTTATCTACATAAGTCTCAAAGTCCTATAGCGTGATACTCTGACTCGATTAGCTGATAAAAAGGAATTCAATAGGTTTGAGTGTGAAGACTCATCAATGGACTTTGAAACAAAAGAATTTGTTCTTTTAACAAGTGCAACTGAGTGACATGTTTGAACCATAGACAGCATGAGACGTTCTGAGAAAGATGCTTAAATTTGTCAACACGTCTGCAACACATGCATGTTTTATTACACATCATTACGGTTAGGACAGATTTCTGAGTACAAAGGTATTGTTGGAGGATTTGTACAAAACCAACAAAAGCTCAAAAACCCTTTTAAAGTCCTGTAGCCTGCAAAGAGATTATTAGAGTGACATTGATTTTACTTTTTCTTAAAAAGAAACCAAGCCATTGAATTTGGTAGATATAGAGTAAATAAAGAAGTTGACAATCTCTTGCAGGCCAGAAATCTAATAATTAGAGTTTGATTTATGGTTTTAATCCAATTATCAGAGAATGAGCTTTTAAGACTCCCTGCGATCACCACAAGAGCTGAAAAGAAATGAGACAAGCGAGAATCTCTGATAACTGGCTGTTTGTCAATAGGAAGATAACAAATTACTAGAAACACAAACATTACATAACTAAGAATTTATCTGTAATCAATAATCACAAGTATTGCTTATCACCAACGCTGTATATCTCTCCCTCACAGCAAAGAGAAGTCTAACTACATGGCCTTTATTATATGAGAGCACAGCTGCCTCTTACACAAAGCATGAACAGCCACAGCATTATTATAGTCGCTGGTAAATGTCAAAAACACTGCTGATCACACAACTCTGCTCGCAAAAAATGCTGCCGGGAATAATCACGGTAATGTTACTTGCCTGTCTGCCTCTTTAGATGAAGTTATGGTCTCAGGCTTTGAGGTTATCGCTGCGTTAGAGATACACAGACCTGAGTGAACGGCAGTAACCTCGTCATTGTCTGTGTGGTACGACGTTGCTGCCGTTACACGGGTCAACTCGGAGCCAACCGCCTCTCATGACGTGTAGCTGCTCGTAGCTTTAGAACTGAACCTGATGGTAGATGATGTAAGCTTCACTGACAAAAAAAAAAAAATGTACTAATGTAATCTAATTAGAAGACATCACCAGGGAGCCATAACTACTCCTGCCAAACCATTTTGGAATTTTTCGATTTCAAAAATGGCTAGCACTTTGGAGGGGAAAAAAAAAAGAGAGAAAGAAAATGATCTATTTAATTTTATGTGTAAACCTGGTGCTTTAATGAGTCAGGAATGATTTTGATCTAAGTGTGAGTTTTGGAATAAAGAATCAACGACCAGCTTAAAATAAAAATTCTAATTATAGATTATGAAAAGGTCCAATATTGTAGGAAGCATTTCGGATTGTAAAAGTACACAACATTTAACAAAGGTTTTTATTGCCTTATTTTGACCTTGTTTTGTCTTTTTCTCCTTTTTGTACACCTTTGTCTTGAGTTAATATATTTATTTATGTGTGGGTCTACACTGTCATGCCACACTCTTCACTACTTCTCTATCCAATCAGTCCTGGAGCTCCACACCCCGCCTCTTAAGAAAAAAAAAAAAAAAAAAAAAAACTTACAAGTGGTACGACATTGTTGATGTAACACAGGTCAACATGTGCAGCCACTCAGCACATATTTATTGAACCCTGTAACACTTTGCATTCTACCAGTGATGAATCAACGACTCACATCCTGTCGTCTAAAAATGCTCCAATAAAAATAAGACATGAATTAAAAATGTAAAACGTACAGAATTGTACTGAATTATAATCAGAATGCACTTTAAGTATCAAAAGTTAAATTATTATGATTCATATTATATTAGTTTTAATCACTAAACGTGTGTAATAGTTCTGTTTATCAACATGGAGCCAATTTTTCGATATTTTAGGTGAATAACAGCTGCTTCATAATATTTAGCACACATCAGTCAAATGTAATTTTTTTTAAAGAACGACCAATACAGTCAAAATAATTTAATATTAAAGGATATTAATTTATGTAATATATTATATCTCAGCCTCTGAAAAGTAATTGAATCTGTCAGGTGAATGTATTGATGCAAAAAGTACAGTATTTCCCTCAGATGTAGTGGAGTGAAATATAAAGTAGCATCGCATGTAAATACAAAGTACAATTATGAATTGTACTTAAATACTTAAACCTACACACAGTTTGCTGCTTCAGGATTCAATTGGCCAAGTCCTGCAGCTCTATGACCTCTAAAAAAAAGCTCACAGGTGGACTATTCTGTATTATTTAATGCAGTGTTGCATGCATCAAGAACCAGATCTTTTGACACATGTGGCCTGGAGAGATCAGCTAGCTGCCCGGTGAACTCAAAAGTCTCCACGTCTCCATTATTCTACATCTACACTTGCAAAAGAAATGAACCCACTGTGAACAGAGAGAAGACACGAGATGAAGACCTGAACCTGATGTTTGACTCACCATAGCAGGGGAGGACATTGTTAACATAAACTCTTCCTCACAGATATTAACGAAATTAAAGCGATTTCTCTCTGCTGTTATCCTGTCAAGTCATTAATAGTAATATTTAAGAAGGATATTGTTGTAAAATGCACCCAGAGACTGTGAACACATTCAATGTCTTTGGAAAAGCATTTGTTGTTTCATATTGGACTATATTCATGGTGATTTCCTATTTTTGCGTTAAGATCATAATTTTTGGTTTCACAAATTATAGTAGAGCGTTAATTGTTTTCTGTGTAACCTTATCATATTACTGGCCATGTTCTATATCCTTAAGTGTCAGGTGTTCAAAGCTAAACCCTTTTTCTTTAAAAAGAAAGAAGAATCCTAAATCAGAATATGATCTACCTCACACAATAAGAAAGCTGTGAAACCTTAAAATTCATTGACCAAATCTAACACAGTAGTGGTGTAATTTAGTTTGTTTTATTTAATAGATTTCTTACTACACTACTGTCAATTATTATTCGATTGTGTCACACTTCATGTAACCCCTGCCACTGTACATTTAGTGATTATTTCTGTTGCTGACTGTTTACTCGTTCTAATATTGATGCTGAAGACTAATAAAGAAATTTGAAAAAAGGACAGATTGTGGACGCCAACAGCACACGCTAGCATGCTATGTTAGCAAAAAGCAGAGTAGCGAGGTTAATAATGACATTTATGGAGGAGTAAAGGGTCGACTCGTTGCTATGCTCGGCTGCCAGTGAAAGCTTTTTCTCTCCCAGACACACACACAGCACACGTTGTCTGCCTAAATTCACGCTGTGCTATGCTAGTTAGCCGGCTAGCGTTAGCGGACAGTAGCACTTACCTGAAAACGATCCACTCTGCTGCTTTCTGGCCTTAGAAGGTTTGGGGGTGAATAAACAACCCTGTCACCGAACTCTTCCTACTCCGCCGATTCCCTGAAACGCAAAGAAAATAAAATGACTTGAGGTAATTGCGATTCGCAGGAGCAGCTATTGTTTTGTCGGTTAAAGCCCCACATTTCCTTAAAGCTCATCTGAAGGTGGCATGTCCTACATCCGGTCCGGACAGGTGTTTCGGTTTAACGAGCGACCGTGTTAACTGGTGACTTCCAGCTGAATGCGTCCGTGGTTGCTAGGAGTGATTTTTTAAAATGCTTTATTTCACAATATTTCTATTACAGTACATTTAACTCGAGAACATCCGAGTTTTAGATGAATATAAAATAGCAAGCAGAAATACAAACAGTACAAAGTAAAAAGATACATAAATAAAAAAGGAAGACAGTATCAATACTGTTTATATAGACTCATAGAAGCTCTTAAATTTAACATAAAAGTGACTGTAGCTGTTAAAACATGAGCAGAACACGTTGGTGTTCTCTAAAATGTCATATCAAATGTTACCCTGTGAAATAAATACACACAAAAATAATAATGAAATCAAATCAAATGCATACAATAATAAAAACAGAATTATTTATATAAAATGTGTACTCTAGTTTAATAGTCATGTGAATTTATTATTTTGAGCCTTTTCCTGCAGCAGTGTAAATGCTCATATGAAAGAAAACAAAAAATTCAGGCACCACAATTGAAAATATAATTTAATATGATAAAGTCCGGTTCTCATTTTGTTTTTTTTTCCAGATATGTATTTTCTTGTAGATCAACTTCTTATTTAATGCTATTCCTGCGGAGTCGACACATTTATAGGCAGGATTTACACGTTTTTCAGAATAAAAATCCTCCAATCCGTCTGTGCAACGATATTCAGTGACATCAACCTATTTAAAAAGACTGATGTCAGCAAAATAAATGAATGAAGGCGAATGCTTCTAGTAGGTGAAACCATTAAATGTCCATTGAAGTAAAATAAAGGCTTTTACAAGGACACCTACGTTTTCTGTTCGTGTCTTCAGCAGCTGCCGTCACCACGAGCAACCATGGACGCGTTCGGCTGAAAGTCACCAGTTAACACGGTCACTGCTTAACGCGAAACACCGCCCTCTCATTCATTCTCACAAAAAGAAATGAAATACAGTCTGTTAAAGCAGCAGGCTGCTGATCGACTTTTTAAAAGTGCAGTAGAAGTACATTTAGGCTAATGAAAATGTTATAATTCTAAATATGTCTATTATAAGTCTATATTCATACGAAACTGCAAGCTATTAATTATATTTATTAAAAGTACAGTGGAAATATGTTTACTGAAAATTTTATAATTCACATTTTTACTTGTTTCCTGTTACAATATTTAGTTCAAATAACAGAGGCTTAATTAATTCAGTGCAAGATTCTCCGATATTTATATTTTATTTTGTAATAAAAAAATTGTTCAGAAGATATCCACATAAATACTCATTCAAAATTATATTCATTTTAGTCTTGAAAAAAAGTGCAATAAATTGCACTACTATATATCTGAACATGCTGTATACTGTACATATCCACCTGCTATATGTACCGGTATATAAAGTATTTATTATTATTACTATTATTTATCATTTAATATTAAATATAAAATGAGATTGATGATTTTATCTCAACACTCATCTCAACACTCTGCATGTCTTTGCACCATTTGTATCCTCACAGAAATGGTTTCATCTGTTTATAGTTATTGTATATATATATATATATATATATATATATATATATATATATATATATATATATATATAGTAATCTTAAAAAGTGCAAGACGCGCCTGTTTGTGCAAGATAATATAATCTTCTGTGCAGGTTCTACAAATTGTAGATCGTCAGTTGATGTGACTGTGTATGCATATAGCTGTGTGTGTGTGTGTGTGTGTGTGTGTGTGTATAGTGTACCACTGTGTATTAGTAGAGAGACTTTTCCACATGACAACCACTGGTACCTGTTTATCTTTATCTATGATTTCTCCCTATATTTAATCTTTGTCAGAGTGGAACTCTGGTCCATATCTAAACCCATTCAGGTGACACAGTGATGCTTAAGGTCCCTCGGGTTCAAACTGAGCTGGGAAAATCAGTGTTCTTTGTCACTGCCCCCACCTTTTTGAATGAGCTTCAAAGATCACAAAAAACACACAGTCCCTACCACCATTTAGTCAGTTGAGAGAAATGTTTTATGAGGACTCCTGCTCCAGGCTCTAACTGTACGTGATTAATTCATTCTAGTCAATTATTTCTGGTTGTATGGTCTTCATTGTTTGCTTTTTTGCATCTAACTAAATTGTTAAACCTAATATTTATCTTTTTATTGCACAGAATTATTATTTTTTTGCATTGTAATACTCAGCTACATTATAAATGAGGTCTAGCCCCTATAGCTGTACTTCTAAGAATGAAATAAAGGGGGTGATGGTGTACGTGCTGGGGGAAGTGTTGGGGGAAGGGGCGGTGGGTGATTGTCATTAACAAGTGCTGGGGGTTATTCTGGGAGGCCAGAGAGAGGAGCAGCATAGGACACAAAACAGGACTCAAACCACAGTCATGTAGAGTTCCTGAGTTTATGGTTATTGCTGTATATGTGCGGTTCCCCAAATCTGACCTGAGGTCTGCTGTAAAACAGTCTGAGGCCTAGTTATAGTTCAGCAGAGTGGAACATAAAATATATATTATTTACCTTCATTTGAGTGCCCAGCAATATAATTTAGCATTACATTTACCTTGGCAACAATAAAATGATAGTAGTATACTGTATATACTGTTAAATATAACACTAAACAGGGACAATTTGAATGACAATTACTTTTGCAAGTTCATTTTGCTGCCAATGCTTCTGTACTTTTCCTCAGAGTTTGCCACATCTGCAGATGAGATCTTGAACGGTGGTGAACTCTCAGTGGCCACCTCCCTCCACATCGGTGAAAGCCTTGTAGCGGGAGTGGAATTCATTAAATTCACTAAACTCATCCGTTGTGAAGCTTCTCTCTCACTCTCTGGATCGTACATTGCTTTCTTGTAGTCAATGGTGTTGCCTGAAGCTAATGCCTTGGAGCTAGCCTGTAGCATAAAGAAAACTTCAGTTAATCCCTTGCTAATGTAGCTGGACACCACTGAAGTGTATTCTTCCAGGTCAGCACTAACCTGCTAATTTTTTCTAAATAGACCACAAAAATTCTAAGCATTAAACTGGGGACGTGGAAAAATAGGGCCCTTTAACACACGTCTGGAGGTGAACTTCAACCACCATTCAACTGGAAGTTATATCTACTACCATTCAAAAGTTCAGGGTCACTTTGAAATGTCCTTATTTTTAAAAGGAAAGCATAGTTTTCTTTTCAGTCAGTCAGTCATTTTCTATACCTGCTTATTCCTCATTAGGGTCGCAGGGGTCTGCTGGAGCCTATCCCAGCGCGTTACGGCGAGAGGCAGGGATACACCCCAGATGGTCGCCAGCCAATCGTGGGGCACACACACCATTCACTCACACACTCACACCTATGGGCAATTTAGATTTGCCAATTAACCTGAGCATGTTTTTGGACTGTGGGAGGAAGCCGGAGTACCCGGTGAAAACCCACGCAGACACGGGGAGAACATGCAAACTCCACACAGAAAGGTCCCAGACCCAGGACCAAGGAGGTCTTGAACCTGCGACCTTCTTGCTGTGAGGCAACAGCGCTAACCCTCTGTGACCACAAACTTTTGTACGGTAGTGTATGTCTAAGTAATCACCATCCCCCAACAGAAGAGGTCTATGAAACCAACAGGGCTTCTTTCATGCCTTCAACCAGTCACGTGACAACTCCAACGGCCTCAGGTGACTCCAACGACCCTGTGTCCAACATCCAGTATTAATGACCTTAATAACAACCCTTGAGAGGTTAAATACCTGGAACTCGTCTTCAGTCATACAGTACATACCATAACAGGCATCACAACCAGAAGAACACTAGCACAGGAAACTACAGAAAACTATAGTGGAAGCAAAATTAGCATCTAACACTTCTGTCATTCATTTCACAGCTGAGCAAACCCCACCAACCCATAATAACCGAGTAACTAGACCTATACAGTTAACATTACCCACATGCACAACCTCCAAACCAACAGACTCCTCCTGCCGCCAAACCTTCTTCCAGACTCATGATCCCAGAACCATTCCGATCAGTTAGGTGAGAAACGAGATGTCTTGAAGGGCCTCCAACAAAGTCCAGTTGCCCTCGATTCAACGTGCCTTGGATAATCGGTTGTATTATCTCTTGTGAAAAATCTTTGCCTGAAAAGTAACTTAAACTCTCAAATGAATGTGAGGGAAAGGACAATTCCCTCTGAGTGGAGTGGAGGTGAAAGTAGAAATTAACATTAAATGTAAATACTAATAATAGAATTTCAGTAATTGAGGTTACTTTCTGCCACTGACCATGTTTCTACAAAAACCTTAATACATAATCAACGTCCTGTCCTCTCATAGTTGTTATATTCCCTGAATAGGCGCATGTTTGATTAGTTTTAGACCTGCCGAGCCCTCTGCTGGTTTGTTTACACAGCTGCAGTTTTTCTTGGAGCTGAAATAACTCCAGGGATCAGAAACCTGTTTCATGCAGGACACCCCAAGGCTTTTGTGTGGCAAATACAGGATTTCATCCCACTGAATTTATCCTTTCTCTTTCACCAACAAAACTTGGAGTTTCTCACTAGATACTGACCACAAATAAGACATCTTCCTAACTGTATTTGCTGTTTTCAGGTTGTAGTTGGGCAGCCATATTGGCCTGTCTGGTTATTTGGGTTAATGCTGGCTCGTCATGCTGTGAATTAGCAGCTCCATTACCTGCCCCTAATCACACAACATACACTTGGCAGGACAACAAAGGTAATATATAGGTTTCCTTTTTTTCTTTGCTCTTTTTAAAATAAAATCACCCAGTCGCTATAAAACACTTTTTATATTTCCGCATTTTACATTAGAATTTAAAAAGTGGGTTATATTATAACAAAATATTTATCCAAATTATTTTTGTCAGATTTACATCTCTGTATTAGGGTAAAATTCAGAACTTATTACAGAAAAAAAAAAGTTGTTTAACATGATGTTAAACAACATTAGGGTGGTATGACCCTTTAACCCAGACTTAAAATAAAAAGTAATATCATACCCTTGGGGAAAAAACTCCCCTATAACAAATCAAATTAAAAATCAAAACAATTTTCAGTAAAAGATTAATAATTTATTACTTTTTTTATTCTCACGTTGCTCTATATCAGAGCAGCAGCTCAAAGTTTGGCACTTGACTTGTCTAACATTATGTGTGAGGATCGACTATTACATTGGTACATCAAAACATTCACAACCAATGTTTTTCTTCCTAACTGTGTTAAGGCTATTTAAACAGCGTGGTCTTTTGTACCAACTTTTCTTCTTTTTTTTTAAAGATATGACAACAGTCTAAAATGAAAAAAAGAAAAAAAATCATTTGTAAATTCTGTACATTAAAGATTATCTGTGCAAATACCTCAATTTGAGATGCTTAAGACATGGATCTAACATGTTACACATCTGCTAGTTCAAGAATGCATTGCATAATTATAAAAGAAGGTGACAAACATCTCCAGAAAATTGATTAAAAGAAGAATTTCAGACATGAACTATAATCATGATTATCAATAAAGTTACAATTTGTCTAAAATGAAAAAAAACTCAGTATTGAAACTATATAAACCATGATTGCATAAGATGTTTGAGATTTTTACAATGTGTGACAATACACATCTCAGCACTTATAATGCATTCTGAATGTACAAATGTGGTAACACTCAAGTTCATTATAAGCACAGTGCATGCATCCAGGCCTTTAGAACAACCATTTTAGAAAACTCAGTGCAATGAAATTCTCTGCCTGACTTCATTCTCATACAATTACTACATTAAATTTTCACCAGAAGCAGTTAACCATTTTGATTTTGCATTATGTTACTTCTGGCCTATGGTGCCATTTTTTTATATTGCAGACAGTATATTGATGTGCTTATAATGTCCTGTGAGCAACACACCTTTAAGTACATGTGACTTACTATCACAGCTAAAACAAATCGAGGCATGGTCATACATGCATCATTTGGTTTGGTGTTCTATTCTTAATTGAGATGAGTGGTTTTGTACCAGAAAATTATTTTCAGCATGATAAAGAGGACTCAATTACACTTAACATTCAAGTACACTACATTTTAAACCTAAACATCGTCAGCTAATGTTCTTTTTTTGTTTTTCGAATCTAGGGCAAATGATGTCTACACAGGCCATAGTACAGACGCATATGGCAGTGATTCCAGTGTTCAGAATGTACATACAACAGATCCCGCTGGCTCTTCTCATGAAAAAACACAGTTGTGCGCCCTCAGAGATTCTACAGTATAAGGCAGAGACATGTGACAATCGTTGATGTGAAAATCATACATGTACCACCCAGATTTTAAAGCCGTTTTGTACCAGCACGATGTGAATGTTCATGAAAATATGCCTTTAAGACGTTTGTAGGACGTTAGCTTTTATTACAATGGCGGGGTTCTCGATGTCGGCTTTGCTCTGAACCATCCTCAGCTCCAGCTGTGCGGGGCTAGGCCTTTTACCAGGGCCAGCCATCTCTGAAAGAAACAAGAGATAAGGAAGGAAAGGAAAACACCATGATTTTGGACTTGGGTTTACTGGTTAACCTCGCAGTCAAACAGTAATTCTGTTATGTACTTATGTACTGTTACGGCTGTTAATATGCAGCTATATTAAATCTGTGACATAATAAACTAAGTTGAGTGAAGTAATCAACTGAGATCTGAATGAAGGTGATGCTGGGTGGCCACAGCATAACCCTAAACTGTAGAAATGCATGCATAGAACACATATGACTGGTTACTGTGTAAATGCAGCACTAACAGAAAAAGGGAGCAAACACTGTTTCTTCATTTCCAGTAGAAAGAGCACACAACAAACTGCTGATGAACAAACACAACCCTACCGTTAGCATAAGTAATGGTCCTCTTAATGACGTGGTGCAAGACCGAAACGGTCTTTTCACAGGCAGCCTGTGGAAAAAAAAGAGAAGGAAGACTCGATTACATCCCGCCGGCATCATTAGATTTTCTTCAGCTCACTGATTGAAAAGACGTGTGTTTCTGACCTTCAAGTCTTTGGGGTGATGGTGAGTCCAGGCCAGCAACATGGCGGCAAACAGGTCTCCTGTCCCCACAAATACAGCATCAACTTTGGGGATGTCCATGCAGATTTTCTGACTGGAGTTGGTTCCGTCAGGTTTCACTGGTGAGGAGACGGAGAGGGTAAATGTATAAAGGCAGAATATGGTGAAGGGGGAGGGCATACAGTCAGCTGTGTTGCTTATTCCACACGATCCTTACAAGTGGTACCTCAGTGTAAAAGTGACTAATCAGACTTTTCAATAATATAAAATACAATATAGATTGGTATTAATAAATGGGAGGAATAATCGACCGAAATAATGTTCGTGAGTTTAGTTGCCAGGCTGAGTGAAAAGGGTTTAGCAGGTAAACAAGACGAGTGGAGGTTTAAATATACCAGTACAGTGCCTGCAGGAAGTTTGTATTCCTATAGAAAACTGGAAGTTTAAATAGATTTTTAATGTCCGGTGGAGTTACTACAAATCTCTTACTTTGTACTTTTTCCTGACCTGGCCATGATACGGTTATATGGCTCTCTTCTGTTAGGTGATAGCGCTGGGATTTCCTGAGGGTCTGTGAATATGTCTTAGAGTAAGACACTGCAGCTAGATTTTAGTGGGTGTTAATCCTATTAAAGAAGAAAAAACGGCAGCACTTGTGAACTTTTCTTACGGAGTTTGTTGTTTTGGTCTTGGCTATGGCCACAGTAGCCTGTGTTAGCATGAAGAATAGAGTAGCAGCTAAACCAGCTAATGGCTTTGAATTGTAATGAAAGTGCTGGGAAGCAAGGAAGGAGCGCTGTGAAACAGAGCTTTACGCTGCAACCAGAGTCCTGCTGCAGGATAGCTCTGAGATACACAAGTCTATGTGATTTTAACTTTTAATGGTAATGTTTTAAATATCTTAAAAATAAAATCCACACCATGGTGCCATGTTGAAGGCTATATGTGAAAGCTGGGGTTGATCTGATAAACAGTCAGAAAGATATGAGAGCCACAGACACACAGATGTTCCTTGTTTTATAGACAGATACACGTGTGTACTTTAATTTTTAAAAATAAAATATATACCCAGAAACTGGCATCAAGTACAGACAAATCCAAATGAAGAACAAATCCCAAAAGGTCTTCTAAACAACAGTAAGTAGACACTCTCTGGAGAAATTTGGTTGTACTTTACCTGTTTTTTGGCTCCCAAGGGCCACCAGGAACTGGTCCCCATGTTTCGAAGGCAGGTCGGTACTAGTGAGGACCACAGTCTCTGGACCCATTTTGTGGAGCAGGTCCATCACCTGGAGAATAGAAGAGCTCCCGTTTAATCAGGCTTATGAACCGATTGGTGTCACAAACTAAATCCAAAAACGGCAAAATGAGAAGTGCATTTATAGGAAAATAAATTAGTTCGGGCTGCATGTGAGTGTTTATGTGGACTCATAGATGAGTTCAGGGGTTTACAATTGAGGCTAAAATGTAAATGTGAGAAAATGAAAGGCATGTGAAACGGTTTGTGCTCGATTGAAACAAAGAAAGTGTAATACATCCAATTGTTGCAGCTCCAATCCCTGAATGAAGTCTCTGGTGTTCACATTACATTATGGTCCATTAAATCACAATATGTGCTATACTTACCTCAAAAGCATCTGACTCTGTGTTGATTTTCTTCCCAGTTAATAGCCTATAAAGAAAAAAAGTGCATTGGGATTCATATAAAAACATATTTTTTTCCTACCTGCATCCTGTACAATCATTTATTAACCAGATTTTGTTAAACACAATGGACCTCATGCAGCATCATGTTTTAAATTCCTCTATATTTTGTCTTCATTTTCAATTAAGTGAAAAAATATGAGAATTTATCTCTAGATGCACAAAATGTTTTTTATCCATCGAAACCTGCTCTTAGCCAGCTGAGCTGAATGATGAATCTCACTTGGTCATAAACTAGAAGGCTGTGGTTGATTATTTGTTAATAGCTTATGTAAAACCCCCTAAACACAATATAAGGTCAGGTGCTGTTCCATGTGTAAAAATTCACAGGAATTGACAGATGCCACAAAACAAAAAAGTTTGGAAGAAGAAGAACTTTACACTGTTAAACAAAATAAACTGTTGTCTAACTTGTTCCATCTCTATTTAAAAACTTCATTAAAACGAGGATTAATGAAATAAACTTAAACAAAGTAAATCTGTGATGTCAAAAACCCAGCAAAACATGTTTTGTGTTGCTGGGAATTCTGTGTCAGCAGAAAGAAGCACAGTGACAAAGTCAGTTGCTGAAGGAACATTTTAGAATCCAATCATTATAACTACTCTGAAACATATAATTATCTAAATGTGATTAAATTATTCATGCATTTTCTTGTGTTCCTCAAATTTACAACATGTGTTTTCTTGAATTGGATTATTAGTGGACTGTGAGAACAAGATGTTTCTGTCTGATCTTGGTAAGAGGGCTCTCGATCGCTAAAATTATCTCCTACCTTAGAGAAAAGCAAAAATGAGAATAAAAAAAGTGAATCACAGAAATAAATGGTTGCTGACAAATTAAGAACGAAGATAAGGACAAAAATATATTGCTTCCTGCATGAGGCCCATTATCAGGTATAGCAACAGTATTTACCTGCAGACGTCTATTATGTCTTTTCCTACTAGATAATATGCCAAATTAGCCCTTTTTCTCTGTTCTCTTTTTTGTTTACTGTTTTTTATTTCTATTTATATATTATTATTTTTGCAATACTTCATGTATTATTTATTTTCTTTAATGGTGATCAGAAGTGTACTCACTCTGCTTCAAACTGGTTTGGGGTGAGGATTTCAGCCAAAGGCACCACTTGGTCCCTGTAGACTGGCAGCAGGTTCTCTGGGACGTACTAAAACAGGAAGGAAACAACTGTCACTGTCATTGTTTTTAACCACTTTACAAGCAATGAATCACATTACAAAATGATTATTTTCTTATTTTTTCTTATTTATTATTATTTTTGAACGAAAGGCAAACAAATTTCACATAATTTGATATAGAGGCCATTTAATATCATTACTAAGGCAAAGTATCCAAGGAGTGGTGCTGCTTGGTGGTGTTTGCAGCAGAAAGGGGAAGTAGTTTGATGTGAAGCAAGGTTCAAAATACCAACTATTATATACTATACTATTATTTCATCCACAACTGCATCACAAAACCGCCACCCGCCAAAATTTAATTAAAATATTATACTTATATATTATGTCGGCTGTGTTTCAGTGCAGAATCTGCAGTTATAACCTCCAACCGAGCATCTCTACTTAGTATCTAGGAATGTTCGTATGCTGGGGAACTGCTGTCCATATAAAGTTATCTTTTTGAATGGTGCACATCACAAGTACAATAGTGTGTATAGTGTAGAATAAGAACACAGAGGATTTTACTGTACCATAGCACCTTGGTCTCCCATAACAGGATCACAAACTGTGGAAAACAAAACAATTGAAGTTTTATTTGGACTTTAATGTCACACTCCATAACATCCATAGATCACGTTTATAACTGAAATAACTGCGCTCACCATATACCAACTTGGGATTGGCCTTCTTCAACTCCTGGATAATGTCGACCACCATCTTCAGGAAGGACGTGTCTCTGCTGTACCCTGAGAAAGGGAAGGGAAAGAAAAGTGTCACGGTAATGCTAAATAATTCACAATACGATCTCTGATGGCAATGACAATTCACTTATTGTGGTAAATGATTACATTTTTACAAATCTAAACCACATGTTCATGTGAACCAACTTAAAACATGTGAGGTTTCTCAATCTTCTGCTTCTTTCTATTTGTTTTACCCTCTAGAGACTCACCTGTGAGGATGTAGTCATAGTGGTTCACCTTGTTGAGTTTGATACCCTCATATAGCTCATTCAGCTCCTCGGCTGTCAGTACTTGCCCCTTCCAATGGGCGTAACCTGAGATACAAAAAAAAAAAAATGGCTGACAGGATATCATCAAACTCTAAAGAGTCTTTTGAAAATGTTTTCATGGTCATATACTTCAAACGTTTTATGTCAAACTGTGTCAAGTCGACCTGGAGGTTTAATGACAATCAGGAAATAAATGAGACAGGAAGAACCTGAAGGAGGAACCTTTGCACCACACTTTGCTTCCAGACCATAAACAGTGGTGCACAACAGCACAGCTGGTGCAATCAACCAAACAGAGGCAGAGAGACTGCATCATTTGCGCCATGATGAGTTCATGCAGAGCACCTGAAGACTCCGGAGAGGCAGCTGTTTTTTCACCTTATGGAATCTGGAGTAGCAAGCACCGATATGTACATGTAGCGCACTAAAATGTCGACAAGAAACTCAGCTACCAGTATATATCAAACATATTTAGCATAACAAAACATAATATCAACTCCAAGCAATAATATGAGCCTATAGGGAAAACATAAATCGTTCAAATTTCTGCATTTTTGTGATAATATTCACAAAACCAAAATCAGAACCGCCTGTACTAAAACACCTCTAAAATTCGTCTGATTCACCTGTAAGGCTGACATTTTGTGATATTTACTGCTCCATAGATGAATTAGGGTACTAACCTGTGATTTTCAGGTGGTTTTAAACCTAAATAGATGTTTGTTTGTTTTTTGGGGGGCTGAGCTAATCCTTTTCACTTTTTTGCTTTATTTTAGCTGGATGTTCTTCAACACTGTATGTTTTAAATTGATTCTGGCTCTTCTATAACTATCTCAGGTGTTAGCTTTATTTTAAACCCAAGAACCACAGTGCTTAATTTTTTTCTGAAACATGGTCTAATGGGGTAACAGGAAGGTGTTCTTTTCTTCTCTTTGCTCTGTTTTGTCATCCCCTGCTCCCTCTGCTGAGGTCCCCCTCCTCCAGAGCCAAACAGGGGGCCTCCATGCCAACTGAATGGACTCTCTGTCTCCTGGCTGCCAGCTTCCCCCCTTTCTTAGCCCCTCACCATTAACCTAGAATAAACCCTCGAAAAGCTCTTCTGACTGTAAGCGATTGGACACAGAACGGACACTCGTGCTTTTGTATGTTCTCCATACTGGAGCGCTGCGTTCACACGGGGTCCGGACCTGACTCGGCGCCAGCGAGTGCACCTGCTGCTGCTGAGGCCTTAACAGAAAGCTTTCAGCAGGGGAAAGTTACGCCTCTGCGGAAAACTAAACTTCTGGATATTAACGCTGTTGACGGTATAAATTAGATGTGGGATTAGGGTCTATAAAGCAGCGAGATTTAGGCCGTACTCTCAAGCCCGACCACTTTCTTCTCTCCAAGGCCAAATGTTTATATTAATTAAGGTGGTTGCTGTGCAAATGTCTCCCGCCCCTGTGGTGAAATCACATTCTTCACATACTCAGGCACATGAAGCCAGATTACATTTCTATCATCGCTGTGGGTGATTTGGGTCAACAAGTTTCACTTTCTGAAGTGTTGTTTTAGTGAGTAACAATGTTACTGCCCCATGGTACAAGTACAAAAGAACTAGAATAAAAGTGCATCTGTAGGATGATGGTATATTTCCATATAAATGTAATAAAATCAACCTCTTTACTGTATGTGATCAATAGGACTGTGCAACATTCAAACAAGACAAATGGCTTCCTCTTACATAAATGTCATAATTTGGGCCATTTTATTCTAACTGACATTGCTGAGTCATCACTGAGTCAGTTCTCTGACTTCTTTTTCTGCTCATAGTGCCATTTCTCTTGCTCTCAGTCTGGCTGCCTAATGACGATGATCTTTAAAAGCAGCCGACTAAAGACAAGCTTGATCAATGTGGGAAAATCCATCATCCTCTAATTGCTGTATGTGGGTGCAAGACTACGTCCGTTGGCAGCAAAATGAACCTCATCTTGCTTTAAAGGTCCTAAAATGTGTTTAAACACGACCTTAGATGAGATCACTTTTTTTTTTTAACGTTATTTGACATTTACTTTCATTATATTGTCATTTTAAAATTTAAACCGTTATGTAATTCTTCATGGTCATAAACAGGCTATAATAAATTAAAGCTGCACTATTATTATTATTATTATTACTGATTAATCTGTACTATTATTTATTTTTAAAATTGTTATAAAATATCAAAAACAACAGTTTACAGTCAAATATGACAAAACAAAGCATTAAATTATCTCACTTGAAAAACAGTTCATTTTCTGTTAACCACTTATTTGATTTATCATTGCAATTCTAAAATAAATACATATAATTATCATGACTTTAATGTCCTGAATAAATACAATTCCCTTAAGTTTGTTGACTTCTTAATTTACTGTGATCCATTCCTGATGTTTAAAATGATTTATAATCTCACACCCCCTTCTTTTAAGAGGATTCCTGTCATATCAGTGGGGGTCGGCTTGACTACGGCCTCTACTCAGGCTGACCAGGTGCTACGGTTCAGAAGAACAACCTTTGGTCAATCAGCTTTCTCAGTCGAAGTGAGGAAGTGAAATTCCAGGCCCACGGACATTAAAAGACTCAGGAAGCTTTGCAGTGTTCAAGCTTTGACTAAACTCAGCACAAAAGTGTCACAGCCAATGACTGCCTTGAAAGTATTTAATGTATTTATAATGCAGAGAATGTCACACTGATGGACTTTAATGCATTTGTTTTTATTTTATGTATGCTGTTCAACTAACAGCAATTACTTTTAATTTTGCACTGTGCCTGCAACTATAGATTAAATTAAACATAAATGACTTCCTTTTTTTTTTTTTTTTTTAAATGGAGAATTACAGACCAATCCTATTTTCTTAAAAAGGTAAAAGTTGGAGTTTCTACTAAATACGTTTTTCTTGACGCTGATAACTTATAAGAACTGAATATGTTCAAGCAGCATCAGGGAATCGTACATTACATTACATTCATTTACACAGCAACTCTTTAATTCTTCTAATTGCAGACATTACGTGTGAAGAAACCAAAACACTTGGCTGTGTGTTACGGTCAGATCTGGTGAAAGTGTCAATTAAGTGTCAAGCTTGGTTTTATTGGCTTAAAGACAAAGGGGGGGGGCTAACCGGCAGGTTAAAGGTCAGTTTCCAGCAGGAGTCGAGAGGACTTTGTCAGAGATTCAGATATTGAGTGATGTGGCCTCATGACACAATTGTTTGTTGCTGAGACGACGATGTTTGATGGAGCTGGGATGAGCACAAGGGTCCATATAAAGACTTTTGACTGCAGAGTGTGACCAGAACCCAATAGATATATGTGACAAAATAAAAATGATTTATTCTCATCTCATCTTCTATACCCGCTTATTTCTCATTAGGGTCGCAGGGGTCTGCTGGAGCCAATCCCAGCGTGTTACCGCGAGAGGCAGGGATACACCCCAGATGGTCGCCAGCCAATCGTGGGGCACACACACCATTCACACCTACGGGCAATTTAGAGTCACCAATTAACCTCAGCATGTTTTTGGACTGTGGGAGGAAGCCGGAGTACCTGGTGAAAACCCACGCAGACACAGCGCTAACCCTAATATTAATTACTATTATTATTACATCCATAAATGTGACAAATAAAGATGATTGATTTTTATACTTATTATATCCACATTCACATTAGGTCACCACAGACGCAAGACTAATAAAAATTTAGTGCGAACCATTAGTTTGAGAGATTTATCTGTTGATGTTAGGCTTAATCCGAATTGTGTGAACATGTCTGATAAGGACTTTTATGGATCAAATGCTCATTTACTTGTAAAACTGGGTGCAGGTTTTAGTCATGTAGTCCCACAGATTCCAACGTAAATTTGGCATTAACAGAGAGAGAGGATAAAAGGTTCACTTTGTATTAACTTTTCGAGTTAAAACATAGCACCCAGACCCTCCTCTAAACTGACTGCTCACAGTAATTGTGGTTTGACAAACCCTGTCTGTACAGTAGTGAGGCAAAGTACAAAAACGCAGGACAGCCATTAACTGTAACGCCAACTGTTCTTTCTTTTCCTCTTTTTTATTCTTCTAGTCTTCTTTTATATACATGGATTCAGTCTGATTTGATCACTAGGACTTGAAACTGCTGATTGTACCTATTGTTGACTGATGAAATATCTGTGTGTGTCCAACAAGAACATTTACGAGCATTTGTGGAGAGAGGAAAAGAAAACTCAGTTTATTGAGATTAAAAATTTGCGGCCAGCGGAAAAGGTGTTTCTCAACAAAAGCTTATCACCACAGCTATTGAAGCCCGACTTTGACGATAAAGGTCAACATTTACAATTGGTTTATCATTTATCAAGCTTTAAAATCTGCCATGAGGTCAAGGCATCCGGCCAGCATCATTGCTACAGAGCCATTGTGAGGGAGAGCTTGTTTAACTTGGTTTTAAGGCTGTAAAATTTAATAACATCTGGCTTTTGTTGCAGAACTGATAAGAAGTTTTAAAGCATCAAAAAAAGAAATTAAATTAATTATATGCTCACCTTAAATGTTTCCTGACTCATCCTGTACAAGTAGAAGGTGCCATTTTCCCCTTGGGGACGAAATAATTTCTAATCTAATCTTTGCCCTCAACCTAAACCACTCAATATAAAAAGGCAAATGATAGTGGAATCTATGTGTGAAAAAAACTATTCTTTGGACAACTAACTATTTTAGTGGCCTATTAATCTGACGACTATTTTCTTTTTATTGGTTTGTTTTTTAAAACATTGTCAAGGCTGATGTCATCAGACATCTTTGTTTTGTCTGAGGAATAGTCCAAATGTCCAAAATATTCAGTTGACTTTTCCGTGTAAAGTCAGCTTCACATTTGAGAATCTGACACAAGAACATTTTGAATTCAGACTAGAAATCACTCAGCCAACCTGTGTGATTGGAGAACTGCACCGAGTTGATAGAGTCCACTTCAAAGCCCAGAACCTGAGAGGAGAGTAATAAAGCAGCTGTTAAAACAGAGAACAATGACGACTCTGCTAGATCTGTTCTAAGTGAGCTTCTGACTTTCACTAAACAGCTTGACGGATTACTGTGAGAGCTGTAATTCACATATATTGTATGTTCCAATACTGTTATTTAGTGCTTAACTGAGGATCTGAATGCTTTTCCCCTGCCATTTCTGTGGCCTGATTAAATGTCATCCTGCAAGGACATGAAACATAGGAAGGAAAAGAGATTGTGACAGCTTGTAGTATCGTCTCTGCATACAATGCAGCTACAAAAACTTGTTGAACATTTGAAATATACTTTTCAAAGTTATTCAGAGTCCCAAAGAGGTTTCAGTAGATTGAGTTAGACTTATCAAGTGGATAAAGAAATTCTCAGTCAACGAATATTTGATTTATCAATTATTCAACTAATTTTCGACTACTCGATAAGTTAATTTAATTGAAAACTGTGTAAAATTTGAGGTTTTCCACATGCAATATTGCAGAAGGGACTCTTTAAATCTAGTGCTTACTTGATTGATTGACTATGAAGGGGTCAGTCCTGTGGTCAATAGGAACAGGAGGAATAATACAGCAAGAATAACATATTTCCATGTTCATTTGTCCAACTATGTATTTTTTAGGACACACTTCATAAACCCACCATTCTCTGTTTAATTAATTTCAACACTTACAATTAAAATTGGTTTGCACTGTTATTATTAATTATTTATTATAACTAATTATCTACCTGTAGCTGTACTGTACCTTGTTAAAAATTACAGCAAATGACAGGCAGGCTGCCTCTAAATCATGGTGGCAGTCACAATTACAATATTGTATTTTAGTATTTTTTTTAAGTTTACACATATTACTATAATCTGGGAAGAACGATTTTGAAATAATACCATTTTTAGATAATTTTTTAAAAAAAACGTTCATTGATTTTTCAGCAGAAAAGAAGGCTCCAGATACAGCTTAAAATTCACATTAAAGACTGGTCTTACAAACCAGGAAGTGGAAATATCCGTCTATTTGTGTGTGTTTGTCCTGCAGCCGTGTGACGGTAGCGAGCCCGGTGAGTTGTTACCTGCAGCGGGAATGTTGCCGACTTGTTCCCGACGTATCCCCTGACAACGTGACTCTGGACGGACAGCACACGACACTCCATCCCGGCTCTGACGCTGGATGCGCTTAAAAACACCAAAAAGACACGACTGACACGACGAATCCTAAAGCAGCATCAAAGCCGTGTGCAGCTCCAGACTCTGACAGGCTGAAACTTAGCATGAGAGCAGTAACTCCAGCAGTGAAGGACAGCCGCGATGCTGCTGACATTTACCGATTCTCGACAGGCAGCTACAAGGACACCTAAAGTGGTGCGTTCAAAGACTCGGGAGTAATGTGGGACACACAAAACTTCCAGGAAGATTCACTGCCACTGGAATAATCCTACTTTAATTTCAAAACGATCCGGGCTGGTGTGATACTGTAAAACAAGCAGATTGATTTCATCTTCATCTCATCATAACAAAGTGCATTTACTTTTTTTTTTTTTTTTTTAACTTTTACTTGTATTAGAAGTATTTGTATAACTAGTTACTTTTTCAGATGAAGATTTGACATCCAACAATTAATTTTAATATTGTTAGTCATTATCATTTGATTTGTTTTAATGTGTTATCCACTTTAAATAAACAGTAAAAAAAACACCTATTACACAAGCATGTGCTGCACTTATTATAATATAATATGATGCAGTACTCCTACTATTAATCAAACATCAAATATTGGCTCCACATTGATGATCTACAACATTAAAATACCGTGGTGTGTTTGTTCATGATGAAAACAAACATACTAATAATATAATAATATAATGCAGTCTAGTATAATGGATACTCGTACTTTTACTTAAAGTGCACTTTGCTGATAATATTTTTATGCTTTTACTGAAATAACATGTTTAAAAATGAACTTTCTCTATTATACAAATGTATTAAAATAATTCCAAATACAAAAGCCAGCAAACTGACATGGTGTCAGTCACGATTTGTAATGGAATGATTGTTTACAGATAAAATTGTTCACATACCATGGACTTTGTCATTTTAACTGTTTTTAAATACTGATTCGCACAGTGGTTGCAAGTGTAACTGAAAAGACTCTTATGCATAAACATTAAAACAAATGCATTTAAATTAAATGAATATGCATGCAACCAAATGTTAATAATTCCATGTCATGGCTTATCCTGTACTTTGGTCATGGTTCAGCAATCTGAATGATCCTTGGATGATAGAAAAATCTTGATGAATTGAAGTGAGCATTTTAGGAACCACCAGAGGGCACCAGAGGGTAGAGATTTGCTTTGTCCGCTCATATATATTAGTTTCAGTACATATCAAAGACATAGGCATTAGTACTTTTATAAATTAATGATTTTTTTTTGTAAATTTAATACATGTTAGATATCCAAATAAGCCTCAATCCCTCTAAAGGGATGTGATCACATTAAAACAGCTCCAGATTGTATTGTTATTTAAGCATGCACATCACTTGTCATGTTTCTCATTCATTTTCCCCAGGACCATGAAAACAAACCATCCATGCAAATGGATGAAGACATGAAACTGCACAATGAGGAGTTTCCTGATTCTGCTGTTGATGCTGCTCAGCCTGTGTGTGTGTCAGGGGTTCAGGGAGAGGATGGATGTCTCAGTGAAACAGGGCCATCGAACTGCCCCTGACATTTGGATGAGGATCACAGAGACCAGAGTACAGCAGCAACAACAAGAGCCAGTTAGTTGAAATCTGAGCTGATCAGGAAAATGCATGTGGAACAGAGAGAGACTGAGGGACTTTCCTTGTGGAATGCTAATTTGATTCTCTTGAAATAT